>WUAM01000106.1:27427-40969 GCA_024336885.1 Actenoides hombroni | reverse complement strand
AGAAAGAAAGAAAGAAAGAAAGAAAGAAAGAAAGAAAGAAAGAAAGAAAGAAAGAAAGAAAGAAAGAAAGAAAGACTAATAGAAAAAAGAGGTCTTGCTATCTAATACAACAGAACTAAGGCCTGTCAATGTTCTTGGTAGTAAAACTTTGTTATGAGCTTTTATGTATATTATAGCATTTAAAATTATTTAAAATACTTTTTCCCTGACCATAGGCTACTAGAAATGAAGGCAAGGCTTAGAATACACAATAATAACATTTTTTTCATTAGAACAAAGATTATATGCCCAATGTCTGTATGTTTTTGTCAGTAATGGATTGAAGTATCTGAAGAGATTTGATGCTGCTGCTTTTCCTACAAACCGAGTTCTTGTACTTTAGACCATTCTACGTCTGGTGGTAGAAAACGGTCTGTAAAATCAGTATGTGCACTACCTTTAAGTTTCCTTTCAAAGGTGGTACCTGTATTGGTACTTAGTTTTAATAACATTGTGGTAGATTAATACAGGATTTCATAAAAATAAATAAAAACTGATATGCATTGTACTTTGGTACAATCAAAATGCAGCTGATTACCAAAAGATTGCTTCGATTTTAAATTCCTCTAGTCTCAGTATCATTTCCTATTTACTTTTTCACTGCTTAAAACAGGAGCTCTTCAGGTTCCATGCATTTTCAAATTTATATAGACACTGTCACACAGACAGTGCGAGCAGAAACAAACAATAACAAAATAAAAATGTGCAATAATTCATGAAAGGCAGTAGAGATATGTTACCCACAAATTAATGCCTATGTACACAGAACTTTGTAGGTTGAATGGATATCTTTCAAAGGATATAAAGCTTCTACCATGGCAAACAGTTAAATAGTTCTGCTGTATGGTCAGTCTGGTGACCCATCAAAATGTAATTTACAAAATGTCAGGTCACAAGTAATAAAAAAGACACTAAAAAAGAAGATGAGAAGATATTTTTGTTGTATTATTTGAAGGATTTCCTAGTTTCTCTCTTCCTGACATTCCCTGCAAAGCTGTTCATATTAATACACTGAGATTATGAGTTTTCATGACATCACCATTGATCCTACATTGAGAGACATGCTTGCGTTCTGGCTTTCTATTTCCTTCAATATGACATAATAAAATAAGCTTATGAAGTACTCTAGTATAACACTGCAATAATAAAGAAAAAGGACAATGTGGATGCACATTGCCTTAGTTATTTTAAAATAACACAGAGACTTGTGGAAGGAGGGGAAGGCTGTGTTAAGTCTGACCAATTTAGACCATTGTGTCTGCTGTTCATACAGTCTTTCTATTTTCTTTCAATTTCACTGTATTCTTCAAATCAAAGTACTTTGCACCTAGCTCCAAAGCTTTGTAAAAACCCAAGGGAGTCTAAGAAGTATCAGTAGAATAATCTCTTCTTTAAAATAAACAAAGTATATTAGAGTTTTTGAAATCTTCACTATGCATCTGTGCTAATTTTCAGTATAGAGTAACATAGGCATTTTTTTTCTTTCAATTTATTCTTTCAAATTTGCCCATTTGAGATTGATGTGTTCCTTAAAAAAATACTTTATGTTTAAGTTACTTAATGATCTATCTGTATACTTGTAAACTTAATTGATTAGTTAAAATAGAACTGGAAAAATGCCTTTCCTCTTTTGAAAAAGAATGTTCATATGTGATTTAAAACCTGATCCTACAAGTTAAGAAGAAAAAATATTTTATGCTTTCTTTTTGTATATGAAGAAATACAAAGTAATTATAATGCATACTATAACTGTTTCCTACTTAAAATTCCTAACATGAAGATGGAAAAACCCACCGTTTTGCTTAGGATGTTTCAGAAGCTACAATGGATGCTCCTGTTGGGTCAGTAACTACTGGATGCCAGGACAGCATGGGCAGCAGGAGCATGTGGTGGCAACAGTGTTCACCATATCAGGGCATGGTGCTTAGGAAGCATCCTGGTGGACTTGTCTTGGGAGAAGGGACTGGAGGGACTACTGAGTATATGACCCAGCAGTATTTAACCTGTAGAATTCTACATCCATGTAACCAGTCTCTGACCTATACAATTGTCCTAACAAGGAGCTCACAGTTCAAATGATGTTGTGGATTTTCTCTTTAGAACTTCTGGTGAGTGAATTGCTAGTTTACAATGGGGTTTGGTGCATCTAGATGTAAAAGACATGCAGAGAAATGAGTTTTACTTTGTCTAAAAACCCTCACTGCTTTTGAAGACAGGGCTCCTATATTACAAAGATGTAGGAAATTGAAGTACTTTGTTCAGGAGCTCATGTGTCAGTGGCCAGGCTTTCATATACCTATCACCTCTTCTTTGTGTTCAGACTACTGCAAACAGTAAAGAAAATGACAGTAAACTTTTTTTCCAGGGATTTTGTCCTTGTTAGAAATAAACCCAAATTCTTTGCCTCCTGGTACTAAGGTTTGTTTGCTACTTCTAGTAGCATAACACTTAAGAGTTGCATGAAAGAAAAAAAAAAGTCAAGGATACAGAAAAAAACCCCACCTTACCTATGCTAGTTTTTATTAATACATATATTAATAATATTCTAGTAGATACATTGGATTTTTCATTAATTTCATTATAAATTGCTTACTCCTAATTCAGTTCTGACCAGGAAATCTTCCTCCCAGAAGAGGAATGTATCTGAGGTTGCTCTGTAGTTGAAAGTTCCCAGACACCTAAAGACTGAAGAACAATAATAATCTGACAACCAAACAGCACTATCTTGAGCAGAACTTACTCCATAATGAAGCTTGGTAGATCACAGGAAATATTTACATGATAAATTGCAGCATTCTAACACTGAAAATTTATCTTGAAGAGTGTCCCTGGGTACCCACTGCAGTATTTTCTCCAGGCATGTTGAAGGGAGAGTGAAGAGCTGTTTGGCTGTACCTTTTTTGTATTGCATTGATTCCATGCTTCAGGGCACCAGTGGGAACAGGAAGATTTGGGTTTTTTCCTTGTTTGACATTTACCCAGTTTTTCTTCTTTGTCCTCCTCTTCTTCCTCTGATGCACCAGAGATTGTTGCATCTCTGGACAGTACACTGGCTGGGGTATGACTAACAACAAAAATGCATTTGAAGAGCTTGGCTGGTAAATCCTCTTCAGATGATAAGAATTAAGACTATTACTGATTTAAATTCATAAAGGGTTTATCTTCATATGAGATAGTTATGTTTGGGGGAGAGCATGAGATCTTTTAAGAAATTTCTTGCCACATTGCCTGCTATTGTGGTCATTTATGAAATTTGTAAAGTTCATTGTGCTCTCTCTGTGGCACTTTTTTCTTAGGACTTTTGGGATAATCATGCTGGTATGTTTTAGGGTATTTCTGAGCATTTTGTGGCTTGAACGCACTAGGCAGAACTCATATTTGCAAAAGTTTCTATTAGAAATTGAAAACAAAATGGAAATTTCTTCATAACGCTTTTTTCCCCTTTCCTCTTAACATCAATTCACACTAATTTACTGGGCAGAGATAGAAGCTAACCTTACGTGCCTGGTCATGCAGGCATACAAACAAGTATCTATCTGAAGTCAATGGAAATAATATAAAAGCTTCAGCAGCACTTCTCTTGAAACAGCAGCTGCTTTACTCTGCTGCTTTTTTTGTCAAAGTGATGAAGCAAAGAATTCTTTTTTGCCAGTTGGCTGTACAGAAATTAAGTACAGTTCTGTGTAAGTTTTAACATAATTCTAAAACCCCTGTTATTAATTAAGAAACAGATTCCCACCAGCACAGTAAGTAAGCTTCAGTGCTATGAATTGCATAAGAGTATCTGAAGAGATATAAACCTATTGTTTCCCCTTGTTTCATTATCCTGTGAATGCAGAAAGCCTTCTTGTGGTAAGAAGGAACCACAACCCTGTAGATTGGTGTAAAAAGGGTGTAGTGGAGGATACCTGCTCATATTCCAGTGATTAAGCTGCTGTAGCAGCTGACTGTAGTTCCGTTGTTTATGTTCCCCCATGACTCTGCAACACCCACTTAATTCTTTAAAATTAGGTTCAGAAAAGGTTTTAGTCTTCAAGATTTTCTTGAAATGGAAAAAAATTTTCACATCCACACATGCATAAGGGCATACAATACCTTGGCTAAGATACTACGCATTCTATAAAAAGTAAAGAAAAAATAAAAACCTAATCAGAACCAGAATCAGTGTCATACCTAACACCAAAAATTATTGAAATTATTTTTATATTTTAAAGCTGGAATCAAACAAATTATGAAAGGGAAAAGCAGAATGTTCTATGGAACTGGCTTATCATTCCAAACTCAAAGAATCCATCTTGCTTCAGATCAGAATTTGCTCATGCTCATCTGCTCATGGTGTAAAGGAAAACATGCTGTTTGCCCATTAATTGATATTTTTAGACCAAAAGCTTTTGCCGGTTAACCATTTTCCCGTCACTTCAATTTACCATCCTTCATGATGTCTAGGTACTATTCATACCCATGAGAATTTCAGAATTAAAAATTTAGTGAAAAAGAAAAGAAGAGATGTACTTCCATAGAGAAGGTGGCTTTACATGCACTTGGAACTTAGGAACAACTGAAGTTACGTGGTTGAGAGATGTTGCAAGAAGATGTTTGTCGAAAAAATCACATAGCTCTGCAGAAACTTCGGATTTATTTTTTTAATAGCAGGTCTTAGAGAAGCTTGTGGAAAAAGAGACTTTTCCTAGCTATGAGGACTCAACTCAAAATGCTCTTTACCCTTTATGAGGGAGTTATTGCTGTGCAAATGGCTGTGTTGCACTCTGAAGTAACACAGAGCAAGCAGAGAACTACCAAGGTCTAAGTAGACTTTCATGCCTGCCTGTGTACCCTGCCATATGGATGGTGTTCCCCTTGCTGGATGACTTTCAAAATCTGTTTTTTTTCATTTTTCCCATATATTGGATAGGAGTCTGTGTTTGTGTCAGGAGGAAATTATTGATTAAATTCTTGATCGTGACCATTTTGGCTGATGTCAAACATGGCAGAAAAGTTAGGCTAGGATGTAACATTAAATTTCTAATTAATCAGACAATCTAATGCTTAGGGTAGACATCAGTATGAATTCTAACTAATGCATTGCTGTGCCTTACTAGGCGGCACACAACATTAATAAAAAGTAATTTGTAACATTTTATGCTCTGCTTCTTCCAATTTCTTCCCTCCTTTTCCCACAATTACTAAAGATCAGATGTTTTGTTTGGAAAGGAATACATAATTTTCTTATGCATTAAAAAAAATCACTGTCCTGTCTGGGTAAGCTGATGTGATGTGACATTTTGGAGCAGTCTGGAAAAAATAAGGGACAAATAAGGTCAATAGAAAACATTGTACGTTATGAAAAATTAATCATTATTTTGTTAGTTCCCTTGCCTGTCTACTATGTCAGACTTTGTACGACCCAATGAACCCAGGAAAATCTGAATATGTTAGAAATTTTGTAAGAAGAACCTGTGTATGCTGTTTGATCCTTTTCCATGTTTTGATGACAATATATATGAAATAGCTACATAATTATGAATTGGGAAGTGATAATTAGATCCATGGATCCATTATTAGAGGTTTCTATTGCTAAAGCTGGTTTATTTGTGAGGACTAAGGAAAATTAGTAGGACGAACAGCCATACAGAAGTGTACTAGCTGTAATAGCTTTTTCTAGTTTTCTCAAAACTTCTATTTTAATTGGAAAATACAATTGCTTCTTACTCATCTAATGGCACTCACGTTGTTTGGCTACACTTCAGTATTTCCAACAATATACAGTCGCTCCCGAAACAGATGCCCTGGCCACATCTATATACTGTCAATATGAGTGATTTCTTTATGGTCACAGTCATCTAACGGAGAATGATTTGGGTTGGAAGGGACCTTAAAGATCATCTAGTTCCAACTCACCTGTCATGAGTAGGGACACCTTCCACTAGGTCTAGTTGCTCAAAGCCCCATGCAACCTGGCCTTGAATGCTTCCAGGGATGGAGTATCCACAACTTCTCTGGGCAAACTGTTTCAGTGTCTCACCACCCTGACAGTGAAGAACTCCTTCCTTATATCTAATCTAAATCTACCCTCTTTCCATTGAAAACCATTATGCCTTGTCCTATCGCTATATGCCCTTGTAAAAAGTCCCTCTCTGGATTTCTTATAGATACCCTTTAGGTACTGAAAGGCTGCTATAAGGTGGAGCCTTCTCTTTTCCAGGCTGAACAACCCCAACTCTCTCAGCTTGTCTACATAGGATAGGTGGTCAAGTCCTCTGATCATCTTTGTGGCCCTCCTCTGGACTGACCCAACAGGTCCACGTTGAGGGCCCCAGAGCTGAACACAATACTCCAGGTGAGGTCTCATGAGCACAGAGTAGAGGGGCAGAATCACCTCCCTGGAATTGCTGGGTCATATTATGTTTCTTGTCAGCCAACATCCTCAAGTCCTTCTGTGCAGGTCTACTCTCAATCCACTCATAGCCCAGACTGTGTTTGTGCCTGGGATTGCCCCGACCTAGATGCAGGACCTTGCACTTGGACTGGTTGAACTTTATGAAGTTTGCACAGGCCCACTTCTCTAGCCTATCTAGGTCTCTCTGGATGGCACCCTGTCTCTCAAGAGTGTCAATCTCACCACACAGCTTGGTTTCATAGGCAAACTTGCTGAGGGGACGCTCCACTGCTGTTCATGTTGCCAACAAAGATGTTAAACTGCACTGGTCCCAGTATTGACCTCTGAGGAGTGTTACTCATCACTGATCACTCAGACAATGAGCCATTGACTGCAGCTCTTCAAGTGTGACCATCCAGCCAATTACTTATCCACTAAGCAGTCTCTTCATCAAAACCATGTGTCTCCAATTTAGAGACAAGGATGTCGTGTGGGACAGTGTCAAATGGTTTGCATAAGTCCAGGCAGATGACATCAGTTGCTCTTCCATTATCCACCGATGCTGTAACCCCATCATAGAAGTCCACCAAATTTGCCAGGCCCTTAGTAAAGCCATGGTGGCTGTCACCAATCACCTCTTTATTTTCTATGTGCCCTAGCATAGTTTCCAGGAGGGTCCACTCCATGATCTTGCCATGCACAGAGATGAAACTGTCTGGCCTGTAATTCCCTGGATCTTCCCTTTTATTCTTTTTACAAATGGGGATTATGTTTCCCATTTTCCAGTCAGTGGGAACTTCACTGGACTGCCATGACTTCTCAAATATGATGGACAGTGGCTTAGGAAATTAATCTGCCAGTTCCCTCAGGACCCACAGATACACCTCATCAGGTCCCAAGGACTTGTGAACCTTCAGGTTCCTTCCATGATCTTGAACCTGATCTCCTATGGTGGATGCGTCTTCATTCTTCCAGTCATTGCCTTTGCCTTCTGTGACTTCAGCAGTGTGTCTGGAGCACTTGCCGGTGAAGTCAGAGGCAAAAATTTGTTGAGAACCTCAACCTTCACCATGTTCCAGATAACTAGGTCTTCTGTTTCTTTCTCTACTCTTCCTTTTATCACTGACATACCAAGCTTTTCTTGTTGCGCTTGATGTCTCTGGCCAGATTTAATTCTATCAGGTCTTTAGTTTTCATGACCTGATCTCTGGCTGCTTGGATAGTTTCTCTGTATTCCTCCAAGCCTACTTGTCCTTGCTTCCATACTCTGTAGGCTTCTCATTTGTCTTTGAGTTTGTCCAGGATCCTCTTGTTCGTCCATGCTAGCCTCCTGCTGTTTTAGCCTGACTTACTCTTTTTTGGAATACATTGCTCCTAACTTGGTGAATATTAACCAGCTTTCTTGGGCCCCTCTTCCGTCCAGGACATTATCCCATGATACTCTACCAAGCAGATATAGGAAGAGGCCAAAGTCTGCCCTCCTGAAGTCCAGGGTAATGAGTTTGCTCTGTGCCCTCTTCACTGCTCTAAGGATCTTGAAGTCCAGAATTTCATGGTCACTACAGCCAAGACTACTCTTGAGAGTCACATTCCCTACTAGTCCTTTGTTGATGAGAAAAAGGTCCAGCATGGCACCTCTCCTCACTGACTCCTCTATCGCTTGGAGAACGAAGTTATTATCAACATATTCCAGGAACCTCCTGAGTTGCTTATGACTTGCTATGTTGTCTCTCCAACAGATAGATATTGGGATGGTTGACATCCCCCATGAGGACAAGGGATTGTGAATGTGAGGCTGCTCCTATCTATAGGATGTATCTGCTTGGTCTTCCTGGTTGGGTGGCTTGTAGCACATTTCCACTATAGTGTTACCTGTCCCTGCCCTCCTTTTAATCTTGACCCATAAACTTTTGGTTGGCTACTCATTCATTCCTGGGAGGAACTGCATGCACTCCAGATGGTATGTGACAATTAGAGACTCTCAGCATGTACGGGAATGACTGTGCCAACCTGTTTTGTTGCCTTTGACATCACTGGGAGCCTCTACCATGTGCTCACCTAGATGCTGCAAGTTTCCAGAGCAGCAAGAAGAAAGAAGATGCATTACAGGGAATGAAAGCAGTAGGAGGAGACTCAGAATGTTTAAGGTACTGGAAGCAGGGCAAATGAGGAATAACACATGCTCAAAAGAGTGACGATGATGATGGTAATGATGAAGCAGCACACAAACTTACATAAATAAGGACAGAATAGACAGAATAATGTGAAGTTGGAGGCCAAAACATACCTAACACAGTTACTGCAGTAAGGTAGCTGTTGTGGTGTGCTGCTTTTGTGACTGCAGGAAGCTTAGCTGAAACACCGCCAACCTTTCCAAGACATTGGGAAATCAGTTACTTTTATTAAACTTAGATGAAGTTCCTCAGAACTGTCCTCTTCCCCTCGGCAGCCAGCAGCCTCTAAATTACTTCTCAGAGATGTGCCGGGAAATGTTTTCAGTTGTTGGAAAGTACACCAGATATTTCTTAAAACCTTTTCTGCTCATTTGACTCCTCTTCAGAAGAAAGAACACTTTATTTTATATTTTTAATTCTGACACATGCAGAAAAGATGTTCAGAGTCACAGATTTATTTTTTGTCTCATAATTCCCCATGTTCTGGATATTGTACCTGTGTTTTTCTGGATGTAATATGTTGCTAGTATATGTGTGGAAAGTACAGGATTGTTGTGTGAAACAGAAGCTTGATAATCATTAATTAGCACTAAAGTTAGAAACTGTTAAAGTTTCTGTCAGAATCAGACTCGTTGCTGCCAGTTCTTGTGGTTTTAATGCAGCAAGTGTCTTTTCTTGAAGAACTGCCATAAGTTCAGTGATTACACTGGAATGTCAACTTTCATTAAAAAAATTGACAGTTTATGTGTCTTGTAGTTAAGCAAAGAAGCTTGGAAATGTGAATTAAAAATAACCTGTTATGAAATGAAAACATCTCATGATCTTTAATACATTCTTTTTATTTCTGAATATTAGAGAGCCAAACGTTCTCAGCTGGGGAAGGAAAGCTTTTGTGTGGCATGACAGGACTTCAGTGTCTCTTTTTTTATGCCAAATTTGATTTCTCATTGATTGGTCTTTTTGCTATCATAGTTATTGTCATCTCCTAGTCTTAGCTGACTGTTCACTACAAGTAAGTCAGATGTCCCTTGTGAATTAGCCAGACAGTGTAGCAGACTAATAATTTTATTGACTGGCAAGCATTGTTCATAACGTGAATACATGGGAGGTACAGGTCTCTCTTTTCTTTTTTTTTCTGTGGCAACTCAGTAATGATTTCTTTTTAAACAGTGGAAAAATTAACTCTATTTATCACACAATTTCTTATATTTAATAAATGTATCTAGAAAAAGGAGTTAGAAGGGAGTGAGAGAGCTTGGAAACACTAGTAGGGAAATGGTTCTTTTTTTTCCCCTATCAGTGTCTCCATTGCTTCAGAGTCATCGTGAAAATGGAGTCCTCCAGATAATTCTGCATAACAATTTTGTGAAGCTGATTCCTTGACATTTTCTGTGAATTAAATAAATAGTCTCATACCAAACAAAAGCAAGCTATCATGCTTATTTATACCCATAAAAATAAGGGTCAGCTTTGGCTGACTTCTTTTGTTGTGTGTAGTACTTTACATGATGGGGGATGCCCCACTAAGCTGTAGTGTTTATACAAAGGGACTCTGCTCAGACTAGGGCTATCGTAACCCTCCTCTACATTCAAAACTACACTGTGGAATACACAACGTGCTCTGTCTTAGAGAGGTGCTGTCCATCTATTCAAGCCCTCATTCAGCAACCCAGTTAATTTGGGTGCACGCATTACAACACAGTGTTTGGGGAAGTCAAAGGGCTTCTTCTATTTCTGGTCCACTACGTCAAATTTAAACTCACAGACTAGTCCCACCACAGTTCCTCAAGAGCCTGTGTCAATTACTGTATGTCTCATGTTTTCTTGGTTAGCAAGAACCATCTATATACTGTATACTAGCAGAAGCCATCATATGCTACAGGATATATGAGTTTCAAATTTGTGGAGGCTGAAATACTAAGATGTTATTTCACTCAAAAGCATTCGGTTTTGAAAAGAGTAAAGGAATTGTTTTTCATTGAAATCAATTTAGTGCTGAAAAGACCCAAAACAGATTTCCCAAGACACTTAAGTTGAATAGGTATTCCATAATAAGCATGATTTAAATATATTTGTCTGTAAATATTAAAGTATAGTACACCAATATATCAATACAACAGCAATAAAGTAAAAATCCTGAGTGGAATTATGGTTTCATATTTTAATGCAGTGCTATTCTTTTGTTGGTGATTATTTTTATTATCAATATGCCTACACACTCTACTCATTGACAAGAAAATTAGTATTCAGGCATAAATAGAAAGACACTTGTTCCCTAAAGACTTTGCAGTGTTAAGTATGTCACCTCTGCACACTCAGCATCCTCAAATGGGGAAGCTGAGTTCTCTGAGACATCCCTGCCTTGTTGCTCCGGTGGGAAGGTGATGTCCTTTCAGAATAGTGGTGGAAAAATCCTGTTTTGATAAACTATCTGCAAACTGATTTTTATATACAGTGTTGCTCAAAGGTAGCTGGATCTCATTTCTACTTGCCTCTTGCATATGCAGGCGTCTACCAAGGTAAGCTGCTCACAGGCAGCACTGTGAAGCCATCAGCTTGTGTGTTGTGATTTAGGAAGTGGGAAGCTGGAATGCCTCAGTGGGAACTAAGCAGCAATAAGGTAATGGTCTTATCATTAGTGGACTGCACTGACATTAAAATGTCTTGGTCAAACTGTTACATTATTGCAAGAGTGAAATTTTATGCAGTCCAAAGACCAGTTATTTAGGTGTCTTGGTGGAGATTTAAATATATGTTTAGGTAGACAGCTTGAATATTTTACCAATACATTTTCTGGAAATGGAAGGAACCAGAATTACCCATAGACTGGGCAGGTGTGAGCTACTGACTTTTGTGCCCAACCAACCCAGTGTGTGGAAAGATAGTTTTCAAACTTTCATATTTGTTTTTATTTTCTCAGAAATACTGGGAAAAGTTTTTTCTATCTTCTAAAAATATTAATTGATGTCTACACTATATAAAAGTTACTTTTATGTAGCATTGGAAGATAGAGTTGGTTTGTTTTTTTTCTTCAGACTCCTTGATCCTAAGAGCTCTTAATTTTTTGTGCCTCGGTTAAGCCCATCTTCTTAAGTTGATGCAATGCAGAGAGCAACAATACAATTGATAGGAACTGGGAACATTCTCAGCATTTATCAGAGATTTAGTACCTGTAGCTGATCTCCCAAATGTATGTGTTTGTTCCACTCAGCTTGATCAAGGTGTAAATCAGAGAGGAGAATTCTGCTCACTGAACATTTTAAGAAGGCAGATAGAGATGCAGATGGGTTCAGTAAAACAGGAGAGTGTGAATCTAAATGTGATATGAAATATAGATGAAAATGCCTTGCCTCAGACAGTTTTAATATTAATATCAACATCTCTTGGATGAAAAAGACCAATATTTTGTGGTTGTGACATTTTCCACAGTTACAAAACAAGCAGATTTCTTAGGGATATTTCTGAACTAGATGGAAAAAAAATCTATTTTGTAAATGGTAGTATCATTTTAGACAATTCAGCCAAATACATTAAGTTCTATTACCTGTCTACATTTTGGGATTTAAAAATAAAGAAGAAAGAACAATTTTTAATGGGTTTAAAAGTAGACATCTGTTATATAGCACTCTGATTCTTCAGTAACTATTGAGTAGCCTTACCTGTTTTCATTGCTTATGTAAAATTTCTTCAGAATCAAACATTCTATACAGATGGAAATTATGAATTCTGTCTTTGTCCTAGATAGCAAACCCACGAATTCTAATGGAATTGGATAGCATTAATAATATATAACATTTCCACCATCTGCTGAAGAAGTCTTGTGGGAAACTTTTTTAACAGAAAACAAGGTCTGATTTCTAAAACCTGACTCAAGCTCAGATGTTCTGGGTTCTGTGTGTTTGATCTTAAAATGAACAGAAGATGGCTTCACAGAATGTTTCTACCGGAAATCACTGGTTGTAGATGAATATGGAAGACGCAACTGCAGACCATAGAGAACATTCCTAAAGAGCTGATGTGGGAAGGCCAGATTTTCAGTTTTGCATACACTGCTAGTAAAAAACCAAACAAATAAACAAAAACAAAGAACAAAAAACCTAGGACTACTTAATTAAAATACACTGCCAAAATTCCACACCTAAAAATGCTTAAAGTCATACAAACATACTGGATCATACTAGAAGTCTGATGAGCCTAGTGTCTCTCATGATAGAGAAGTTTGTACCACAAGTGTAGGGAAGGGTTTCTGAAGAGATTGAGTATTTATCAAAACTTCCCTTCAAGAGACTTTCCAACTCCCATCAATCTGTTGTATCCGTAGTGTTGTGCTTAATAGTAACTTATGAATCTTCCTCCTGCCAATCTACCAATCTATCTTTGACCACATAATATTGTTTTCCACCATTTCATAACTACGAACTCATAGTTTAGGTACACACTTTATAGTGAAGTCATTTGTGCCTGTACCTTAATGAGCATTTACTTCATGGAATAATCAGTGCTTTGTGACAGTCATGAAATCAGAGGTCTCTATCCTATCCCACCTCTCTCCACCAATGGTTCTGATCCAGAGCAGTTTTCTCAGTCCTCATCAAAAGTTCAGCAACTTTGTTCATTCTTGTTGCTTTTTCTGCACTTTACCAGTTCTGCTATCTCTTTTTTGAGATGATGCGATTGTTGGATTTGTACAATACCACAGTGGCACTTTCTGTTTTTCTCCATTGTTTTTGTCTAAGGTAGAAAACCACAAGTTTATTATTTATATATGTTTTATTATTATACTGTATTCCTCATTATCACAGTTAAAGCTGTTAAAAAACAGTGAACAGCCCTAGTAAATGAAATTATGTTAGAGATTATTTGACCTTAATGATTGTAGAATATTTTTAGATGTGAACACATGCCTTGTCCCAGACAAACTTGACAAACCCCAATTTAATATTTGGATGGGGT
>WUAM01000106.1:0-27417 GCA_024336885.1 Actenoides hombroni | reverse complement strand
TATATAGGTTTTGCAACTAAGAAAAATGTCTAAATTGTCTCACACCTTTGGAATTATTCCAGTGTTTGCCCAAAATATTTTGTCTTTTGAAAAATGAAGTAAAGTTGTTTGGTTTTTTTCCCCAGTGTATATATATGTGTGTATGTAGAAATAAATATATGAGAAAGACTGTCTTCACAATTAAAAAATAAATGTAAATGCTACTTCAGAAAAAATAGTGCTGCAAATAAACTGTGACTTAACACGTGAATACGTTTAACACATATTCTTAACATTCTAGAATTATGTTGTCTTCTGGCCTAGCAATGTAATTTCTCTCAAACTTTGAGACAAAGTGAGAACATACTCATCTCCAGCATTTTAAGCAAGTAACTTCCTTCATAATATTACATTTATAAAATGCTTCAGTAGTCATTCTTGTTGTTGGATTTTATAGACTGAAAAAGTTGAAGTTATCTGTACATTTGAGACCACCTTTTGTAATGGTACGATATATGTTATATATAGTATATGTATATAGTCTATGTTATAGAATAAAATAAACATCTGTTTACCAAGGCTGATACCTTGATGTTCTTTGTATGGTTTTTCTTTTCTTACCTAGATACTGTTCATCAGGCGATTATAACTGTAATAAGGGATTATTATTTTCATTTCTTTGCCTATAGAAAATAACAGGATTCACTGCTATGTAAACATGTAATAATTATGCAAATAATTTAAAATTATATACTTTTAAGGAAGGAAAAAAGACTATGAAATGTTGGCCTTTTTTGTCATCCTGTGCTCTCTTTTCCTCTCCTCACATGCATTCACTTACATACATGAGTACAATCTCATAAGTTCTTTGTCTAGCTTCAGAGATGAATAAATTTTATCATCTGGAAATTTATGTAATAAAATTCTGGAGAATTTGTTACACTGGATAAAATGAGCCTGTTTATAAATGCCCTAATTTTCCTTTTTGCAAAAGAAAAAATACCTGTATGTAGGACATGAACTCTGTGCATAGAAGCAGTTTACTCTGAGTTCACTTGTGCGTTACCATCATACCTACATGTCCTGACCATCAAATGAGTGCCGTCAGGGACTTGCAGGTTTGCTGAATCAGAGTGACACATTCCCTGTCTAATACTTCCCTAGCTCCTGTGATGATGGATATTGACAGCAAGGTTTTGTTGTGAATTTGTTATCTGAGCTATAGATCATTTGTGTGTGTGTCACTTTTATGTATGATGTATTTCCACTGCTGACGCTGTCTTCCTTCTGCTCTCAACAGTGTTTCTGTGTCCCAGCAGATTCCTGTGTTTGTGGCAATGAAAGAGACGGAAGTGACAGCTCTCCTCCTAGGATGCAGCTCATAAATTATCCCTTATAACCAAAGCACCAGACGAAACAGTTCTTCCAAGTGGTCACAAATGAGCAATGTCCAAAGGAATTTTTCTTTTCAGATGTTCATTAATGCATCTGTTTGCTGATCGGGGTGTGCAAACTGCAAAAAGGTCATAATTCACAGGTGCAAATACATTCACCAAAGCCCTCTGGAGACCAGCTTGATACTGATGTCAGTGAATACTAGGTAAACTGAAGGACTTAACCACTTTCAACTGTTCTCTCCTATTGAAGTGTTACATTACTTTGAGTGCAAAATTCTATCTCCAGCAGGGAGACAGCGCAAAATAAAAGACGAGAGAAATTGAGGTAGAAATTAGAGCAATTAATATTACCAGCTGTGACTAAAGCTGTTACAAATATGGTGAGCTCAGAACATTTAACATATTTATACCAAAAAAGATGTCTTAAATGTCTGTAATTATATAATGAAATTACTTCCTGTATAAAATTTTATCACATAGAATTAAAGATAACTACATTCCATGAGGCAAAATAAATGTAATGCTAAGAGGGGAGCAAAACTTTGGATATTCTTCCTGAAAAAATTCTGAAGAGTGAAAAGCTAAACCAAAAAATCTCTTTCCTGGAGCCTGCACACATTTCTTTTTTTGGAAGAAAAAAACAGGTCTACTTTGTTAAGATATTCAAAGACTATATTCTGAAGAAATTAACTTTGATAGATGTAGGAAGGAAAAGTTGAATCTCAGCTTGAAAGGGCTGGAACTTGGAGCTCAGGCAAGTTAGTTTCTCATGCTGCCAGCTTCCAAAATAATTAATTTCTGGGGATCTGAAAACATAAAGAAGAGTCACCACAGTAAGAAAGTAGCAGGAGATCAGAGTGTCCAAATGGATACTGGCTGGACTCTCACAGATCTACACTTTATTAGACAGTTCTTATGAAAGTCTTTGCTTTAGAGGTGTTGGTACTTGTCAAGCAAGAAAGATACTAATACGTTTCTTGTTGGTTTTGCTGGGTTAAAGGCTTCTGTCTATGCATGTCACCAAGCATACTCCACTAACTAGGCCCTCCTTGTCTGTAGATTTCTCCATTTCTTTGCTATCACCTTTGGCTTATCTAATAAGATACATCAATCTTTGAACAACTGTATTATTTATTTTTCATCAGATCATCCTAATTTTATAATTGGTCCATAGCAGTAGGCTATATAACTCCTCACACTAGTTGTTCTCACTGGAGTTCTCAAAGTAAAAGCTGTGGGTATTTCTGCACATAAAAATGTCACCAGTGAACAAATCTAGCACTTGACACTGCGTTGGCCACATGGCTTTATAGTCTGCCTTGCTGATTCCATTTTCTGCACTATGCCGAATTCCTGAGCAATCCCACAAAGACCTATTGGCACTGATTGGCCAAGCTCCTGCTGCCTCCTTGGCCTGAGCTGAGGAAGGAGCAAATCTGTCCATGCTCTGGTTTTAGCACCCCTGTTAAAGACATTTTATCTTACTTAGATATTGTTGTTTAAGATCTCATATAAGATTAGAACATTAAATTTTAGTTTTGCAAGCGAAGATTAATTCTAAAGCTTTTGCTTATTTTGGAAACTTTTTCTAGAAAACCAACAAAATTGCCTTACATTGTGGGAAAGAACGTGAAATAAAGACAAGTGGAAAACATTTTGTATACTTTATAAGACTAAATAAAGAAAAAGGTGTGGGTTTTTAAATTTGTTTTTCCTAATTTAAAATTGAATTTCAAGACTTTTAAGATTGCTGAACTAGCTGAATTGGGTTTAATCTCTACTATGGACATTTGGTGAGAGGAAGGAAAATAAGAGACTTTCCTTGGTCCATTTATGAGGAATTAACTGCACAAAGAGAGAGATGGAAAGTGCCTGTGAACTCCTACACTCTTTATCCAGATTTCTTGGTGCCTGCCCCTGGAGGCACTTTGGCCCCTGCTGAGGACAGTGGAAGTAATTGGTGTAGGCAGAGCAACATTCAGTCTTTGAGACGCTAAATTGGGAAGATGTTTTTGTTGTTTTTTCATGCCATGCAACACCAATTTTAAATTAATTCTTTTTTTCAACAAAAAAAAAGGAGAAAGGCTGAATTCCCTCTTTTACATGCAGATTAGCTCTCTGTTGTCAATATACATATCTGCTAAACAAAGCTTGGGCAGCCTTCTTTTAAAAGTCTGTGTGGATTTATAGCTTGTCCTTTTTCTTGTCAATTTCAGTGGCTTTTGGTACTTTTCTTATTGCTTTATTTAACCTTTATTCACTTGGTTTTATTTGTCCTGATCAATGGTAAGTGCACACCTTTCTGTTCTGGACTCTCTGTGGACTATAGTACAGATCTGCTCCCTTGATTGAGTTGTTCCATTATTGCTATTTTTGTTTTCACTCTTAAAGCTTGTCTTCCTTTAATTCACTTTAAACAAACATCTGAATAGCTGTAAAGGGTGGATGATACCAATACTGTCAAGATCCCATTGATCTTCCAGCTGAAGATGCTTGAAGGCAAGGAAGGAAGCTTGCTGGTTTCTCAGTGTATTTTGGTTTTCAATTTTCTGATTATTTTGATAGCTTAGAAATTTTTGTAGCAGTGAAGATGAAATTGTCTTTGTCTTTTCGTGTACACCTCCTTTCTGTGTTAGTTCCAGCCAATATGGCACTGTCAGAAAGTGTTAGATACAGCTTTTTATGTTGTCTGAAACAGTTTCTCAACTGAAAGCTGGAAATAGCAGTTTGAAAGCCTGTGTCCTGGACTTAGTTTAGCATGTTGTGTTAACACTTATCTTCATTATGGTTACTTCTGCCAAATGCTTTCTGCTTTTCAGACAGTTCCAGTTTTCCTGAAGGGAAATATCTGGTGGGCATTAGCTGTGGAGGTAAATAACTGGCCATGAAAAATGTGAGAGGACAGGACTAGTGTGTAATGGATTGTATTTATGTACACAAAAATTCTGATATATTGGGTTAGGCATAAGTAGCTGAGTTCTGTATTTTATATTTTTATACTCTAGTTTTTAGTATGCATTTCAGATTGTAAACTTAAAAAAAAGACAGCCTTTCCTAGGATTAATAATGGTGATGATCTGAGGGTGGGTCAGCACTGCAGAGAAGAGTTGCTGCATAGATCCCTGAGCAGCTGAAGCTGCACATCAGTAAGTCTTCACAGCTCAGCAGTGGCTTTGGGGTTTGATATATGCTGTGCTCCCCAAAGACCCTGCTTTCAGTGTCAGCACAAGCAGACCCATTTCCGATGCCTATGTCCCTGAACTGTGAGGCCCAGCCCTAGCATTCCTAGTGATGTGTACTTGTCAGGTTCTTCCAGCTGGGCCAAAAATCAGAACTGTGTACATTCTACATTCATTCATTGCAATAACAAGCTGATCTGATTAAGTTGGTCTTGGTTTCCTTATAAAAAATGAAATAAATCTGACTTTCTTTTTCTAAGCAGGACATGAGAGTAATGAAATGGCTCTATCAGGCTTGGCAGTCCAGAAGGAATTTTCCTCTGTCAGATAAGTAAGGATGTCTTCTATTGTAGACTTGTAGTGTGGTGAGAATTATGTTGCAGAATCATTTGGCAATTGGTGATACTCCTGGTCTCTTCTGCTCCTTTCTTTTGATTCTTCTTTGAGAACATGAAAAGAATGAATGGATAAAATCTGAGTTCCCCTCAAAATCTCTGTGGATTGTGAACATTATACTGAGACCAGTATATAATACAGCAGAAAGGTCTTAAAACCACAGTTTAAGCTCATGTCTGTCCACATGTTATCCTAAATCACCTGATAAGTTTGTCCTACTTACACATAAAGCCAACCCAGTAAATGTAAAGAGAGTCTTAGGCCAAACAGAAAATACAGAAAATGTAACAATGTTTCCGCTCTGCCTAATTTATTATTAAAAAAACTCCCAAGTCCAAACCAGGAAAAAAAAAATAATAAAATACTCTGGGACCTTAATAGTGCTGGTTTATTTTACTTCACTATTTCTGCAATACTAAGACACTGTAATTTCCTACAGCATATTACAAGCTGAGGACACAAGAAAGCTCTCCTTTCCACTGACATCTTCACAATAATTCACCTTTGAAAGAGCTGAACTATCAAAATCACCAAGATTAGCTGTAGAAATGCATAGGCCTGCCTAAATGAGAGCTGCTGATTGCAGATCCAGAACTTCTAGCAGGTACACAGATGATTTATTCATTTATTTGTTTATTTTTATTTTGCATAGAAAACACAATTACAGTGAAGTGTGCAGGCACTTCTGTAGTGCAGATGGTGTGATAAAATTTGAGATGTATGAAAAAAGGAGGAAGAATTTTTCATTTAAACTAATGAAAACAAAATTTAAAAGATATAAAGCTATAAATATTAATGAATATTACAATATATTACACTTTGAGTGTTTAACTATATATATACATACATTTTTTTTTCTCTTTTTATCTCAGTGATTTGTCTTTGCATCTACATAACAATTGTATCACCTAATATTCTAATAGTAATGTGGTCAGAGATATCCATGTCATGTCCAGAGTTTCCATCTGTAAAGTCATTAGTTAAATTTACTATCTCTAAATGAAGGTATTAATGTCCTTAGTGATAGGATGGCATTAATTTTCTGATCTAAGGTATACACTGCTGAACAAGGTATTTTTAAACAAAGTATCTTTTAACCGGAGAGGAAATAAGGAAAACAAGCAGAATGGGGTACTACATCTTGGAAAACAGTGTTGGAAGAAAATTTAGGGTTATAGGGGAGAAGAAACTAAACTTGTGCTTGTGTTATGCAGCAAGGAGCTGGCAGGTCCTTTGATGTTAGCAGGGGTGTAACACATGGGAGCAGGAAAGCAATTTTAATCTTTACTCATGGCAGTGGTGTACATGGTACAGGAGTATCATGCTGCTGTGGTATCACTTTTTTAAAAGGATGTTGGAATGATGGTACAGAAAAGAACCGTAAAATGCCCTTTGGAGACTGCACAATCTCTAAGAGATAATTTGATTATAGTGTATAAGTATCTTCAGGGGAAAAATACAGAACACTGAACCAATGACTGGGAGCTGCAGACAGACAAGTTAAAATTAAAATGAGGCTCATATTCTTAAAAGTGAGATTGATTAACCATTGGAACAAAGGAAGTGCTTGAATTCTCATTGTACTGCACGGTTGGATGTCCTTTCTGAAAGTCAAACACAACTTAAGAGACTCAGAGAAATGTAACCGGCAGAATCTGAATGACCTGTTAAACAGAGTCTACTGGAACAATCACAGAATATTCTCTCTTCTATTGTTCAACTCTACAACTTGAAGCCGTGTATTCCACTGAGAACTTCCCTCAAATGGGTTGATTTCCGGGCCACATCTCTCAATGTCTCCTTCACATTAGACAGGGAATTCAGAAGCATTCCACTTGCATTCTCCTCTGAAAATGGCATCACATTTCTCTTTGATTAATCTTCTTGATATCAGAATATCTTCTGTTGAGGGTATGTTTCTTACGTTTCCTCAAGGATTAGTATTAGTGATGCTTAATGTATATAATATGATATAAAGGGTTTCTATTATAAGTATGTCTGTCACAGACGGACTTAAAGATTTGAGCCTAGATGTTAAAAGTGGTTGTTCAAAATGAATGTATGTCCAGCATAGTCTGTCTCTAATGAAAACCAGTTGGACTGTGGTGGAATCAGGACAGCTTTACTTCATTAGGTTAAATACTGTAATTCAATGCTCAAAGTACTGTAATTCAATGCTCAAAGTTACTTCTGGTATTTGTAATTTGTCTTGCATCTCATGACACCTCACTTAGGAGCCCCATCATAGCCTGGGCTGCACTGCTCTACTTACTACACAAACACAGATAAAAGCTTATATGTTAAAGTAATGCTCTATATAAAGCCTTGGTGCACCTATATCATACATGGGGCTGAAACAGGCAATCAGTTTAACGGTAGAGGACCAGTTGTCACCCATTAACTAACCAGTGTGAACTGTCTTCACACACAATCCTACTGACGGTTAAGTTGATCTCAATTATCTGGCACTTGCTGTGGCATAAGAGTACATAAATGGACAGTTGCCATGGACCACGTGATGCATGGTGACTTGCTTCCCTCTAAATGATATTTCTGAGTCTATTTTAAATCTGTATCTCTCCTACTAGTTCAACATACCGAGGGGAGTTACTCAGCTCAGTGAATATACATTTATGCATGTTCAAGAGGAAAAGTAAAATGAAACAGTCAATCACAGCAAAAAAGCTATGTTTTTCTTTCTCATCTATCCTGCATAAATATGAGCTGCAGTTGAAGAGAAAACCTGGTTTTTATTAACTAGTGGTAGACATTGAACAGAGATCACAGTTCATTATAATGCTTCCTTCTGTGGAGCCAACTTTTCTATTTTTGTTAGCAAAAGAAAACATTAAATACTCAGTTTTGGAGTGTTTTTCCTTTAAAAAGATGAAAAATATTTGGCAACTTTAGTGGACTGTTGATATGACATGCCTTGGGGGAAAAGGAAATGCCTGTTAGTGGTTGACTGAACTGGAATACTTGTAAAATAATGATAGATATCATATACAGTTATGTCTGAAAGTGCACATCACCTTGGAGTTATCAGCAATGGTAAACAAAATAATGTTACTAACACCTATAGCCCTTACAAGAGACAATGAACAATGAGAGATTTTCTTCTAGCCACATCTGCAACAAGACCTTTCCAAACACGTGAAGCACTTCCAGTATTTTTACCATCTAGTTTTCTGTTAAACTGAAAAGTGAGTCAGATGCTGTAAACTCATACAGAGAGTAGTGGTCAATAGCTCAATGTCTGGATGGAGATCAGTGACAAATAGTGTCCCTCAGGAGTCTCTACTGGGACCAGCACTGTTTAATATCTTCATCAATATCATAGAACGTGAGATCATGTCACCTGTAACAAGTTTGCAGATGACACCAAGCTGAGCGGTGCAGCTGACATGCCAGAGGGACAGAGTGCCCTCCAGAGTGACCTAAGCAAGCTTGAGAAGTGGGCCCAAGTGAACCTCATGAGGTTCAAGAAGGCCAAGTGCAAGGTCTTGCACCTGGGTCTGGACAACACCTGGTATCAATACAGGTTTGAAGATTAAGAGATTGCGAGCAGCCCTGCTGAGAAAGACTTGTGATTACTGGTGGATAAAAAGCTAAACAGGAGTTAGCAATATGTGGTCATAGCACAGAAGGCTGACTCCATCCTGGTCTGCATTAAGAGTGGTCAGTGGGTCAAGGGAGGTGATTCTGCCCCCCCTACTCTGCTGAGACCCTACTTGGAGTACTGTGTCCAGCTCTGGAGTCCTCGGCACATGGACCTGTTAGAGTGGGTCCAGAGGAGGGCCACAAAAATCATCAGAGGACTGAAAGCTTTCCTGTGAGGAGTCTTAGAGAGTTGGGATGTTCAGCCTGGGGAAGAGAAGGCTCTGGGGAAACCTTATTGTGGCCTGTCAATACTTAAAGGGTAAGAAAGATAAGGGTAGTTTTTAGTGGGGCCTGTTAAGATAGGAAAAGGACTAATAGTTTTAAGCTAAAAGAGGATAAATTCAGACTATATATAAGGAAAGATTTTTTTACACTGAGGGCAGAGAACCACTGAAAAAGGTTGCCTAAAGAGGTAGTAAAATCTCCTGGAAACATTTGAGGTCGGGTTGGATGGGGCTCTGAGGAACCTCATCTACTTAAATGTCCTTGCTTATTGTAGGGGGATTGAACTAGATGACATTTAAAGGTTCCTTCCAACACAAATTATTCTATGATTCTAGATGATTTTTCTGCTCTAAGTCTCCTATATGGTGGAAGGAAAAAAAAAGGAAAAAGTAAACTTCAGGTTAGGAGGCTGTATTTTTTTTAATGAATAGTTAAAAATTTCTTCTTTTTATATATAATGTCTAAAATACTGTTTTGTGGATTATTTATGATTCCTGGTTCTGTTCTTTTTATTCTTACAGGGTTATTTTCAAATTCAGGCCTATTGCTACTGTCTTATTTAAGTTATTGTGCTACCATTTTATTAAATTATTTGGTACACTTCATAAAAATTAATTGGAAATAACATTGGACAATGTTATATCAAGTGAGCTTGCAGCTGTATTTTCACAGTACTAAGATTTGGAATTTAACTTTAAAGCCTCACTTGACATGAATAAGAGGTATAAATAGTTGATTCCCCAGTTTGCTTTTTGAAAATGGATGGATACTTCCCTAAAAACTTTTAAGGAAAAGCCCCAGTAGATGGTACTGCAGGACTGGATTATACTCTATAGTATGAATAAAAGATAAGAGGAAAATCAATTATGGTAATAGAGTTTGGGTTATTTATAGAGTTATGAAGTTCTTCCTTTCCCAAGCCTACTTTTCTTTACCTGTTGTCACACAAGTGAAATGATACAGTGAGATCAGCGCACTCTGGCACAAGTGATTTGCTGGACTAAATGAGGCTGGGGTCTTTTGGTTTCCATTCCACTTCTTGAAAAGGCTTAAAATATTTGACTTGAAAAATGAAGATGAGCTCTGTAGATAACACCTGTAAGTATTCCCAGTATCCAGCAAATTCGGTAGTGGGGTTGGAAAGAGAAATGGTGAGAATGGTTTCTGCACTTTTTTTTATTGTAACATCTATTTTCTTGATTCCCAAAGAAACCCACAATGAAGACAATTTAATTATTTAAATGGACTTAACTGTATAATATGGAATCAACTCACAAATCACAAGAGTCAATCCATTTAATTTTTGTAATTACGTAATATTTTAAAAGATTTTCCAAGTGAGGAGGAACTGGAATTTTTAGTTTTAAAAAATGCTCAACTGAAATTAACATTAAAGAATATGTGTGTTCAGTTCTTAAATATTCATGAAGAACTTTTGCTATTCCATGGTCAATACCAGGTCCATTCTGCTAATAATCTTTAAGTCAATTATCATCCTGAGACTTATCTGGTCTATTACATCCTCTCTAAAATAAAGACTAGTTGCACTGGCTTGTGTCGGATATAGTTCTAGGGAAGGGAAGGGCTGAAGGCAATTTATCCCAGAACACCCTCCATCTGCTTGCTTTGAATGCTCAGGGACTTTCAGTTTCATGTTTCAATTGACCAGGGACTGTTAACTCCGTTGAAGTACTCTGATTTTCACAAATGGATGGCAAAATGAGAAGATCAAACTAGCTTTCTTTCATGATCTGAGCCTGGATTTGAGTTTAGATCTCAGGGAAGACAAGGACATAAAGCTAATATTATCTTTCATTCTATTCTTCAATTGCTTTTTGTTTCAGTTTAGCTATCCTGTGCCATACTCATAGATTTATGTTATAGATTTAGGTCACTTCCAGAGTTTTACATGTGGAAATAAAATTTTGCTGTAAAACAGCACCAGTCACAGGAAAGCCTATTTTAATGTCACAACATAAAACCTGCATATATTATTTTAGATTCAGAAATAAAATGAAGGCTGGTGCTGTGAATCTGTGTTACAGTAAAAGAGCAAATGAAGTTACATCTTGTTCTGGTGTCATATGAAACAACAAAAGAGACAACTGAGCTGAAGATTTTAATTTCAATTTCTGGGATGCTTTTCCATTTCAATATATCTGGAGAATGCAGGACATTCCTTGCTTCTGTCTTAGTGTAGTCTAACCTAAATAAAGGCATTGAAAGAATAGAGAGAATGGGGTATTAATTTATTTATTCATTCATTCCTGTAATACTTTTATTAAACTAATGTGCAGACACCACTGAGCAATAAGCTACATACCTTTCCACATTTTTACTGATTTTTTTTTATATTACATCTACCTGCCCATCATATTCAAGTTGGTGTGAAGGGAGATTCACCTTAACAGATGAACAGCTCAAACTCCAAGATACTAGACTGAAAATGGAGATTATTTGTAAAACTTGTTCATTTGCCAAAAACCTGTAATATTCGTATTTTGATTTATTGATAATGGTTTCATTACATATCCTGAGCATTACTTATTTTGTACATTCTAGTCATTAGACTGACCATAAGTGCTTTCTTAAAAAAAAATATGTTTACAAAGGCTTTTGTAGATAAACTTGAAACAGTATCATACTAAAGAAAAAGCACTGAGACTAATGGTGTTGTATATACATTCTGTTTCGTATGTTCCTCAACTGATGTACTTACAGAAGGGATTTTCTTCAAAGGTTTTATCACAGTCACAGCCATAACCATATATACTCAATGTGCAGCTGCTTGGTGTGATCTAAGAAATTAGTTTGTACTGTGGAATGGAATATATAAAATGATTGTCCCAAGTTTCTGCCTTTCTTTGATCCCACATTTAAAGAAAACAAAAAAAGCCAAAACAGTTCCCTCTGTAGCTGACCCCACATTTTAGTAGTAATAGTGACTAAAAAAAACCCTGAACATGCCTTGTTTCATCCAGCCTATGTTTTAGATGTGTTACCCTAAAACCCAATATTACTCTGAAGTACTACTTTCCGTTTCACACCTCACAGAGTAAATAAAAAAAAAAGAGAAGACCTGTTCCAGTTCCTAAATAAGATCCACTATATTTATATTATGACAGTTAAGATCCTAATACAAGGAAAGATCATATAGAGGCATAAATAGATCTGTTGCTTTAAAATAAGATGGTATTATATGCTGATACAATGATGCAATTAAAAAATTGACATTATTATAGAACAGATAGCATTCATCAGCACATAAAATCCTGTACATCAATTGTTTAGGAAAGGGAATCAATTAAACCACTTAGTGAAAGTGTAAAACAGAGTATTAAATTTATAAAGGTATGTTATAGCAGTTGTATCATTCTCTCAGGTTTCATTTTGTGACAAAATTTACAAAGAAGATGTTGCAAGAGGAATTAAAGAAGATTTACTTTGAAATCTGGGGTTCTAGAGAGAAATTAGTGACGCTAAATACTTTGTGAATTGTGCTTGCCACAATGATACCTAATAAATATTTTTTTTTCAAATAACAACTGAGAAGTTTGATGTCTAATAGTTTTAAGTTAAATGTGTGATGTTGTCCTTAATTTATATTAACAGTATTTAGTTTGACTGTTTAACTGAGCTTAATCTTAACAATTAGAATCTCTAGAAGCCAGAAAACTAGAATCAGTGGTATGTCCTGGTTTCAGTCATATTTAAAAAAGCTTTACATTTTGTATTTTAGGTCATCTTCAGCTGTGATCAGAGGGAAGAAAGGTAAGAAAAACAAGTAAGGTAAACAGTTTTTAAATCTAAGAAAGACTATGTTTGAAATTAAAATGGAAGTGTCTACTAGATGTTACTGTGAGAAGACCGGTGCACTCATGATTTCGTGTTGCTTATGTTGCAGTTCCTTTGGTGATGGTAGTCTACAGAAAGAACAAGGGTTGCTGACACCAGTAACCATTCCTGAAATGCAAGAGTAGTAGATACTCTTGAGATGTTACTAGTGCTCACATAATTTTTAATTTGGACCTAAATTTCACTCATTCTTACCATTTTTCCCTCCCCTTGCTTTTAACAGTCATACAGTGGGTGTTTCATAAAAAAAATTATTTCTAGGCACAATAATTACAAAATGCTTGGCAGAGTAAAAATCGTGTCATTGCAAAGAACGTTAACAGCTGTTGCATCAAAAACCCTTCTGTATATTTAATAGAAATAATATTCAGGACTATAGTGTATGAAAATGGTATGGTAGACCATCATGAAGGTGGTAGAAGCTACCTTTTGTTTGACAAGCAGTCTTAGTCCATAATGTATGCTTTAGAGGTCAGCTTTCTCCTTGTACACAGCTGCAGGAGCCAAGCTCAAATTATGTGTCAGTACAAGAGAGAAGTGGGTCAAGGCCAGCATATTCTCAGTTTCAGGGAACTTATTCTCCTTGATTTCTTTTATCCTACAAATTCTATCTATTTAACTGCAATGTGTAGAACAGAAAGATTTGTTTTCTCAGTCACAGAAAGAACTGTAAAGGACCTTTGATTTGTGTTTCTTCCTCTGCTGTTATTCTGCCATCAATATAACCTTTTTTTTTTTTTTTTTTTTCCTCCACTATGTGTGTTGAAGGACTACCATTCTGTATTGATTTTGTCTGAGATAGAGTTAATTTTCTTCATGTAGCTCATATGGTGCTGTGTTTCAGATTTGTGCTGAAAACAGTGTTATAACACAAAGATGCTTTGGTTATTGTTGAGCAGTGCTTACACAAAATCAAGGCCTTTTCTGCTTCTCACACCACCCCACCAACAAGTAGGCTGGGAGTGCACAAGGAGTTGAGAGGGGACACAGCTGGGACAGCTGACCCCAACTGACCAAAGGGATATCCCAGACCATATGACATCACGCTCAGCAATAAAAGCTGGGGGAAAGGGGAAAGGAAGGATGTTCAGAGTAGAAACGGCATTTGTCTTCCCAAGTAACCATCAGGTGTGATGAAACCTGACTTTCCTGGAGATGGCTGAACACCTGCGTGCTGATGGGTATTGAATGAATTTCTTGATTTGGTTTGCTTTGCTTAGGTACACACCTTTTTCTTTGCCTATTAAACTCTCTTTGTCTCAACCAATGAGTTTTCTCACTGTTACCCTTCTGATTCTCTACCACATCTTGCTGGGGGGAGAAATGAGCAAGCGGCTGTGTGGGGCTGAGCTGCCTACCAAGGCTAAACATGCAACAAATTCATTCCTTCAGAAAATATACAGAGAGAACTATTTTTGCTTCATGTATACTGGTCCTTTTTCCTCTGTGTCTTCATAGCACACTGCCTTTGCATGCAGTGCAGCTGTGTCCAGTGCTGCTGGGGGAGTAGTTCTCACTTCACACTATAATGCCTTTGATATTTTGGCAAGCCAGTGTGCTACACATAGCTGACTGAGAGTGCCAGCTTCATGCCACAATAGCCAGTAGCAGCCCATGACCTTCAAGCATTCACTAATACTTCTTGACACCTTCCAGACTTGCAGACTAGTCTGAAAGGGAAATAAATGAATAAGGATAAATTTCTGTGTTAAAGTGCATCATTAAGAACAAAGAAATAAATAAATGGTTTGCCCTTTAAGTTATGGATCATATTTTTTTATTCCTCCATTTAAACAGGAGAAATTAGCATAGTAAATTCCGCTCTGCACATGATCTATTTTTCTTTATAATAAATATTCTGGGAATAGTTTTATACATTTTGCAAGCTTGAAGTCTCCTGGTTATAAATCATAAATGTTCCATATGGCACAGGCATGTTTTAAACTGTGTACCCACTGGAAAAATCTGTATATTGTTTTTCTGAATGTTTTTCCCTTGCCCCCTATATTTATAAATCACATTGTCACCTTCCTAAGTTGTTTATTTACCAACTTTTTGTCTGTCTGCAGTGAGGGGGAAAGAAAGCCAACAGATACCCTGTGCTTTCCTATAACTGTACTATTTAGCTGGTACAAGTAATGGAAGGCTTACAATGTATTAGGGATTCAATTCAGTTTTCAGATTGCCTGTATTCCTATTGAATGCCTTTCCTTAAAACAAGTGCAAAAAGCTTTTGATTGCCTACCTAAAAATAGTGCCTTTTAATGGAAAGTATGAAATGCTGAACCTGCAGCAGACAGTGTGGGAAGCAGCTGGGGCTGTGCTGGCCTGCATGAAGCTGCAGAGGATGCTATCAATAGTAACCTGGGTGATTTGGTCTGATCCCAGATGATTAGGCACTTATGACAGTCACGACCCCTACCAGGTTTAAGCTCTCCTTCAGCAAATGACCTTCAGGATGCCCCATAGTAGAAAGCCTTTCAATACTCCTGAAAAAAAAGGAAAGACTTGCATTGATTATTATTTTAATTTAACAGCTTTACATTTAATAAATTCTCTGGCTGCAGATTAACACTTGACATGTTTATCATTTTTCTTTCCCTTGAAAAGAATACACAGAATGAAAAGGTCGATATATGCTTCCCTGAAGTACCATGCAGCTATTATGGCATTATACTGCTGCATCATACTGTCTGTCTCCACCTTCTCCTGCTGCACTATTACCCTCCGCTTTCTCGGTGCATGAGTAACAGCAGCTGTCAATTTAGAGTTTTCCTCCTGTTCTCATGTATAACATACCCCACTTCTGGAAGTGTGCCAGAGGCTCATCTTAATGATTTTATCAATTCTAATTTTATGGATTTGGATCACATAGAAGAATATATACTATTTTGATGTTATTTACAAGAACATAAACAAAATATATCCTATTACACTAGTCAGTGATTCTGCAGGCAGGGGGGATCATCTGCTTGATGCAAGTCATAGACATTGGAGTACTCTATAGGAAACACAGACACCAAAATCATAGTGACATCCAGCTTCAGATTACTTTGCTGAGCACCCCTCAAAATGATGTCAGGTTCTTTTAATCTTTTCCCCCACTTATTTCACTGTCTGAGCCTGTGACTTTGAACCTGCTTTCTTCCTAGCAACTTCCTAAAATCAGTAGCAAATTATTATTTCCTTGAGCAGTCTCACTAAAGTTAATGGTGCTACTACCACTGCCTCAAATAGGAGTGAGAGTTTTGTAGTCTAGCATAAAGCTGAAAAAGGAAGATGTAGGTGACATACATAAAAGCACATGGCCTGAAAAAAATATGGGGAGTTATTTCCAAATGATTCCATTAATTAAAAATAAATAAATACTATTTTTCCCTGACTCCACCTCTTACTTGAGTGCCAAGGTGTAGTATCTCTAACAGTTCATGACTATCATGAACAAGTGTTTCTCCAAGAAAACAAACTCTCTCCATTTCCATGTCCCGAGTGTTAGCAACTTGAGTAATCAAAAAAGTATTCACAATTCCACAAGAAAATTAGAAGAAAATATCAGTGAGGAAAAGCTGACTGATTAATGAATCTATCTGTAGTACCTGTTGTATTGAGATGAGAATGATCACATGAAAGGTACGCACTTTTACTGTAAAAATACATTGTAATAACAGAAGGTGGTGTGTGAAACAAGGAGAACCTGGAAACTCAGGCGGAAATCTTTGTGTTTGTATTGATTCTGTCTGAGATGGTTTAAATTTTCCCCATAGCAGTTCTCACAGTGCTGTGCTTTGTAGTGGGAGCTAGAAAGGTGTTGGTAACACGCCAGTGTTTTGGCTACTGCTGAACCGTGCTGGCACACCATCAAGGTTCTCTCCAACATTTCCTCCACACTAGTAGTCTGGGGATGGATAAGATTTTGGGAGGGGACATAAACAGGACAGCTGATCCAAATTGATCGAAGAGATATTCCATACCATATGATGTCTGTTCAGCAAAAGAAGCTAAGAGAAAGGAGAAGGTGGGTGATGACATTCTTTATTACAATATTTGTCTTCCAGAGCAACTGTTACTTGTAATGAAGCCCTACTTCCAAGGAAGTGACTGGACATCATCTGCTCATGGGAAGCACAGAATAAATCTTTTGTTTTCCTTTGCTTCCACGCATGGCATTTTCTTTTGCTTTCTTCAACTTCCTTTTTCTCAACCCGCAAGATTTTTCCATCTTATTTCTTCCCCCCTTCAGAACAGTCTGCTGAGTAGGACAATGATAGAGCAGTGCCTGGCATCCAGCCAAGGTCAGCCCATCCCAGGGTTGTAATTAAAAAAACCCCACATAATAACAGAGACTGGAAATAAAACCCAGGTAGAAGTAAAGAATACATAGTGTGCCTAAAGAATAAAGCTAGAGAGAGAGAGAGCACTTCTGCCTGGGAAATGGAAAAAAAAAAAAGGTATAATGAAATTAAAACATATGAAAAGTTACACTCTTCATGGGGAAAAGAACAACAAATCTAAAGATTCATATGCTCTGAATTATATGATGTCTTACATTAACAACTGCAAGATGATCTAAAACCAAAAACTTCTTATTTCTAGACTATCACCAGTCATTTAACTGTCACTAGACTTTTTAGTATATACTCTTCTGTTAATTATGTATGAGTGAATGAATATGTACTAGCACCAAAAAAAACCCAACAAACAAAAAAAAAATGGGGTAAGTCCTGAACTTCTCTGTTCCCAAACCTTCATTTTTGTGAATTTCAGAACTCTAGTCAGATGTGTATCTGGAAATGATCTTCTCCCTGAAAGGGATGAAAGGAAAGACACCAACACAAGAATTATATAGGTTGAAACTAACCACCTGAAGAGTAAAGCAATAAGTAATATTGCACATTTTCCCACTCATCTTGTATTTATGCTACCATTTGGTATTCCTAAGCTAGCAGAGATGGATAAGCCCCTTTCTGCTTCCCAAAAACATGCTGTCTGTAGGCAAATGCACAGGTCACAGAGACTCTGACAGTGGCTGGTTCCTGTGCATAATTATAAAAGTTTATTATTAGAAGGGATTAATTCAAAAACCAAAGCTAAAAGGTTGATCTCCCTAGATCTGGTGACCTGTCACTGGTAATCTTTGAACAGTTCTTAATAAAACCAACAGCAGCAGCATGAAACAGGTTGTTTGCACTCTCCCTCTGAGACTGCATTCTCAGCTTTCACTGCAGTTAGTGATGGTACATCAGTAGCTAGGCAGTCCAACACTCAGGACTATTTTTGTAATGTTTACAAATATCTGAAGGGTGGGTATCAAGTAGAAGGGGCCAGTCTCTTTTCAGTTGTGCCCTGTGGTAGGATGAGAGGTAATGGTAGCAAGGCAAAACACAGGAAGTTCCACCTCAACATGAGGTTCATGAGTCTTCTTCACTGTGAGAGTGACAGACCACTGGAACAGGCTGCCCAGAGAGGTTGTGGAGTCTCCTTCTCTAGAGACTTTCAAGACCCACCTGGATCTGTTCTTGTGTGGCCCACCCTAGGTATTCCTGCACTGGCAGGGGGATAGGACTTGATGATCTCCAGACGTCCCTTCCAACCCCTACCATTCTATGATTCTATGGTTCTATTTTACCTGCACTCTTGATCTCAGCAAGGTCCAGACTATGCCTGTGGTTTTACTTCCTAAAACTGGGGTTAATTTTTTTCAGCTTGAGGTGTTACTTGGATTCTTGACTTTATGGAACCTCTTCTCTATCTCCTCATAGAGACCAATAACAACTGGATGTTTGATTTGCTAGCACAGGCCTCTCTGCTGGCTACGTGCTTTGAAGAAGGCAAGCAACAATTGCTAAGTCTTCTTGAATAGAGAGTTACTGTACACCCAAATTTGAAAGACTTTGTTTACTTTCATCTAGAATTTCAAATATGCTTTTGAAGAAGAATTTTTGTGAAGTTATATACAATGACGAAACTCCACAGTGGGAGTTTCTTTACTTGTGTTTCTTTTAGCAGCTCTCCTTCACTTTTTTTTTTGGTGGATGACTGAATTACCATTAGGGTAAATGGAAGAAAGAAGAGATTGTCTTGCTAGTATAAGAGAACACATAGAGATTTGTGCACCTAGCAGTTTTGGTTAATAAATCACATGATCTATTTCAGGTCAGGTATTTTTCTTTATAACACAGAGCTTTACCTTGCTTAAAATGACATAGTAATAACATGGCATTCAGTTATAGCTAATATCTATATTGGTAATTCAGGGGATGAAAACTCCATGACTATTAACCTACTTCCTTCCCTGAAATATGCTGTAAATACTATACACAATTATTTAAGATAATCTGGCCCAAATTGCTTGAGATTAGCTGGCATTGATTTACAAATAGCAAGAGAAACCATACTTACAGCACACCCTTGTGCTTGTGTGATATAGCCTTACTTCTGAATCAGAGAATAGGCTCTTCTTTTTATTAAACAGTTTCTCTCGTGGATAGAAAATTGCTCTCTGCAGAATACCATCACAGCTGTGAGTCTATCTGCAGTTGGATAGAAGTGTGCTCTGCCAGATAAATGGTGAGGCCTGAATAGCCCTTTTGTGTTCAAAAACTCTTCTGGGTGGAATATGGAACAGATTTTGAACGGGAAAGGAAAGTATTTCAAGCCAGATGGTTAATCTGATGGAGCCATACTCTGACAGAAGAAAAGAGTAGTATTGTGTAGTTTAGCAGTTATGTCAGGGAGAAAAGAAAGCCTCTCTGCTAAGTTAATGGAGAGCCATGATTGTGCTGGACTCTAGGGTAATATGACAGTTACTAATAATATATAATGGAAAATTGCTAATGTAGTATGATAAAGTTTTCATGCTGTTTTACTGTTTCAGCATTTCCTGAGTGGAAATGGCTGAGATTCATATCCTTGCAAACAACTCCTTATTAATTGAAGGTTGCATTTGTATCTGCGTATGTGTGATCTGGATTTGGTTGACTTAATCTGTTTTCATACTTTGTTATAAGATACGTCTCATCTACATGAAATCCTGGACAGGGAGTTCCTTTTAAATTGCAAAGCTAGAAAGGATTAATTCATTCCGTGGAATAGATTGAAACTGAGATTATCAGCTCCTGGTACAGTGCATGTAAATTTTCACCAAATGCAATCATTTATAATACTGAATTGGGGATCAGCAACTTATTAAAGATGAGAAAAATCCATTATAAAGGCTGGTTTAACATGTCAGATAAAAGGGCTAAGAAAGCCACATCATCTACAGCAAGGCAACAGTGAAAGGCAGCAACAGCTCACTCCTGCTGAGATCCACATTTCCTCTTATCTTGTCCTCTCAGAAAGGTTGATACACTTACCGATAAGACACCTGTGGTTTCTGAGAGGCAGTGTCTTCTGGTCCTCACTGAGATTACTCTTTGACCTCTTTGATATCTAAGTTAAGAAAGAAAAATGCAGTCTGACATGCTGCCCTCAAAAGATTGCCAACTTTCTCATCAGAGAGTGGTTCTTGAGAAATCAAGATCTAGTTTATACGTTGGTGTTTTATTACTACAGAAAATGAGTGTAAATTTCAAAATGCATGAATAACAGGTCTCATTACAGCATCATAAAAGAATCTTGATGAGAAAGCTTTATAGATTGTATTAGGAATAAGCCTATGGTGAGTACCCAAGAAAGGGATTTATTTACAGTATATATATGTGGTTGATGGAAGTTCTAATTAATTTCTTGTTCTTTCAATGTAATTAATGAACTTGAAGGCAGAAGTCATTTGATAACACTGTATGACATATTCTAAGGTAACACCCATTAAAAAAGTTAATTTCAGTGTCTCTTTCATTCACTCTCCAGTGGTGGAGAATTCACAGACTTTCTGAGCACAACCTGCTACACTGCCTACTACACAGAGAAAATGTTTTTTGTTATATCCAGCGGGAATCTCTCTAACTTTCAACTTATGCCTGCTGTTACTTGTCCACCCACCGTGCACCACTGTGAAGAACTTGGTGTATCTTCATTGAAATCCCCTTGATTTCTACCTCATAGGTGCTGATGCACTGCTGTTAGGTTCCTCTGAAGCCACTTCTTCACTAGGCTCATCAAGATCCATTTCCCCAGCCTCTGTTAATAAAGCAAGTACTCCAGCCTCTCCACTGTTTTGGCAGCCCTCTCCTGAACTCAGTCCACTTTATTGTCTGGCATCAGGAAGACCAAAACTGGGTGCAATATTTAGATGTGCTCTCATGAGTGCTGAATACAGGTGGATAACCCCTTCCCTCAGTCTATGGACTGTGACCCTATTAATACAGTCCTGGATACTGTTGACTTTCCTTGTTGCCGGGTGCACTGCTGGCACATGCCCAGCTCACTGTCTGCTGCCATGCCTGGGACATTCCTGCAGATCTGCTCCCCAGCCAAGCAGGCAGCCTCCAGCCCGAGTTGCTGCAGTGGGTCCTTCCTTCCCAGCTGTAGAACTTGGAGTCTGGCCTTGTTGAATTTTGTCAGGTTCATGCTAGGCTGTTGCTCCAGCGTGCCTTCAGGCATATCAACTGTTTCCCCAAATTTAGTGTCATCTGCAAAGTTGGTGAGATGTCAGTCCACTGACTGCTCCAGGTCACTGATATTCAACAGGAGCCATCTGTCTGTCTATCCATCCAGACTGTGATGTCCTAAGATGATTATATAAATACTATGTGAGACAGTGTCTTCCTACAGACAAAGTAAATGACATCCACTCCTCTCTCCTTATTTACAAGTTAATCATGTGGTTGCAAGTGTATATGGGTTTTTCTTAGTCAAACTCTCTGAAGTGACAATAACTTACAGAAATTCCTCCACTGATCAGGAAAAATAACTAGGAGACCAAACCAGTTATTAAAATGCTAAAGCTATTGATCATAACAAGCCCTTTCACTGGGAAGATCCAATAAGAACCAAATGCAGAAGAATACATACATACTAAAGTCCAGATGATAAACACTATTTTTGTGATCTTTCTTCCACAAGTATGTTTTGTATCTTACAATAGATTTATCACAATAAAAGTTGTATTTAAATATGAAAGAGAAAACAAATTAAGACAACAATGTCTTAATTTCTGGTATTTGGCTAGAGCTCATCTGTAGTGCAATTGATTGAACTGTAGGTTTAGGTAAAGCAATTACTCAAAGGACATGTATGTGAAGTGGTTACTCAAAGGACTGCAGACATTTGTGATGCTTGAACCACTGTAGAAACTTTAGTGAAAAGGCTATCCTCAGACATTTATAAGATTATACAAAATGCTTTTATCTTCTTAAACACACATTGACAATTTAGTATTCTAGTGCAGGTGTCAGAGTAGCTGCTCTGAAACATGCTATTATATCTATGGAATTTTCTCAATAAGGTTGGTTTGCTGTAGATTTAGCATATATTTGTGGTTTGAAAACAGAATAACATCAGACGGGTATCCTTTATAGAGCAAAATAATTATGTTATTAATGGCTTATACTTGAGTCAATATTGCTTCTAGAAGCTATTATATGAAGTCCATAATGTTGCAGCATCATTCTCAAAGTGGAAAACAAATGCAATATATCTAATGTAATTATCAATAAAAATTCCTTAAGTACTGCTTGGTTTACCAGGTATAAGGTTATGGTTCCTTGGGGAACTGGAGATAATTGTGTGGTCAAAATGGTTCTGATCTTGGGCAGGCTGTTAATTTATTATCATAAGTTAATTTATTAAACACTTTAGTAGTTGTTTAATGAGCTGTCTGAAGTAGAGAGATGAATGCTACCAGCAGCAAAATATTACTAAATCCTATGGACAGAAAGGATTTTACACCATTATTGAGTCTCTCCTCTTCTAGGTAAGGGGTTTTATTTTCTCATGTGAATTTCTCTTGCTACACACTTCCTTTCAAACACAAGATATGAATGCTACTTAAATCACAAATAACAACAGAACATGGAGTTCTATGCATTTATATGACAGGGCTTTTGCTGTGCTTTCATATTGAGGTTTTTGACATTAACTGAATCCTGTATATCAGCACAGTGTCTATGTTTCTGCTGCCAAAATGCAGCTTTAGAACTGTTTAAAAGTGTAGGAAAGCCCCAGCATCCTTACAGAAACCTCGCCTATATTTATTTATATCCAGACAGAGGAAGCAGAAGGTTTGTCAGACACTGACAGATGCAGACACAAGGTTCACCACATAGATTGAGAATGGAGGTCTATTATCATGTTGCTGGCAATGGCCAGTGCCACCTGTTTAGAAGAAAGATGAGAGAAAATAAAAGGACGTGACAGTGGCTTTTGGAACAAATATTCTTCCCCTAATAGTTTAATACTTCCTTCTATCCCAGCAAACAGCCTGGTTCATAGAGGCTGAGCTGTGGCTACTGTACCCAGATGACAGTGGGAGGCTTATGTATGAGGGTTAAAAGATGAGAGGGAACCTGTGATCTTTGAGAAGATCCTACATGTGAAATTTAACCTGTAGAAAAGACTGGACCGTTTTGACGAAAAACACTTTGTGCTTTTGTGTATGAGAACATGTCTAGCAAAATTTCTCGTTATGTTTTAATTTTACTATAACCCATGTCATTATTATAATATTTTTACAGGTTTGATCCTTTTCTGGAACCTGACCTACTAGTATCAGCACTTACTTGCAGTAAGGAGGCTGCATAATTTAACTGCTGTTGGGTGAAAAGGTATTCCAATTACCAGACTTATATTTCAGCCTTTTGTTTTGATACAATCCCCTTGTGTTCTTTTTTTCATGAAAAAAAGGTACTTAGCAAAACCCCATCTAATTTTTCGGAGCTATTAATTTCATTTGGTTTTATTCTGCCATTTTTCTGCTTGTTGTTTCTAGAGGAAAATTGTCCTTGTTTTTCCTTTTTTTTTCCTCCTTCATCTGTTGTCCTTCTTTTTACACAACCTCTCCATTGATGTTTTTTTCTTGAGCCATGATGGCCAGACAAATTAATATGGTAATTGCCTTTGACTTTCTTTAATAAAAAAACCAAGTGCTATGTGCTGTTGTGAATAAACAAGGTGACTGAAGAGAATTACGTCCATGATTCCAGATATATATCATGGGTAGTAGATATGAGATTACAGCCCAGGCCAGTGCTTTCGCCCTGTACTTACTAAGCCTATCCATCAGTGATCAGGATTTCTCACTGTTCACATGCACTGATTTATGATCAAATAAAGATACTAAGATTTTAAGTTGTCAATGCCTTTGTAGCTTTTGGAAGAACTTGTGAGATTGTGGTATCAAAATGTTGATACCAAAACATCCATCAGAAGGAATATACTTATTTTTATTTTTTTAAACTTTTCAATAACACACATTTGTACAATAAATGCTTTCCAAGCACCCAAAAGTAGTCTGTGCTCCAAACAGGTGTATGAGGCATACCACCAGACTTCCATGTGTGTTTCATGTGGGAATAACTCTAAAAGATTAGAGCAGTGTGGAAAATTAAATATGCACATCTATTTATAACACAAAAGCCTATTATCTACTTAATTCAATTGTTTTACTTCAGAAGATATTTACGTAAGTATGTATGCTTTCTTCTGGTAGTCTTGTCCATGGCAGTTTCAGTTTTATTCCTTGGTCTATTACAGATTGTTCGTGTTAGCCTGGTTTTTCTGTGGTTATGCAGTTACTTAAATATGGACAATAAAGAAGGATAGAGGACACAGGAAAATCATATTAACCCATTGCCCATTAAAATAATTGGTATAGACTTGAAATATTTACATTTTTACAGCATTAACGCCCCGTTAAGCACTGAACCATAACATTTATTAAAATTTATTTATGTGTATTTATATATAAATAAAAATATTTTTTTCATAACATAAATGATGCAAAACCAACATGAATCCCTGATAAGTCATATGTACAGTTTTATCTTACATAGTAACACAAAATGCATCTGCTGCAGTTTACCTGCTTGTTATATTGATATGGATAAGTGAGATTTTTCATGGTTTGTATAGTAAAACCTTTTGTAGGGGCTCATCTTTCTTCACATGAGCATGTAGATAAAACATGGTAATCTCCAAAACATTTTGTATTTACCATTCAGTTAATTGCTTCAGTTAATTGCTCTGGACTTAAATGTGGGAATCCCCAGTCCTTTCCAGACAAATAAAGTGTGTTCTTATGGTCAAACTGCAAAGTTCTGCAAGTACTTAGCAAATATTCTATGACCAAACAACCACTGGTTCAGGAGTGAGTAGCATGTTAAGGCTTTAATCATAAGAATGTACCCATTTCTACTTCAACCAAAACTAGTAATGTACAATATTTTTTTGAAATTTTTGATGGGTTGAATATTTTGGTAGGGAGTAAAAGGATACCATCAGACCATGCTACCCTTCATGTGAAAAAGTTCATGTTTGATACAAATTTCAGCTTTTGATGAAGCTCTGTAGTCATGGGTCAGCATAGAGTCTTTTTATTTGTACCGGAATATTGATAGGTAATCCCAGAAAAGTTTTGGTTTATGAGAGTTAAATTAATTTTAACATGCATCTATTTTTATCTGAAAGACTGTGACAGTCAGAGTCATCCCAGGGAATGTATGCCACGCTAAGTGACTCAGGGAATGGGCAACATAGCACAGCACAACACAGCTGCCTTAGAAAACTGCTATAAATAATGATTAGAATGGGGATAAGTGTACTAAATCAGGACATAGGTAGAGAGAATTGATGATGTATTACGTAATATATACGTAAAAATGGTCTTAAGTACTTGATAGGCAGCTTATAATATTTTGTATAACATTGCCCATAAAGTATGAGACTCTTTATATTGAAGCCACATGGGAACGACCATTTATCTAATACTTGTGATGACAGTGATGTTGTCACTGTGTGTACCAGATGAAGGCATGTGCAACATCTGTAACCAGGTCAGGAGTCTTGGCAGTAAAAATGCTGCGTCAACAATATTATTTGTATTATTCACTATCTTTTTTTACATCTTCATTAGTTTCTACATGTGAAGCAATTGCAACATGTAAAATTCTTTTCCTCATTAAGGTCTAATTTCTAATTTTGGCTCAAATATTTTCAATGCTTTTTTTTCCCTAAATATATTATTTTGTCAAAAGCAAAAAATTATAGAGGAATATGTAGATTAGATTTAATGCCTTTTTTTTTTTAATTTTAGAAAATATTTTCCAAAAAGAGAATTCTTCCAAGTAATATTTTTCCTGAATTATACTGAAATATTTATTTTGACACCACATGACATACTTTACTACATAATTATTGCATTACGAAAGATTAATTATTCAACATCTTCATATCAAGTTCTGATTCCAGAAAAAATAGTGTCCATAATGTGGGCTGAGAATACTTCTTTGAATGTTCAAGTTATAAAAATGCCATGATTTGACCTGACCTATTGGCATTTTAAATACTTTGGACCATTCTAGGCACTGCACGACTACTGCAACACTTTCTAAATGGTGGGTTACTGTACTTTTTTCAATCCTTAATTACTTTGATCACACAGTTTTCATAATAAAATTCACATTTAAAAAAAAAACAAACACAAAGATAACAACAAACACTTGAGATTATATATCCTGCTTACCTCAGGAAGTGATTATTACCTCATATATATGATCTTGCCTCTGAGAACCATTTGACAGTACACAAATCCACAGTGAATTGAATAACTTTAAGCTCATCAAGTCAAGAAGATTAACTCTTCTCAGTTTGATTAGCTAAGTTCTCTGTGATGCTCCTACCTGGGTCTAGGAATATACTTAAACTGGGCCACAGGGAAAGAAAATTCCATAGCAATTACATGAAAATTTATTTCTCTTCCCTAAAAATTACATTTATTTTTTTATGTATTGCCTTCTGAATTTATTTTCTGGGCTTTTCATATTTTCAAGGGCTTGTTTTTTATTTGCTTGTGAGAGGAGATTTTTGTTTTGTTACTGGTGATAAATTAGCTGTTACCAAAGTTCTTTCTGGAACTTTTGTTATCATCCTCGGTAATGCCAATGGTGTGTGCAGAACAGTTATAATGGGATGACACTTACATTTGATTTTGTCTGGCATCTTTATAACAATGTGTCATTTGTCACATCTGTTGATCATGCAGACCTACATGTGTATCAACAATGTGGATGAAGACAAAAGGTTTCGGATTTAGAATTTTGTCTTCGCAGCCAGACTCTCTTCATTATATGAATGCTGTATTACAGATTTGCATTGTAGTAGAAATGAAACAAGAATAAGACTTGTACATGGATTTTTGTGCTAAAAACAATATCCAGAGTGTTCAAGTTTTTTACCTTGTTGCCCTCTTACCTCTGTTTACTCTAAATATAATTTGAATTTTCAAAATTTTGGCTCTGGAGAGCTGTGGTTCTTAAAGATGTACTAATTTTCAAAAGTGCAGAATTGTACTCCATGAAAATGCCATTTACAGGTACTTAAATTTACTGATCTATTAATTTTTTAGTGTAGTGGGTCTGGCTGAGCTGCTTTTCCCCATCCAGCCCTCACCCGTGTTATGACTGCCAGTGCTCACACAGCACCAGAGGCTGGGGGGGCAAGATGGGAGAGGGGATACAGCTGACCTGAGCTGATCAGTGGGATATTCCATACCATATGATGTCAGCTAAGCTATAAAGGGAGAGGGCAGGAGGGGTATGTGGGGGCATTCGTCTTTGTCCTCCAAGCAA
>WUAM01000103.1:1358879-1478695 GCA_024336885.1 Actenoides hombroni | reverse complement strand
CCATACTTGACCAAGAACTGAAGGAAGAGTTGGGGCCACACTGAGAGAATTGCAGGAAAAGCTGGGGTCATTTTGGGGAGAGGAATGTGGCCAGGGCAGCAGGACCTAGGAAACCACACCAGGAATCCCATGGAAGCCCAAGGTGACCCAGCTAACAGCACCTGAAACACCAAATCTGGTCACAGGGGTAGCAAACCTGGGAACAAGGGGGGAAAAAATAACTGGGGGTAGGTCCCTTGGGTGGAGACAAGGGCAGAGTCAAGGAAGATGAGGGGGATGGAGTAACCTGCTGGTTGGTTTGGTTGGTGGACCAAGCCCTGTGCCTGATCACTACTGTCCATCCTACCTTCTTTCTGAGGACCATTCCACTCTGGACCTGGGGTGGGGGTTGTGTCCAGAGGCCTGGCTGCCAGCAATGGCAGCAGGGAGCACAGGTCACAGCCACCCCACAGCTGGAACACCAAGTGTCAAGGGCCAGCTACTGGTGGGAGCTCTGTGTGCGTGTGCAGTTCACTAGTGAACTTGAAGCTGGACTAGCTCCTGAGCAGGAGGAGATACAGATCTGGAAAGACCCAAAGTCTGTGCCAGTTCCTGGGTGAGTAGCTTGACATCCAGCCACGGATTTGAATGGAACTTAATTCCCATGGTAATAATATTTAAGGGACTCATGAACATACTGTGCTTGTGAATCTGGGGAGCAATGTGTGTGTGCTTGTTTCGCAAGCGACCATCAGTCCTGGTCAGCTGGAGGGGAAGACAAAGGCTGGCTTGCGCTCTTTGTGTTCAGTGGGTGCTGGTAAAGGTGCTGCTCTATTGGTGTTGATCTATTTTGCCATTCACACCAGTGAAGTATCTGCACATGTTCTTGAATGGGATCTGGCTCTTTAGAAGACAAACTACATCTCTGGGAGCTGCTCATGGGTACAGTGGTCACATCTACTGCACTGAGATGGGAGAAACCGCCCAGGAATGAGAGTCCTCCCAGCTCAGCTTCAGGTCTTCTCCAAGGAGACGTTCATTATCTGGGAGGAACGTGGGCTGGGTACAGCGTGCGCAGAGGACAGTGTTGCACCTCCACAGCCATATAGCCCGTTAACACCCCACATGCTCCTGAGCTGCTCACATGAATACAGCCCCCCATCCCCAGCCCTGCCCATCCCCACCTGTGCCTGGCCCGCACACGTCTCTCAGCGTGCGCTCCCACAGCACTGCAGAACTCACTGGGGCAGCTCCTTCCATGCCTGGCCATGTGGACACTGTTCATCCACATGTCCTACCTGTGCCCGCTGGCGCTTGTGCGGGCTGGAGCACTCACACCATGCCTTACTCCCTTTCCTGCAGCCGAGTGACCTGCACACAGTGCACATGGTCCCACACCTCCTGCCCTGTCCCTTCTCTGCCCTCTGAAACTCTGTCCCCACACTGTGCCTGTCCCAGAGTTCTGAACCCCCCTGTTCCCCTCTCGCTATCCCCAGGGCCAGCCCCCAGGGCCCTATCGCCGTGGCCGCGCACTGCCCAGCACGCACTGCCCATTCCAGAGAACAGGCAGCAAGCTGAATGCATACTACATACCTTCAAGCATACAGGCTCCCTTGCTTTCATTGGGTCTTCTGCACAAAGAGCAGCAGAGCCTTTACAGCATTAGCTCAATTCACTACCATGGCTGCACCAAACTCTGGGAGGAAATTCTTCTCTTAGAAGACAACACATGAAAATTGCCAACACTCGTGAAGGAAGAAATCACTGCGTTCAACCAGCTGCCTACACTTTCCGTTGAGCTTCTCTGTTATCACTAGAACTGAGCTGGAAGAGATTTTCTTCTTCCTCCACACAGTTCTCAAAAGAGTCACCTCCCAATTGTATCCCTGTTTTTGCTGTTGGCTGGGTCTGTCTCCATCAGTGTCATGGCATTACACAGCCACTTTTCTCACTCGCACAGTAATTTTTCCCATTCCACCCTAAACCGACACATAACCTAAAGCTACGTAAGAATTTAAGGGCTATCCTATTCAAGAGGATTGGAAATTACTCTAAATTAGGCACCTAGTTAATAGACATTAAAAAGCATCTTAATAACACGAGAGAGTTACAACAGCTGCTGTGTCTTACAACCCTGTCCAGCCCTAGGGGATGCTACTGACACTTCCACTCTTGTCACCCACAGGGTTTCTCTGATCTGTGTTGACCAATGGACTTGTATGGAAAACTGCGTGACATCTTTGCTCAATGCATTTATTGTATCTTCTTGATTGCGGGACAGTGGGAAAAACACACACAGAGTATTTGCTTAATGTCTGTGTGGTTATTACATTGGTAAACTAATACTGTGAAAAAGCCAAATTCACCTCCACATTGACTTAGAATTAAAATTGGTCATTGTCTTTATACACTGTTTTGTGTGTATATATATATATAAATATACTTTATACACTGTTATGACTCCCTCTTCTCCAGAGTGCTCATAATATCTACATTATCCAAATTCTCCATAGATCCGTTTGGGTTTTTAGACCATTTTACACTATTTTGTTTGCTTACTTGTAATCCCAGGAAAAATTACCTTTTATGTAGATAAATTTGCTGCAATTTGACTTTGTCCTGGTCATAAATTCATACTAGCAGTTCCACAGCTTCATTAGCTGTCCAGAGTACTTAATTATTCCCTGGGTTTGGGTTTATTTTCTTGCTTCCAATTGGTCTTACTTTTTATTTACTTGCCTTTTTAACCTTTATCATTTTCCCACTTTGCAAATAAACCCTAGAAATCCCTCTTTTGCTGCCATGACATTGATGTGCCCATTGCTAGTAGCAGTAGAGGTGGGGTGGTCAGTAATGGTCTTTCTATAGGGTATTGGACATAGTGGTAGGATCTCAAACTTAGGGCAAATTCATCATGGAGAAAAATTTATAGTCCATATTCCTTCTAAGAACAATAACATAACAGAGGTCAGACAGGATTCTCGCCTTTATGTCTTTTGCAGTATGCACCACACATTGGTATGTTAAAGTATGTTAAAGGCTGCTGATTGCCTGGCTCTATGCCAAGCACTGTCTTTGTGTGAATGAAGTGCATTTGAAATTTTAATTACTTTTTTCAAACAAATACTTTATCTCTGTTTCTAGTGACTCACTAGTGTAGTATCAACTGTGACTTCTCAGGGCCTTAATGCCATGTGTGGCAACAGGGACACACATGAAATATCACCCTGGGTGAGGGTGACAGGGAGGGAGAGTGTGGAGTGTAAAGAGGTAGACTGTCAGAGGTGTGAATAGAGGTGGTAACTCACTGGCTAGATATTGCTAAGCAGGTGTTCTGACTTTTGCTTTCTTGTATAGTTTTGATTCTTTCTTTGCTACTTTTTGTCTTTTTACTGTGTATGATCTATTTTCTCTCCTCTAAGGTTAAGCATGGAATTCTCTTAGGACTGTTTACTTCTGTCTACGGCACCTGGTACTATTACCTGAGTTTGACACCTAGCTGTTACTATAGCACAAAGAAACAGCTCCAACAGAAGCAGATCTTTGTTTACGATGAATAGAGTTGTTGTTGTTGTCAGTGGTTTCTGATAAGTTCTGTCTTTTCATAGAAAGCAGTAAGAAATCTTTTCTCCTTCACAGTTCTATAATCTTAACAATACAATATAAATGACTGTGAATTCTTTTTTTTTTTTTTCCTGATTGTATCTTGCTCTAGGAACATAGGGTGCACTTTGGGATGCTGTAGAGAAGGCAGCAGTTGTGTGCTGATCTATATTTTTCAGTGAATATACATGTCAGGTTGTCAGCTTCATAAGATAAGGTACCATTAGGAAAAACACCAAGCCCATCCTTATGAGGATTACCATGGCTGTCCCGTTGATAGAGCCTAGTGTGGCACACACTCTTCTGCAAGGAGTAATTTGTGGCTGTGACTACATGACACCTTTCCCATCCCAAGCATATTGCAATGGTGGCTCACCTCCAAATACCCAGAGTCCTTGAGGGAATAACCAGTGAACTGTAAGCTCGGAAATGGCACAGCCTGGTTTCTGTAATGAAAATTGTCAGATACTCAAATCTTGAGGCTTCTGAGATTAGGGACAGCATTTCTAGGGGACTGGCAGGGATCTGGGATCCTCAAGATTGTCAGCATACTCACTGTAGAACTGGTAACTGGTGAGGGTCTCCCAGCACTTCAAAAGGGAGCTAGAAGCCTCGGGAATATGAGTTCAGGACAGAATTGGCCAGAGTTCCAGGCTGTGCACTTTAAGATGAAAATATACATGTAAATCAGCTCTCAAAGAGAAATAAACCACCTTTGTTCAGTTTGATCTCTCTGCAGAACCATCTCCTTTGCCCTGTTTGACAGCAAACAATCAACCCCAGAGGAAAATATGACATTACACTTTCAACTGCATGGTAGTAAAAATGCTGCATTAAAATGCTCAGAAAAGAAAAGCAGTTTTTTTCTTTAGTTGTGTATAATGATAAACATATCAATAGCAAAGTATTTAGTGAATTGTAGATTTAGTACCTCTTAGTTGAGATGTTTGTGTCTTTAAAAAAAAAGTAAAAGGAGGAATTTTCGTTATTATGTCTGTTTGACAGCTAGGAAAATATTTATTTAATAGAAAATTTTCTTGAAATAGCATTTTCTACATTGACTATATGTTGTAGTTGTCACAAATTGCTGTTAGACGAGGGAGCAACTCTGGGTATCTTTAGTCTTTTGACTTTGTCATTTTTAGGTCAGTAATTTAGCACTATATTTCCAAATGTAACCTTTAATGCCAAACTGGTTTTGATTTCCTGGTTCTTAGCTACCTGTGGTCTGGATCGCATGAGTGGAATGAATTGTCTCCCATGAGACCATGTATCCAAGATAATGTAGTCATAATACCTCATGCATATACTTACGAGTATATATAATATATACATAGAGAACTTATGTAAGTACTCTAAGTTACCGTGGTCCACCCTTTTGCACAGTTGACCTTCCTACAGGCAAAGATGCTCTGTAATAACATTTAACTCTTGACCTGTGGTGTTACCGTGGTCTCTCTCACTTGTCTTCTGCTATAATAGGAGAGGATAGATTGGTGAAGAATCAACAGTGGAAAGTCCTGAAATTGACTGTCAGTGTTTAATTTATAGCAGATACCTTTATGTTCTTTTCAGCTTTGATAAGAAATAGTTGCTCTTCTGAATTTAAAATAAGAAAGGGCAAATTAAGAAGGAGATTAATCATTCTTTCTATGAAAAGACAGAGCTTATCAGAAAACACTGACAACAACAACAATAATCATTAATAATTCTGCTAGAGACAATACATAGCCAAATCCAGAGTTTCCTACTTCTGCTGCCTGATAACAAAAAATAAAATATCAGATCAGTTTAAGTGAACCATGCACATACGCTGGCCCTTTGCTTTTACATGCAGTCTTCTGTGTGCTACTTCAGTGAGGTTAGATAATTATTAATTTAAATCTAACTTCTCTATTGTATGTTTTTAGACAAATGAACTTAGCCGGTTTTTGCCATGTAGAGAAATACTCGCCTCCACATTGGGATATTTCCAGGAAAGCTCCTCTTGTTACTATTGAAGTTGACAATAAAACTTCATAGCTGGCAGAGGAGATGGCTAGGCTCAAAAGAATTTAACAATGTCAGTGAGAATGAAATATAGACAGTTTCTTTAGACACTGTTCTGAATTTCTGTGAAATACGCCTTAAATAGGACCTCCAGGGACTGAGATTTTCAACTCCTGCCATCTTCAGTTGTCTGAAGTGACAGCTGAATTACAACATTACGTTGCAAGTTGTGGTCCAGTGCTTCTATCCACTGTTCCTCCAACAGAAAGCATTTTTAACAAGAAAAGACAGACACACTTATTTTAATAGTTAAAATTAATCATAGGACTTTTGATTTGTAACCTGACCTGCCAAGCAGGCTGGTCAGCAATCTGTTATATTAAGTGCCAGCTCTGTGTCTTCCAGCCTGAGCAGCACCAGGTGCTGAGCTAAATAACAAGGTGATAAACACACACCATAATGATTCAGACAACGTGTGCTGTATTCATCAAATGTTGCCTGGGATTTCACACATTTATAATTGGAAACTTTAAGAAACTACGACGAGTTGACAGGGACAAAAGGGAGTCAAACGTTGCAGAAGGGCATACATAAACTCCTTGTTTTCTTCTATTCCCAGAATACTTTCACAATTCCAGATTCCCCACAGCTTTGGCAAGGCCTTAAACACCTGCAGTCCCCAAAGGCAGCCTCCGCTGATGTCTCTCCTACCCACCTCAGTCCTTATTTTAACAAATCTGCAGCTTGACAACACATTACCATCTCTGCCTCTAGCCATTCTCTTTTATTTCTACACAATTCTTCACTTCAGTCACCTAAATTTCTTCATCACTACTGGCTGCTCTTGCCTGGTGTTCAGCATGTTCATTGGTGACACCACCAGGGAGGTGATCTTTTCATCCCTATGTTGTGACCTTCTCCAGATACATGTTATCATGTCAACTCAGGATTTAGCATGACAGCTGATTCTTAGGCCATCTCCTAGACTGGCACTATCAAAGGCTTCAGAAACTTAACAGTTACAAGCATTTTACTTCTGGGACCAGAATATATTATAACAGAACTAAAAATAACTTAAGTGCCTGCAAACCCTCTTGGAAGAGATGGAAAGGAACCAACTAAATCACTCTACAATCATTTAACTTCAAGCACTTTAATGCAATAACAGAAAACTAAAGAATCTCAGACCTCCTCTTCAGAGCAGAGATCTATTTCTAGCTTTGAAAGTCATTCAGCAAAGGCAAGACCTCTCTGGACGCACTGAGCTGCTCTGTTTGTCCTGAAATCAATGCAAAATATATTTGATGTTTATTTAGCTGTTATTAATAGTTCTTACTCTCCAATCTTAATCATTTGACAGAGTTGTTGGCTGTCTCTTTTTCTTTGGCCGACCATTAAGGTGAGTGTTCCCTGATTTTTCTACTGCGTTTTACTATCATTTTTGCTTTTTTTTTTCCATCTGTGGCTTTAGATGGTACCTAAGTCTCACACTAGGGAATTTGGTTTTCTTCCTCAGCTGAAAAGAAAACAGAAAACCTTTGTGTTATGGAATAATTTCTATTGAAACAAGCCAAAACACTTCCTCTGTGCTCAGTACAGAATGCTGCTTTTTTTATCCTGGCCGCCATTACCTTCCCCAGCCTCTGCGACATGGGAGGTCTCCTCTCTTCCCTGCTCCCCCTCAGTCCAGATGGTGCACAGCAAAGGTGACTCAGCTGCCACCTCACTTGGGGATCTTACTGCAGTGCCAGTGCTCAGAGCATTCTTGTCTGGGTAACCGGACCCCAGCGATGTGCACTGGGGCTGACTCACTGTGCCAGTTGACTGCAGGCTCTTCCAGCCCACTTATTTTCCTGTCATTTGGTGACATGTTTAGAATCTCTTTTGCTCATACTGTTTATTCATTACGAGCTATTTTATCTTTTTCGGGGAGCCAACAGAGAGTCTGCTTTTAGGCTTTGATGACATAGCTTGAAATACTAATAGTACATGCTTATGTGGTATATCTAAGCATACAGAGGGTTTCTTGCAATAAGCCATCAAGAAACAGAAAAGCAGAATTGCGGGTAGTGTGTCAGGACTACGTGAAATCACAGAGAATTCATCCCTAGTTCAATACAATTGCAATTACTCCAGAAATTGGGCTCTTAATAAGAGAGATGTTTTATCATACTCATAACTCAAGTGTTTAAGATAGCTGAGCAGACATTTAAAGCTCAGCTCTGGGGGAAGAACTGACATACTGTAACTGCTGTTTGCTTTACTGATGTTTTTCTCTACAACATCAAAACCAAGTTCATGGGGACCGGAAAGAATGTACTGTGCATTCCAGAGAACAGAGGGGTCAGCACAGGTTGTTTGTACATTGCAAATTTTATGCAAATGTCTCGAGCGGCTCTGTAGATAAAACAGGCCTGGAGGCTGTCATTTCTGCTGTAGCCTTTGCATTCTGCACAGACCAACAACCTGGCTGTGCTGCTCTCCTTTGAGAAAAGTACCAGGTACAGTGCTCTGACATAAGCTGGACAGCAGTCTAACTTCTCCTCTTGACTGTCTTGCACTCTGATAGATTTGACTTATAACACAGGAAAGAAAGTGCTGCAGAATCAGGCTCAGTGTGTTACACCAGCTTCTCTGTATAAGATTAGGGGACCCAAAGGAGTTTTACTTTCACTACTCTGCAGATTCCTACTCTCTTTAAGATTCCCCAAACCTCTTTCTACTTCCTAAAGTGTTCTGATGGTAATACAAATATGCTCTCAGTCAAACCCTGTGATTATCCAGCTTTCAGATGAGAAATCCACTGGGATTTTATTTTTTTTCAGAAGCAGCATTAACTTCTCCTGGGCCTCCTAGAACTGCTCACATCCAAGAACCAGAGTATAAGGGGGAAAAGAGAGGAAAGTTCATTGTACCAGTACAGATTGAATGGCATTCCAAGAGCTTTCTTTTCCAAGAGTTCTTCCTCTTCCCTTGTCTATGTGGGCAATAAGGTGACTCTTGCCCAGGGCAGCAGTTATAGCCCTACATGTAGTATTATTTGGTGGCAGATGTGTGATGTGCTTTATAGTTACAAGCAGCTATACCTCCTGCTTTCATTAAGAGAGATGGATGAAGCTTTGACATGTTTTTATTAATACGTCCCCTAGCCCTCCTTTAGTCATTTAACAACATCTTTTTTTTTTTTTTTCCTTCATTTTTTTCCTAATCAGCACCATGGAATGGATGAAACACAAAGGCTGTTTGACACAGATGGGAAGAAGGTTGTTGCGTGTGTTTAAGGGGATTGGTGCAGATGGTGGGTTTAGCCTTTGTTCATCATCAAAATGCACTAGCCTACAGAGCTGGGACTCCAGAGAGGTCATCTGGCTTATGACTTTTGGAATTCAGATTGCCTCAGAGCTGATACAGTCCTTAAGTGCATGGCCACAAACTTACTTCTCTCCTCTGATTTGCAAGGCAGGAACAAAGTTTAAGTATCAGGAAAAAAGAGATGCTAAGAATATGTATGGAGAGTATTAGCTATATGCTCTGCAGTCAGTCAGATTAAAAAAGAGCCAAAATAGTGGGAGAAATTGCAACTACAGTTGCAATATGAGGCCAGTACCTTTGCCACAAATTGAGCATAAAGGAGCTACTGAACTTTGATGATCTTGCCCACTTGAAACATACTGCCACAGGTATTTTAAACTCCTGAAAATCCTGAGAGAAGCAGTGGCATTAGCTTTTGGAAGCTCCTTGAGGAGGGCAGAGAGCCAAACTGATACAGTGAAGTATTAGTGTCTTTCAGATTTTCCCAGAATGAAGCCCATCTAACTGATAAAAAAAAATAAAATAAAATTCAAAGTCCTCTCTCTGTGTGTCACGGAGATCTCTGTTGTATAAACTCAGTGTTCTCTTCACTAGTCAAGTGTCTGGCCCCTAGATAGCACTTGCACATAACGGTTCAATATTTTTAAACCATTTCCCTCAAATATACTAACACTCATATTAATGTGACACCCAAACGTCATGGACGTTGAACGGATAAGGAGCTCTGGGGCTTGCTCACATCCTAGCACATTTTGAATGTTGATTCTCCTGAGGGGATAGTGTTTAAGACTGTTAATTGATCAAAGCAATTCCAGTACCATTTAGCATGATGGATCTCAAGAGGAAATCAGGCTTGCTCATGATCAGCATGAATAATATGGTGAGCTCAAGTAAGAATAATCATCAGTATAAGCATCTCTGCCTCCAAGTGTCCTAAACACATACAGCAGTGAACCAAGACTATCCCCGAGGCTAGCATGCAGATCTTCCCAATAACATTAAGACTCAGAAGATATATGTATGGTGGGAAAGCGGTTCCCCAGCAGAGATGACAGTGGAACCTAAACAAGGAAAAGAGGTCAGCAAGAAAGATTATTATCAGAAGTATTTCACTGTCATATTTTGAGAAGTAAGAAGGCAGCAGGAATAGCTGTCCATAGCACGATAAAAGTAGCAGAACGGGCAAGACAGAGTTAACCAAGGCAGCAAATAATCAAAGGATCAACATGTTTTAATAACATGAGCAAAGCAGCTGAAGGACAGCTCCCTGCAGAGACCTGCATTCCATGAAGAGGCAGCAGGGGTAATAAAAGCTGATGGGTTGTGTTTAAAGTCCTATTTGTGCCAGAAACACCTATTTTTTTCACTCACTTAATTCAATAATATGACTGCATTCTCCTTTGTGTGCTCGCTCTCATACACACACTCTCATCTCTCGGGATTTCTGGCTCGAAATACCACTGTAACAACCATGTTCTGATAGCACTTCAGGTGCTCAGGCAACAGGCAACCCACACTTCAGGCACAGCATTATGAAATAAGGACTTTGCAATCTGTGGCCAAGGATAGTGTCTGTGACATCTGAGTTGAAGAATGTAGAGTTAATCACAAAGGCTGGTTTTTTGTATTCTTCAGGGTGTCATTGCAAAATGGAAGTGCCTGACACAGCCCTCAGAACCAACACCTGAGCCTTGGCTGCCAATGTGGCTGACACGTTAAAAGAAAACATTTGCCAGAGGCTGATGCTGAAGTTTGCTAGCTTCCAGGGGAGTAATTCAGCATAGCAGCTCTCAGGATAGGTATCAGTTTCAATAAGAACTGAAGGTGCAGTTTCTGCTAGTGTTACGGGTTTGGGGTTTTTTTTAGCTGTCTTCCTTGTTTAATATTAATGGACTTTTGGCACACGTGAAGGATTTGAAGCACTCATGTCAACCATCGAAGACATTTACCAAAGGCCCAAGACCTCGAAAGAGTTAGATGCCAAACTATGACAGTTTGCAGGTCTTTGGTATCAGGGCTAAGCTATTAGTAAGCTCACTAAGAAAGTTGGTAGTGGAATATAAACCTTGTCTTGGCTGTGCCAAATAATGTACCAGTTTCTGCTGCCCTTTCGCAGGCTGCCTGTTATTCTCACCTTTGCTCTCTTCCCTAGTGAAAACTGTTGCTGCAGTCTGTGCAATATGGGACAGCTGTCTTTTTCATTACTATCCAATATACAAGTGCCCATTCCAGAATGCTCAGTGACACTGAAGAAAGCAAAAGGCATCTGAAGTAATCTGCAGTGACAGATATGACCCACGCACAAATTAGATGCCAGAAAGATGAGTAATCAAGGGCTCAACAGGCATTTAGCACGAAATACCTTTTGCTGTCTGTTAAAATTGGTGAATGAGTATCCCAAGATTAAACCTCTGCTTTTCAAGCTGGTGCACAGGTCCCACACAAGGGACAGTGTCATATATTCAGATGAGATCTAGCTGATCCCATCAACACAAGGGGGAGTTTGCATGTCTCTGACTGTGCTTTTTCTGTTTCTGCAGGATGGATGACATCCAGCTGTGCAAAGACATTATGAACCTTAAGAAAGAGCTGCAGAGTTTGGTAGCAATCCCAGGTAATGGCTACCTCCAACCCAATATTGGAATAATGCTTGGGTAATGAACAAGTGGGAATAGTGTCAGGACCACACCTCTGCCCCTACCGATCAGAAGTCCCCACTCCCAGGTTTGAGTTTCATATCTCTTACCTTTTGTCCTTTTCTTCCTGTTTTCTTTCCCACCTGTAATCTCCTGGCCTCTAAATTTCTTTTCATGCTGTATTTCACTGCTCCCTTAGCAGCAACCCTGCAAACACCGCTTAAACAAGGTACACATTCCTTAGTTCTTGTACTCCCTTGGCACTCTCAAGAGAACCAAGTGGCACAGAGGTTGTCAGGCAGAAAAGACGGAGTGCTGAAATACCCAAGATAAAAGGGAGAAAGGAGAGGGAATGGTAACCATAGCTTGGAATGTGATTGGCTTTTCCTAGATATACCTATTCATTGTCATACCTGTATTCTAGAAGGTAGATTTAACTAAAGTAAAACAGGTTTCTACAAAAAGCAAGGGGCAAAAGTCTACTTTGTGTTTTGCCTTCATTCTGTACAAATTCACTGCTCTAAAGAAGGATGGAGTTGTGGGCACTTTTGCAGTCCTTAACTCCAAACTCCATCTGAAATCAATGAGGAATTTTTGATTTACTACAGCTTTGCTCTTATAGATCATCCACAACAGCCCTACTCTGTTCAAGAAAAAAGTACAAACAGATGCTGCAAAGCCTGCAGCGAATGCAGCAGGCCATTTACACTAGATATTACTGCATGGCCTCTAGCACCCTTCAGAAATAATTTGCTGCTGCTGCTTCACTATGAAGGACAAGTTTTGACTCTCCTTTGGTTATCCTTATTTTTTTCTCCCCACAATTTATTAAGCAGCTTTAAAGGACAAATTTCTCCACAGAAAGGCAAGGGAAGGTCATTCATGAAATGGGAAATGGGCCTACTCTGGGGCCATACATTCTTAGCTGTATAAGAACTTTTCCATTTTTCTTTGCACCCAACAACAGTGGATTCAAAATCTTTCTTTCTTTATACTTCTTATTTATAGGTCATATTTTTAATTTCCAGTCAGACTGTTGGAACGTTATTGGTTTAAATGGAATTGGAAAGGATTGTGAATTCTAGAAAATACCTATGGGTTATTCCCCTTGCCTCACCTTTCCTAGTCTGCAACTCTCCTAGCCTTACTTTTAACTGACAGTTAGAGTTGATTTGGTTTCTTTTATTTTGGTAGCTTTTAAAAAAAAAAACAAAACAAACCAACCAACCAAAACAAAACCAAAACCCCAACCCTTTTAGACACTGCTTTGCAATCAAAAAGTCTTAAGCAGAGATCCCCAGACAGCAGTTTCTCCTTACCACTTTGCAAATCTCAAAAATGAAGGATGCACAGTTGTAGCAGCCCCACCTTTTGACAGCCTCACAAGGATCCTTTTGTCTTACTGAAGAAAGCAGCTGCTGGCATTCACAGACCTACATGCTGACATAGCATGTGCCTAACCTAGAAAAACACTTTCCAGAAATGAGTTCATTCATAACACCTTTATCCTAATTTTCCTGTTAGAGTACTGACTGGTATAGAGAGCCCTGCTCTTTGGTGTCGGTGGACACGGTTTAGCCAGTTCAGCAGGCATAGTCAGTCTGTCAGTACACAGAGCATGCAGTACTTCACCTGCCAAATATATGTATCCTGAATTGTGGCAGTTTCCTGAAGGATACCATGGGAAGGCTCATCCCAGTTTGGGAAGAGGGTAGATTGAAAGGAAGTAGGACGTAGCTCCTACCTTCAGGAAAGAGAGGTGCAGATCCCTTGCTTCATAGACATAAAAGACAAAGCAAGAAAAAACAGTGATTTCTAAGTGTTTTCCTTTTTTCTCTGCTGCAAATTCAGCATTAATCATAGGAATTTGCCATAGGTAACAATGTAGAGGTCTTGAAATCTTTTTGTCAGGCACCAATCACTTTCCTTTTCCATTTCTGAAAAGATAAAACACAGAAAATACATCCTGGACAAAGCAGCCTTATGTTACTTAACAAATTATTTCCTCTGCTACTGGCAGACCATGCCTCAAAATTCTCCAAGGAGTATGACTTTCTGAGATTGAGAATCAGAGAGTGCCATTCCTTGTAAATATATTCAAGGTGCTTTTATCTCACTCACTAAGGAATGGTTTATTGCAGAAATTCCCAGCAGTAAGCATCCTGAACACCATGGTCCAAAATTAAGCTGTATTATTTTCAAATGTCTGATTTATTTACCTGTTTAAAATAATCACATTAATTCAATCAGCAGAAATAACAGCTCAGATGCATCAGCCTGCAGGCAGTTTGCCCTTCTTTCCACAACTCTTATTGTACTCAATTTTATGGTTCTCTAAATAGTTTTACTGCTCCAAACCAAAATTCTTGATTTAATGCAAAGTGTTTTTTCAGCTAATCAAAATTTTCAGCTTCTTGAAATACATGGGCTGGGATTTGCCTCTGGCTTTCTCATCTCTGCTCTACTTGCTAGGTTTGAAGATTCCCATCTTAATGACATTTGCTTTATAAGCTTAAACTACAGCTCTGTAACCTCAAACATTCATGAGTTTTAGTTTCTGACAGGCACAACTTCCATTTTAGAAAAATCATTTATAGACAACCTAGTCATTACAGACTGGCCAATTAACATTATTCAGATTTTTGAAGCACAGGAAAAAAATCACAGAATCACGGAATGTTCAGGGTTGGATTTATTTTAACACATTTTACATTTATGCTATTTGTGTGGCTTTGCAGCTCACCTGCCTTACCAGAACAGAGGAAGTGTTGTAGGCAACAGACAAAGCTGTCATGAAATACAAGCAAATGGTTCCTTTTGGTGTGGTCTCATTTTTCCTGAGGTCAAAGGGGGTGTGTACCATGGGTTTTAATGAAGCATCCTGGACCATTTTCTTACCAAAGCTCTTCAAAAAATTGAAAGCAGTGTCTTGCAGAGTAACTTGATATTAAAAGTAGGCTTGGCAAGCCCTTCAGTCTCCAGACCTTTAAGCTGATCAGACACAACAGCAGCAAGTGGAAGAGGAAAAAAAAGAGTCAGTGACCAGAACTTGCTGGGTTTTTGGTGACTGAGATCTGAAGAACCAATGACTTAAGTCAGCAATTCATTCCTAGACATCTGCAATGTCCACCCCCCACCCCCCACCTAGAATCTGAACTAATAGTCTTTTTTCTCTGATTTTGACCAGAAAAAGAAAAAAACAAAATGGAGAAACAAAGAGAGGATGAACTGATTCAGAAGATCCATAGACTGGTACAAAAAAGGGATTTTCTTGTAGATGATGCAGAGGTGGAGAGATTACGGTAAGAACTAAAAGCAACTGAACTTATTCATGAGATTTCACAAGCCTAATCTTACACTGGATGGACTGACAAAATTTAAAATCAGCATTAATGGGAGAGAATTGGTCCTTTAAAACAACTTACCAAGTCAAAAGCCTCCTCCTGGTTCCATAGGAAAAACATTAAAACTAGATTACTGCACTTCTATGGCTCTTTATCCTATTAATGATTCAGTCATCTCATGACTACAGCAGGGCTTGGTCTCTTACCTTCCTACCAGAAAGTGTCTGGGCATTTGCCATTAAAAAGAGAAGGATTTTTGTTGCTACCAGAGGATCCTCTTGGCATGAAAAGTAGACATGAAATTGAATTCTACAAGGGATGTATTTGTAGACATCTAAAATCTGCCTTCTCCTGTTTTACAAAAAAACAATGGCCACATTTTATTATAACTATTTTCAACCTGTCATAGCAAGAAGAAAAAAAAAAAAGGAGAATGCAATCACTAACATGGGTCTACTTAACCTAAAGTGTGAGTTCTCAATGGTTTCATCTCAGTATCTTAGCCCAAAGTTTCTGAGAGTAGTCAAGAGTTTTGCTATTACTTCCCTCTCTCTTTCAAAAGTAAAGGCTCAAGGTTCAGCAATCCATTTATCCTAAATGACACTATCTCTTCCAATCCATTTAAATTCTAAGTAAGCAAAAGGACAGGAGAAAAGAAAGCTTGCCAGAGTCCTGCAGCTGATCAAAGGGAGCTGGCCAAAGTCGGCAGCTGACAAGAAGCCTGAGCTGGTAATGTATTCCAGAGCTCTCAGCTGCTGGTTCCACGTGCAAATGGCAAAAACCTCAGCACCAGCCAGACAATACAGAAGCCTAATTGTAGGCTACTGAAAAAGTACTGCTATGCACTGTGCAGCTCTGAATACATTGGTGTCAATTGACAGTAAAACCTGAGGCTTTTCTTTACAATTCTTGATAACAAAATCTGCTTTTCCTCTCAACTGAGCTATTCAATCAGTGTGCTCTTGTTACTGTTTAAGTAACAAAATAGAAAAGAAACTTAGATGGAAGTATCAGTAAGATAGAATAAAAGTTAGCAACATAACCTTCATTTTGGGCCTAATGTTGTCATCCTCAGGCAAACAAGTTAGGGTAAATGCTACCAGCAGAAGGGCATGAGATCCAGTCTTTTGTCTAAGCAGGCCTTTAAAAATAAGTGGTAAGATTATAGCAACTTGTATCCTCTGCTTTACTTCATAGAGGAAGCATTGTGAAGCACTGGTGAGGCCAGCTTAAACTAGGTGACACATTATGGTTACATCCACTGACTAGAAAATACAACAAATCCAACACTGTCAGGGACAAGTAAAGAATCGTGGGGATAATTCTGTCTCTGAATTCTACAAGAAGTTTGTTACTGATTTCATTTAGGCAATTATTTTGCTCTTCAGTAAGCAGCAAAATGAAGTGCTTTTTAAAAAGAACAATTGTTGCCGAGTGATCTGATCCCAGGTACTCTAGCTTTTACTGTCCCACTTACAGAGAAACCATTATTTCTGTAACAAATTTATTTTCCTTTTTCCTCACCAGAGAGAAAGAAGAAGACAAAGAGATGGCTGAATTCCTTCGCACCAAGTTAAAACCCTTAGACAAAGCAACACAATCTCCTACCAGTGAGTTCCTAAACATTAAGAAAAACCAGAATAATGGGAAAAACTCCAAAGGCAACTGGATAAAAGAGTCAGTCTCTGCTAAAAGCTAGGTTAATCTGGCTAGGTCACCCTGAAACAAGACAGTGTGTCAGCAATTCCCGGCCACTTAGAATTCAGATGCTCAATTACCCATTAAAACTGAATCAAAGTCATCTATGGTCACTTTAAAATTGTTTTGTGTTTTACAAACACAAAATATATTTGAACATACGTTGCCACAACCTGCTTCTATAACCAACTGATTCATTTTTGCCAATTATTTCCCCATCTGGTTCTGCAAAAATAACTGGAAAAAAGCCTCTTAAAAGATACATGCTAGGATACCTGAAGCAGAGTTTGCCTGTTTTACTGCAAACTCTGAAACTATAGAAAAGATTACAAACTTCCACAGCTGCCCCAAATTTCTTGCATCTTGCCAGCATAAATAAGCTTTTTTGAGCACCTCAGCCCAAATCCCTCATGGACAGAACTGCAAGCACACTAATTTCTCAGAAACTAAGCAGATTACATGATCCCTTGAAAGCTTTTAGCTGCAACTTTCAAACAAAACAGTCACAGAATGAACTCTAAAAGTTAAGAAATTGATTGTGACCTGTCTCAAACTGAGCTCTTAGGCAGGGAGATAGTTGAGTGAGAGGAGTGCACTTTGGTCCACCATCTGAAGAGGTCTATATCCAAACACATGGCTATTTTGCACAGATCGAGATCTTACTGAAGAGTTTCCAGGAGGATATGGAATGACTATGAAGTTCAACTATAAGGTTGACAGACATTTTAAGATGCATTGCTAATTATTTATACCCTTTTAGTTGGCGAGCATGACTCATCTCCCTTGTTAGTTTACTTCATGTCATTGCTTTTAAATGCAATGTTATTGATGAAAAGATTCTTTTCACCCTGAGAAATTAAAACATACCTTCATCTTGTTCTCTTAAATATGACATACCAGTTGATGGAAGAATAAATTCTAGCAATATTTTTGTTCTTGAACTCGTTAGTTGTTGGGGTTTAAACACAGTAAGATGATTTTTCTGTGGAAGGATGTCTTATCTGACCCCTATGGCTGTGAAAAGGGACACCTGGATTGTACAAGATGCAAGAAGTTTACCCTCCCATTGAGATGTCTCGATTCTTTAGCCTCTCTTAACTCTATGCGCTGAAGAGACAAGACTTCCCGAGAAGTTTGAATCCACACACCAGCTTGGTTACTACCAAAGTATTGGATGTGTTGTTCAGACAAGAATTAAAAAATGTGAGGGTGGAAGGGCAGGAAAGGCTTGCACACTTTAAGCCAGAAGTAGGAAGAAATAGTTCAACCAGCTCTTTGTTTTAATGGTGTCCTGTTTTGAACATTGCAGGCCGCCCAGCAGAAAAGAAGGCAGAACCTCCTCCAAGCAAGCCCACCATTGCCAAAGCAGGATTGGCTATTATTAAAGATTGTTGTGGGGCCACACAATGCAACATCATGTAGCTCTGGGCTCTCTACTACATTTGTCTTTTCAAATGTTTTCACTGAATGAAACTAAGGTGAGGGGAACTAACAGCATCCTGCTAATAGAATCAAGAGCAACTGGTACAACAGTAATAGATGGAATGTACAATGGCAGGTTCTTCACTGTTGCATGGATCACTCAACACGCATGCCTAAAAACAAAAGAAACCTATATATTGGCTGTTCAGCGACCAGAAAAGATCTGTAGTAGAGTCAACAAAAACACCCCAGTGATAAAAGTGAATGAAAAAAAGGGCATATTTCATCCAGTAAGGTGTAAACCAGAAGTTTTATAGGCCATCACTTTGTAAGAATGTTGTTGTACACTTCCCCCTTGACAAATATCACTCAAATTGCTAAAATATCTCATTTTGGCTACTTTTCAAAGCAAAAGCCACAAATAGCAATGCTGTATATAGCACAACTGATAGATGGAGAAACTTTAGAATAACTGATGTTGCATACTAAATAGCTATCAAACTAATGTGATGTTCAACTACTTTGCGTGGAGTTTCAATTCCAATTCTTTCTAAAGAATGAGGATCAAGTGACAAGAATGTTGCAAGTAAAGGTAGATTTTTATCTCCCATATGGTTTCAGAATTACTCAAGTGAAATGAATATTGCTTGCCCCAGGGAAAAAAAAAATCTTTGGTAAAGCTTTAGCAAGAACAGCTACAGTAATCTACAAAGAGATGATGTAGTCCAAAGCTATGTAATTTCTCTTTTGGATCTCCATCTCTCATGGAGTCAGAGAAATATTCACCCAAGGAGTTTTGTCTATTAGAAGTTACATGCAGCATGACATTACATATCACTGGTAAGTTGCTGGGAGGAGTAGAAGACAAATAAAACTTCACTAATATTTAAACAATGCATAAAAAAATCCCTAGGAAATGCATATTTCCTGACCTTAAGAAATACAAACTATCAAGCATAGGAAGACACTAGCCACCCAAGACAAACTGACCACAAGACAAATACATAAATACAGAACTCGACATTTGTGGTAGGAAAATCACATTCTATACAAAATGGGTTTAAAATTAAGGGAAATACAGAAAGACTTAACTGTGTTTCACCATTAAATGTGTTTCTGGTCTCTATGCAGATTGAGCCTTGTGGAATCTAATATATTTATATTACCTGTCAGTAGCTGGTTTGTCTGTGTGATGGTATTCCATATAAATGTACTGTGATAGGTGTAAATAGTAAAATAAACATACACAGATCTCTTGTGAAAATCTCAGGCTTAGAAATAACAAACAGCAAAATGTTACTAAATAAGTTTTTCAAGAGACACTTCCATTTTGTGAAGCCAGCTAAGTGAGGTGTGCAGTTATAGACAAAGGAACCAGTTACAGAAAAGGAGAAAAAAAAAATTTAACAGCAGTTACCCAAAAAAGGATAACCAGAAGTATTGTTCAGAGACAGTATCTTATTGAGGTTCAAGGAGATAGACACCACCTAAAGTAACTCAGGCTATTCTTATACAAATAAAACCTAATCTCTAACACTGGACTGATTCAATGAAGAACATTTGCATTTCCAGAATAATGTTTTCGGTATTGCAGACTCACTCGAGACAAAGAACCTATGTCATTAAGTTCCTTAAGGTTTAAGGATCAAGACGCAAAACAAAACATGAAAGGTTTCCACTGAGATACAAAGCACTTTAATTACTTTGACCAAAGACGCAGGAAAGAAGACAAAAATATATCCAAAGGCTGAATAGTCATTTGTAGTTACTGCATCCTTATTGAGACATACAACATCACACAAAGCTCTGTAGCTGTTTCTATCTGCTGTAGCTGGTATGGGTTGGCCCCTGTAGCAGCTGTAGACATTAACAGAGTTATGGGGAAAACTGCTTTTATGCAAGAACACAAGTGCTGTTAACAACAGCAAAGGGAAGCGAGGAAAAAACTTGTAGTGAAGCACCAAAGTCTTAGAAGGCTCGACTCTTACAACCAAGTATTGTGAATGCTGGTAAGTAAAACGGTCCCGAAGAATTACTTTGCACACAGTCTGTGTAAGGCAAAAGGTGACTTAGGCACACTAGTGTTGAAACCAAGCTTTTGCTGATGGCTGAATGTAGGTTTCTATGAAAAAATTTCATTAACAGGAAACAGAGCTAGACACTTCTGCTATGCAGCACTCATGACTAGGTTACCAAGCCCCCTCCTTTCATGAAAATAAAAAACACAGCAAGTATGGACATGTAATATTCATGTTCAGCTAGCACTGGTAGCCAGTAGCCCAGGAGGACTTGAACTACAGCAGTATTAATGAGAGTGAACTTCATTCTCAGAAGTTCTAGCTTGGCTTAGATGAAAGGTTTTCTTTGTGAGATAGTTTGGTTTTAATGAGCAAATGCTCCAGTTCTGGTTTTATTTGGGTGGGGTTGAACAGCTTGCCTGCAGTGCAGCAGTGGTTCCTTTAGAATGGGGTCAGTGATGCTGCTTCGCAATGAAGTCCTGGATTTTTTTCAGACTGTGAGGTCAGATTCTCACCTGTGTTTAACGCTGGCTTACTGTTGTCCATCCAGAACTCAGCAGAGCCCCCATAGCTTACTTCAAACATAATGGTTGTAATTAAACAAATTAAACTTAATTCCTTCCTAAGTGTGTAAAAGTCAGAGTAGTTTTTGTTGGGGTTTTTTTGTTGTTTCAATCAAACTAAACCAGAGTATTCCCATCAATAATGAAGGGCTTTCTAACTTCCATGATCCTATGAACATAGCCTGTGCTACCCCCATATATAAAATCAGCAGAAAGTATCAATGAAGTAGCTTTAGGTGACTACATTGAGTAACTGGCATTTCCAAGATGATTTTCAGATTTCCTTTACTGTCTGCAAAGAGGGCTATCAGTTGATTGAAGCACCCAGAATCTCTTCTGGAAGCCCTGGCTGTTTATCACTTCAGAAAGAAGGCAAAGCATCAGGGGGAAAAAAAGAAAAAAAAAGAAAAAAAAAGAAAACTGCAGCTGGATTTGACACACTCTTTCCTCCATGAACTGGTAAACATGGCTATATTCAGAAAAGGATCTTGGTCTACTGAGAGAAAAAGTGCTGAAGTGCTATTTGTACTAATCACCAATTCTACCAGCAAACAGTTCTCTTGCACATTCCCCTAGGCCTACTGAATCTCTTCAAAGTTTAATGTATTTCCAAATAAACTAAGCTGCTGTGTTACACTAAGCATGTTTCTTCCTGTTGCTGAAAGTAGTGATTGCAGAGTAGGATGCACTTATTGTGCTGCTATACTTTTCAGAAAGAACAGTATTATTATTCTGCAAGAAAGGAATGGTTTGATAAATTTGATGCTACTGAAGACAGACAGCAACCCTGATAATATGTATTGAGCAGTATAGAGTCTCCCAAGATGTGTAAGTAAACCAAGTTGCTCTGTGTGTTTTGCTCCTACCTAAAACAATAGAAAATTTCTTTGTGCTCCAACATAGATAGTTATATCAACAGTTGAAAAATTAAGTTCCAGCAGGTCACCACGGAACTTGCATTTCAGGAGCAAGCTGAAGAAAAGCAAAGCAATTTTTCTTCCGTTTTGACCTTGAAGAAAGGCCAGCTCCCTTTCCTATTCCAGACCCAGCACGTATTCCCAAGCAGCTCAAAGTCCAAGGCATTCTTGTAGAGCAGTCACATTACTTAACTGAACACAGTCCTACTCTGCCCCAGCATAAATGCTGCCATTGAAACCAATGTGCATCTTATTCCACAGAATCCCACCAATCCTCTAAGCAGCCATCAAAGCAGGCTGCTTTGAACAGGATCATATCACAAAAGCATTACTTTAAGGTCCAAAACTTACTCCTCCCTCCATCTGGATACAACACTTCCTATAGGACCTTGGGAACACCACACTATCAAGACCTGGAACCAGACAATCTAGGCAAGAACTTACAGTCCGAGATGAATAAGGAAGTGTCTTGACAGTAGCATTTCCCTTACAGTTAAGCTTGTATCCTTTACAGCACTCAGTTTAACTAGAAGTAGTCTTCTACAATAATACTTCATCTGCATTTGAAGTAAGTGTGGTAAGACACCAAGAGATGTTTAAAATGGTAACGAAAAAGCAAACCTCAGTTACAGAAATCAGTGGATTATAATAGGTTGGATGTTCTAAAGGATTAGAGTTCAAAACCTGCTTTCACATGCTTTAGATAGACTCATGCCAGCAGGTGAAACACCTAAAAAGAGAGCTTCCAATTTAGGACTTTCAAGTGAAAAGAATAGAGTTACCCATGCATTGCAAAGAACTATGAGTAACAGCAACAGTGCATTTAACTATTTGTCTTTAAAGTACCAGAAATTCCATTGACCAGAGGTAGGTGCTTGGTTTTCCTGACAAGCAAATATTAAGAGTTGCACTGAACAAGCCTTTCAAGCCAATTCCATGCGATTGGAATTGAAATGCAGAAAAAAATTTCCTTTGACAGTTCTGGTATTGAATCTTTTGTAAACATCTATATCCCATTACTACTTGTGCACCTTCAGGCCAGAAAACCCCTCTGGTGACCCAGCTTTATTCCACTGGGCAATCAAAGCTGCTCTAATAAAATGCCATAAATGCAAAGCTCCTTAGCTACTTGACATCACAGAAGACTGTCACTGTAATCTTTGGTAACTAGCACAAAATAAGCCTGATGAAGTCTTACAACCCGCAAGCAAAATATATTGAAAAAATGCAGGTCCATGGAGAAGTTATATCCAGTACACAAGGTTATCCATGTTTTCTGACCTTGTCTGTACCTACACAGGCCATCTGTAAAAGCAGGAATACCTTGCTCAACTTCTCAGGTGACAAACTGTCTTAGCAAAGGCAAGGAATTTGTCATCTTGCTGCTGCACTGTTACTCTACATTATAGCAGACAAAACAAGCTATCTTTTTTTTTTAAAATCAATTTATTTCCATCATGAATTTTAAACACTTTTTACTAATTTAAATAGATGGTTTAATGATAACAAAAGAATAATTAAAATCAAACACCTTTTGAAGGTAATCACCAAGTAGTACAAGGGTTTTTACTCATGCATACTTAAAACATTCACAACTACTAAAAGAACAAAGCTACAGAGTGATGACTACAGGGTTTGTGGTGTTGCTTAAGATGCTATAGCAAGTTTTGTTGAATTGCCTGCCTCTCCTTTTAAAGAGTATTATTTATTACAGTAATTATTGAAAGTTTCCTGCTAAGTAAGGTTTTTTTTTTGCTAGTTACTTTAAAGTCATTTACTGAACAAGTACTCTGCCATGTCAAGTGAATGCTTACCTGCAGCAGGCCTGATGTTTAACAGACTGTTCCAACTTAACAGTTCCATGTAACAAGACTGGAAAAAAGAGAAAGTCAGGAGCAGCTCATGCAGCCTTTACTTTTGACCATCTAGCTGTGAGATGACAGAACAGTCCAATTTAGTTGCGGATTATATTTTTTAAAATTATTTTGTTAGATTCTGAACTAAAGTTCAAAGCACTTTAGTGAACCTGCAAAGTAACTTGCTTGCCAGACCCTGTAGTTCCTGAATAATTACTATCCTCAGCATGCTGGAAAACAAGGCTCTAACTCCAAAGTGACTTGTTAACTTTATTTGCACAGTAACACACTGTGACATTATTCACATCAATTTTCACATTTTTAAGTGAGACTAAAACGCAGGAGGAACACTTCACTTTTGCACTTGCACTCCTTACTCCGCTTTTTTCTTTAGGTGGATAAATAGTACAATTGCCTTCTAAAACAAACACTACACCATGTTGTATGAAGAGCAGTAAAAGGTACTGAGTACATCTGAGAACAGTGGAACTGCAAAAATTGGGAAAACTCATTCTCCAGAATAGCAGGTTGTGGATTTATGGTGTTTCTTATCTCTTCACTAGACCCCAAATTTAAGTTTAATTATCCAGTCAAAGCAGAGAACTAAACGTGACAAAGTGAAGATTCCAGGACAGGTTGGTTTTTTTCAGGTCTTCAGACAAGGACAAGAGTTATGCTTGCTTGAAAATTTTATTGACACAACTGTTTGGTCCCAACACACAAAACAGCACTTGAGCCACAAAATAAAGTGTCCAAACAAAGTAGACAGCTAAGAAAAGAATTTCTTCTCCTTTCCATTCCAAGAAAAAAAAATAGTGCATAAACCAAGGGCTTCAGTGACAATTTTTTTTTTAAACAGACATGAATCTGAAGTAGTACATTTAATTGTTAAATTAAAGAATGTCATTGTTGCAATGCTTTTAAATCTGTAAGTCACATCATTCATTTAACCCTTTGGATAAAAAAATATATTGCAATTCCATTAGCTATTTTGTTACACTATGAACACAACTTCTCAAAAGTATTATTCTATTACTTTCAAACAGCGATTTCATCAGAATCACACATGAAACCAGAAAAGATATGCTGACCTCCATAAATAGTATATCCACCACATTCACTTTGACAATACCATATTTTCCTCTGAAGCAGAAACCTGATTTTCTTCAGTACTCCAGATGACTTGTAGCAGCATCTCATGAAAAGATAATTTCAGGTTGCTCTTTTCTCCAATACGTGCTCTTCTGAAACAGATCTAGGCTGACCAGTATTAACCTTGCCAAACTTAAGATGTTCTTGCATTTATATCATTAAAAGCAATCCAAGAAAGCTTACTTCTAAATTTCTCTTTCCATAGCAGTATGTCTGTAGATGTTTATTAAGGACTCAAAATACTGTGGCATAATGCTCAGAAAAACTTCCAAGTGTTTCTCTGCATTCACAATGGCTATAAGTTCACTACTGGTAATGCTTGCCTAAATTTAAAAGACTTTATAACAAAATCTGACTAGTAAAATTCTGTCTATAGCCATTATTCAGTGGCATTTCCTGTTGTTGGCCAAGAAATTAGAGCCCACATTTCATCTCTTGTATATTACAATTGAATCCACCTTAAAAGCATTCAGTTGGCCAGTGGAAAACCTCTAGTATAGGTTCTTTCAATACTACAAGCAATTTATTTGCTGCCTGGCAAATACAACCCATTGTAAGTGCCATGGTTACCCAGAATGGGTATAAAGTCTCATACACTGGACATCTCTGCTAACTAGAGTTAAGGTCATCCACTGACTTAACCTCTCTTCCAAAGCTGGCCCTTTCAAAAGTCAACACAAGATACCACAAATTGAAAAAAAATAGCTTCCAACACTAGAAGTAAGTTTTAGAATAAAAACAGACACAGCTAAAAGACAGCACATCAAAGATTAAGCTTCCCATTTACTGAACATGCTTAAAATAGAAAACAAGGTTAAGCAGAAAAACCTTGGCATTTCCACATGTAGTTAGAACTTTCCTTACAGGTGGAAATAGCATCAATACCTTCCATCACAAAACATTTTAATAAGACCAGTTCCATTATCTGTAATTTATGCATTAAATGCATATTTCAGAAATATCAGAATCTTCCAAACTTTATTTCTAGACACAATAAAATGTGTGTGTCTGTATCTTAAACTCGTGACACCAAAACAGCCTTTTCCTTAACCAAATACATGCCAGACTGGAACTAAATATAAAAGGGAAGCTTAAAGCATCAATGTCCTAGAAAGCTCCTAAATGGAACTGAAAGTTACATTTAAAACAAGTTTTACAAAAAAATCCACATAACCTTCTACAGACATCTTTAGACAAAACAACTTCCAATGCAGTTACAAGTCATCTGAAAGGTCACAGAAGTTTCTCCGCTGGAGTACTCTGAACTCCCTCACACCTGTCATTTCAGGTCAGCAAGCTAAAATTTCTCAACAGGCTTTTGAAAGACAGATCATGCATTTTATTAATACTGTCTGAAACAATACCAATAAGCAACAGCCTATAGAATACAATATGCTACATGTATGATTACACCACCAACGAGGCTTAAAGAAAATAAAATCTGTTCCATTTTAGTTGAATTCATATTTTGCTTTTACTGAACACACATTTATGAAAAACTGTAAAATTTAAGAATAATTTAACGAATGCCAGATTTTCTTTTTCAAAATAATAGAAAATATCTGCTCTGCTAACAGCTGTGTTCAGTGTAAAAGGAACAAAATCTTCACAGAATACATTAAATACAAATTAATTCTTCTAGGCCTTTCATTAAAATACGTAAGGGCTAGCAAATAGCTTTACTTTGTGCAGAGTCCGTAAGTACTTGTCTTTCACACTAAAAAGTTAAAGCTTAGTTACAGGTGCAAGTGAAAAGTTTGCTGCCAATTTCACCTTGTTTTTATGTTGCTTTTTGGCTGGGCTGTCCATTGCTTCCTTGGTTGGCTGGGTTTCAGAGGACTGACAGGGAGGCACTGAAGCATTTGCTGTGGTGTTAGATACCACAGAACCAGAAGTCAGTTTTTCTTGAGTTGTGGTAACAATTCTTTGTTTTTCTTCTTCTGTTAAAATCATTATTTCTAAAAAAAAATAAATAAGACAACTCAATTTACTGATGCTCTGCTCTCAAAAAATAATGATTACTTCTCTGGTAATAGGCACTCAAGCATTTAATCACAGTAGGGTAACTTATGGTCTGTACTCAGTTCCTGACAGAAGTCCCCTGCATTTCCAATACATCCCACTGTGCGATACGTATACCCAGGTACAGATTAACAGAACGTCATATAATCAAATCATTTGTTTGATGCTTTCCTTTCCCAATTGTATGAGTTATCATCCCTAATACAGCATAGGCAAACTCTTACCAGAGAGAGGTGCAGGGCGTTCCTCAAACTGAATGAGGTCTGCAGACTCAAGAACCACTGGATCAGGTCTCAGCTGTGGGGATGGTAGGCAGGAAGGAACCGGCTCACACAAGAGGTCAACGGGAGATGTATTTGTGAGGCAAAGAAGTTCTTGCTCAGTTTGATTAGGAGCTACAAAAATAAGGGAACATCTTTTTAGGTATCTGTAGTCTCTGAAGGTGTCATTTCAGAGCTGGTAAATGTAAAGTCTTCAGAGGCAATTCTCAAGATTTGAGATGTATGCTGTACTTGAAACACTAATACCAAACTAATTTAATGTTAAGCTCAGATTCATTCAAGAGTTACTTTGCTGTATCAAGAGCATTTAACTACAATACAGCAGCAAAGCAGTAGTATGTTAAACCTACTGCTTTTCTGAGTACTATACTCTTATAGTAAAATCTGGTATTTGCCAAACTTAAGTAGCAGAAGAGCTGAGAAAACAAGTCCTACAGGAACAGTGTCTAACAGAGAAGGGACAGTTACCAGACAACTCCCCAGCAGACATACCAATATCCTGTCAAGTACTTATGTATTAACAAATTTACATGTGAAAACTAAGCTGAAAGGTTCAAAATAAAGTGACTTGCCCTTATTAAAAGGGACAAGTCTGACCTTCTGAAATAATGGCTCAAGAACCATTCCACAAGTTCTTCAACCTGCAAGTGGTAAAGGAACTGGAGACCACAGCAAGATACGAACTATGAGGTCACCATTCCTCTGTTACTTCTATTTGCATTTATACCAACAGGACTACCATTATTATTTTCAAATAAACACAAAATGAACATAAAACCAGCACAGAAGAGCACTGTACTCTCATCTGAATATAGGAGACATCCCTAGAGAAGCTACTACTGGCCATCTTTCCTCATTAGCTTTATGGTTATAGACTTAAAGGTCCACTGAAATCCATAGGAAACAATACTCTAGCAGCTGTATATACACTGACAGCTGAGGACAACAGATGTACTTGTGAAGAGGACACGTGTCTATGTACTTCAGGAGAAGTTTAACAGCTTTTGAGGCATAAAACACTTCTACAGAAGTTCAGATAGAACTCACACAGCTTTCCCCATGCTGCTTTGGTTACTCTGCTTATTTCCCCAAAGATATTAAATTTCTTATACAAATCAACATTGCATTACCATTGCTAGATGTTGCTAGACTTAGTTCCATTGATGAAGTGGATCCTGGGGTCTCCATAATATGTCCATTAGTGTCAGCAAGTTCATTTCCATGGTCATCCACATGATCAGCAGGGGGAAAACTAGGTGAGCTAAGACGAGCTACAAAAAGGCAAGTTCATTTGGTTCATTTACTCAAGTCACCTCTTAAAAAGAAAAAAGAAAACTAAGATACTGCTCAAAATTGAAATGGCTTACTTTTCATATCATTCTTTAGTACAACAATTCTCTTATGGCCATGTCCTTTAATCCAGACCACCTGTAAAGAAAAAAAACAAAACAAGCAGAATTAAATATCAGCACATACTAACCTCAAAGCCTAAAGCAGCTGACTGGCTGCCTTTTATCTAGCCTTGCACTGACATTATTTCTAAGAGTAAAGTAAATCATGTTTCTAATTCGTACTACACTACCCAAGTAAAAGCTGTCTCAAAATAATTGATGGCAAGAAGAGAAGTATAGGGCTAGAAAGTATACTAGCTACATATTAACAAAACTGTACGTTTAAACATGCCAGCTGCAAAATTCTGTTTTGTCACTCTTCAGAAAGATTGACTGACTTAAAGGAAAGCTTACAGCCATAAACTCAGTCAGGAAGTTATCCTAGAGTGCTCAGGACATGTGGATGACAAGATACCACACCAAAATTCCACTATGTGGCACTTCTGACAAGGTCTCCACTGCTCTTCACTCCTACCACCAATAATCTACCCTGACCAAAATGAAGCTTCAGGACTGTACAGGCGTTTATTCAAGACAGAAATCAATTATCTCACTTGATAAAGACGCCAAAGATGTTTGTGGCTTCACTGGGAGCAGTTCTTAAGCAAAATTTGACCACGGCATGTAAAAAGTAAGATTTCTTTTCCTTATTACACAGTCCAGATTGCTCAGAAGCCATTAAAAATAAAACTGGTATAAAACATCCCAAGAGAAGGTAATTAAAGTAATTCACACGAATTAACAGAAAGTGCAGTTGTGTAACTATTTTTAATCCATGCAGAAATCTCAAAGTAATTGTGCAAACCAGAATTGCTCTCACCTGTGGAATAGCTCCCAAGAGCTCTTCTAGGTTATTACATCCATATGCTTTAGGTTGCAGCACTTCTCCTGTGTACTTGTTATATGCTACAAGGAACTCATGAAGAAAAATCTGCTGATAATGGTAAGTGTGAAGTAAGGACCTTACATTCTTTGCAAACATGTACAGATTTGTAAGCTTCACATACTCTTCTGCTGCACCATTGGTAAAAACCTATTAGAAAAGGGAAAGGATTAGAGTGCATACTTCCATATCCTCTAGTCACGGAGTCTTTCCAAAGTATAAAACATACCAGAAAGGAAAAAGAGTTTAAATACCTCAACCAAGTAAGGCAGACTCTTCAGGAGTTCAGTTAAGGTCATAAATCCATATTCACAAGGATTAAGTGAAGTGCTGTGGATTGTTTCATAATGCTGTTTAAGCTGTTCAACAGAGAGGAAGGATGTTCCATCCCAGGACATCAACAAGACTAGCAATTGGGCAGTCAGAGTCCGCAGAGATTTTCTGTTTATCAGCTGAACTTGCTTGCCAGACTCTGTGTCAACAACCTAGAAAAACAAATTGGGAATGAAGTGAGGGACAGGGAAGAGATGAATTTATAAACAAGCTGTGTAGCTGAGACTTGTCTGAGCACAGCTGCATCTGATACCACATACCAGCAACTGATACGCCCCTAAGCCAAAAGCACCCAGGATAAAGAAGCTTGTTACATGGAAAAAAAAATTACTTTAAATACACAAAGGCTGTGGAGCAGTTTTTATTCACATGGTAGACAACTTTACTCTGTTTCAAGCCAGCTGGACATGATTGAGCTCCAGCTTGAACACCAGCTGCTAAATTAACAGAATTGGAGCAACTAAACCAGTATGCCCATGTCCATGTAGATGTAATCTTTCCTCTCCAGTGACACCTGTGTATTTATACTCAGAGGCAAAGCCTCAAACCATAGATCAAAAAAGTAAGGAATATAAAACATTAGGGGACTGACAGCTACTATAGTTATCAGGAAATGATTGCTTTCATACAGTTACAAGTGCAAAAAAGCAATTTGTATTATTAAAGTAAGTACCACCATAGAGTCTTCCACCTATTTACTAAATAAACAAGAGTTTTACCAGAATTTGAAACATTACAAAAGAAGAGAACATCACAAGAATATGGAAACTATATTTGAAATCTCTTTGGAATTTCCCCTTCCCCACAATTTAATGAAATACTGTTTCTAGAGTACAATATTAAGGACATTGAGACCTGTAATTGGAGACAGGAAGTGTCTTTCACACAACATCACATACCTTTTAGAGGGATAAACTACAAAGCTAAATGATTACCTTTACAACATGGCAAAGTTTCTGCATTAGAGCTGGAACTGAGCTAACATCATAGTCGTGAAGACGCAGCGTGTATCCAAACGTTTTACTGTACTCTGTCAGTAAATCACTCATCATAAGGCAGTTGTCTTTCTGAGAGCGCAGCAGTTTAACAAACTGGGCAGCAACTGCTTTGACTTGTTCCACCTCCGTGAGCGCGAGAATTTTCTCCTCCCCACATTCCAATACCTCCAAAACAGAAATTACACTTCATTGAAGTGGTTTACATGGTCTGGATGAAAAAAAGTGCAATCTACAACTAATATTTAGTGCTTGCAGGCAATCATTTAAGTAGCAGGGCTCAGCTACCTCAAAAGACATCTATACAGTAAGCAAAGTCACGTAATTTCTGAAATACAACACAGGCAATTAAGTATTTAATCTTTTCTAAGCTAAGTTTAGAAAACTTGAATTTGTGAGCAAACTTAGTCTTAGTGTGACTCAAATAGAGCTGTCTAACAGCACAGGTGCACAGTCCGTAACGCACACTGAAGTTAAGAAATAGAACCCCTGCTGAAACACTTGTACAGATCTCCAAAATTATTTAGCACAGCGTAGAATTTTAGAACTTACAAGTAAGACATCTGGTATGGCTTCAAAGAGTTCAAGCAGTTTTGTAAAACCATAGTAAGCAAGTTTGCACTGACGACCAAAGTGGTGGTGATAAGAAGGAATGAATTTATTGAAGGGCATTCGAAAATGGGGTTGATGGCGCAGCAAGTCTACTACCTCTTTAGAAAATTGTTTGGTTCTTTCAATTTCTTCTTGTGTACGTTCTAAAATTAAAAAAAACCCACAAAAAAAGCAAGAGCTGTGTAGGAACACTTAGAAAATGCAACGCAATACGAAAATACAGTGATTGATTTTCAGCTTAATCCTGTATCACACTGAGTCACTACTTCCCTCTACCACTGAAGACCTTTATAAGCTTACATGTTTAAAGTCCAAAATAATCAGGTGATAAGCACTTCAGAAGACATTCCACAGAGAGTTTATCTACATGCAGAAGTAGTAACAAATTCCTCTATTTGCTAGAAGTTCATAGCTTAGTTATGAAGGTAGAAACACAATTATAACAAAAGGTCAAGCTAGCCCTATATACTTTATTTAGTACAATTTTAAAATAATCAAAGAACAATTTGGCAAAGGTAAGAAGTACATGGACATACCTCTTTTGGGAATACAAATTACCATTTCATTATCTTGCTGTGACAAACAGATTGTTGTATCTGGAATTTCGGATATAATATCAGCCAATTCACACACTCCATATTCAGTAACATCCCAGTCCTTAGAGAAACACCTATGTTTTAGAAAATTATATAATACAGGTATTAATGCATGATGCATAGGCAAAAAAGTGTACATTGAGAGAATAAGCCTCAAATCTCTAAAAATAAGCATAATCTTCATATTGGCAAGGTGAAACAAAGAGGAAAAAGTTTTCTTAATTCAAATTACCTGTCCACTCTAACCATAAAGATAAGATACACTGATGGGTGACAGGACACTGGAAGACAGATCTTTATGTACTAATCAGTGGATGCCTCAAACTAGTTGTGGCAATTACCACATTAATATTTGTCAAGCTCAGGTTTTATATTACATTTTCTTAAATCACAATTGTTATACAGCTCCATATGGGTATACACTTCCAGTCTGTATTTGCTCAATAGTTACAGACATATGCTCTTCTTAAACAAGATTAGGTCTCAAGAGAAGGCAGAGACCAATATACATAGTAGTAGAGACCAATGTAGTGGAAAATGCTATATTAAAGCTCACTATTATTAAAAGATTTTATTCTCCCTGTGTCCCCGAGAGGAACTACTCAGAAGCAAGAACACTTCACATATATTCATATTCAACAAATGGCCAGAACTGACTACAACACACATTTAGTACGTTTAGAAACTACCACCAATATATTTTTGCCAACAGTTGACATAAGTGTGCATTCCTGAAAAGGAGCTGTTAGCACATGCAGCACAGGAGCACACATGCATAAGCAGACCACACGTAGCACGAAGATGCTCTCATTTCCTCAAAGCACATCAAGTACTACTTTCTATCTTGATATTAAGGAAAGCATCCTCCTTGATTCTTAAAAAAAAATAACCAGAGAACCCACAAGTCTATTTTTTTACCATGCTAGAACACAATGTTCTTCCCAGCAATAGCAAGATGGGTATTAATTCTCATTTTTGTGCTAGTGCTAGATCAGGTTAAAGAAGAGCATGTATTGATAACCAGTCTATTTTATAATTCCCCTCTAAAGAAAGGCTAACATTAAATTTTCCCATTATTATTCATGTTAATATGCCACACTGTTTGCTTAAATCCAACCTTACAGTTATGGTTTCAAAGCAAACTAAAGAAATACAATAACCCATCTCAAACTCCAATAAAATTAAATGAACCTAGTACTAAAGAAATCAGTAAAATCTGCCAGGGGCTTTTAATTTTTGTAGAAGCCCAAACTTGCAATGAAAACATCACAATGAAGAGGCAGTGTACTTACCACAGTTTTGTACTAAGACTTAAAGCGCTGACTTCTCTTGCACTAGGTTTTAAAATCTGATAGGCATGCCCTGCACAGTTGTTCTTGTTTCATTCAAGAGAACTTACCAGTGATAAGCCTGTAAGAATTCCTTCACGATAACTTGCTTACTAGCCTGGGATTTGAGAAGCTTCAGTAGGTCTTGAGTAAAGCGCTTCACTTGAGCTCTGTGCGTTAGAGTTAACAAGCGTTTGGAACCCATACCAAGAATCTGAAAGAAAATTTTATTTGATCACTCATCTAGCAGCCTCAGTAAATTCCTTTACAAGGTATTCAGAGGTCAGTTCTAGTATAGGCAGGCTAGATATAAAGGCTATAGTAGAGGCAGTGCTTGGGGAGGCAGCCTTGTGAAGCCATACACTGCCTGTGCTAGGGCCCACGTCATCAAGAAATTAAGAAATGCTTCCCCCATGAGTGACACTGGAACTGCTGCACAGTTCTCTTGGTTATTTTAAAAATCCTACAGCCAACTGATGTTCAAAGTAGTAAGCTAGTGTGACTATTCTGTTTCTTTTTTGTAACATAAGGTCACGTGACTTCTTTCCCCCAGAAATCCTTCAGAGTCAGACTACACATCACAGTTTAACTTAGGAACACAGCAGATACCGAGTGCTTGTATGATAAACAGCACAACTCAAACCTTTTACACAAGCACTAGCCACAGGCTAAAAGCAGCTTTGAAATTTATTCCAGAGGCCTAGATTAAATAGTTAATTCCCTCAGCAGTTGTTTTGGAAGTGTGAGGACAATAGAAACAACAAACCAGAAACATCTCAAAAAAGCTAATTACACTTCAAGGTTCAGTTAAGCATCTCTTAGCAGGTGGACTAGGTGACTGCATAGCATCTATTATGTAACCCCGACTGGTAATTCCGAGTTGAAGATACAATTCCCCAAGCTGAAAGGAACACTGCCATGTAACTCACTTGTAGTACATGAGGCACTGCTTCCAGCAGCTCCATTAATTTGGAATACCCGTAGTCAGACACACGGCACTGTTTTGCAAAGTGATGATGGTACATTGGGATGAATTTATTGACAGGTATGACACAGGATGGTTGGCTTTTAAGTAGGTCTATCACTTCTCTACTGAACTGAATAAGCTGTGGATTACCTACAGGGCTCTTAGAGCGCAGAAGCCAAGGATCTACAAAAGAGAAAGTCATTATTAAACCTTTCACAAAAACTCCGCAGTTTATTTATGATGCAGACTAGAGCACAGAACAATGAACATTCAAGCTAAAAGTTTGGGTGTTTTATAAAAAGTTTAACAATTATATTAGATGTTTACTTTATGCTACTTTTTTTCCCCTGAAAGATTAGTTCAGAAGAAAGACTTTTTTAAAATAGACATATTTACCTGTAGTAGGAGGTGGTGGTTTGTTATGTATCCATTTAATAACTTTAATGCCATTCTGAGCAGTGGCAATGTTAACTCCAGGAACACAGGTTATTAGATGCTCTAAAGGAACACCACCCTGGCCTTCTGGCACCATTTCAAGATCATTGAACTCTGACATATAACAATCAGGAAAACTTTGGAAGAAAGAAAAAGCTTTCATTATACACTATTGCCACTACAACAATTGTCCTCAAAATATCATTATTTCGAGACACTTCCTGAGAAAATCACAGAAGTCTTCATGAAATGCACATTTTAAATAAGTGTGGGATTCTTGCTCAACAAGAATTCCAAGAATAACTTCGTAAGTCACTTATTTTCTATAAAAGATACCACCTTACATAAGTACTGTGTTTTTTATATGACAGTAGTTTCAGCACATTATAAACAGACATCAGTAAAGTTTTAAATCTTTAACCCATCATCTCTTACACTAAAAGTCTAAATTAAAATGCTTTACCTTAATAAAGGAACCGTACCCTCATGTGTCTGCAGAAGACTGTGAACTTGGGGAGCAAATGTCTTCAGAGACAAAATCACAAAGGGAATTCTATAAGAATCTGGATCAAACTCATGCTCACTGTAAAAACAGGAGGTTGAAGTTGATACACTCATTCTACACACAGCTTTACTATAGTATACCTATGCTCACATACATACCCATAGCAAACATTACACTGTAACCATATAACATACCGTTACTAGCTGACGATACCACTGTGTACAAACAACTTCCATCTTTTCTCCACAAAATATTAATACAGCTACTCCAAGTTTCCCTGAAGACCAGCATCAGTGAGAACACATTTTCATTATCATTAGATTAGAATTTTCAAAGTATGTTTTGGCAGCACATACCAGGCGGTTAACAGGGAACACTTAACTGCTCTAGGAGCACAACCTGGCTGCTGTTGAATAAAACAGAAAACTTAATATACAGCTTCAGGAAATCTTCAAACTACTATGTAGTTTAGTAACTGACTAAATGTACCTGGAGGACAAAGAAGCATGAGCAGTTCCACCTATAATTACATCAAAATTAAAGCTAACAGAAACCTCTAGTATGCATAACCTTCCTATATAAGTAGATGAAGGCAGCATACACTTTACAGCTTCTGCTGAAGAATTATTCAATCTTGGCAGCTGTGCTAGAACACAAACTCACCTGAACAGGCTGATCCATAAGAACTGCCTAGAAAATGCACTGTGCCATCTCTCTATTTTCTGCCTGACGTTCTTGTAAATGTCTAAACAGTGACTGGAGGATGCTATATGAACATCTACACCTCAACTTTAATATACCTCTAAGCACTAAACGCTGTTCAAATATTTCGTAAGATTTTATAGTATTTTATACACAGCTTACATAAAGTCTTTATTCAGGCAATGCTGCTTACAAACAGGCTCGTGATATTCCAGTTCTTCAAATACTATAGGGCTACAGTTTGCTGATGAACCATCATGTGACTGTGAAGATCCCAAGGGGCTCTGCCGGGCTTGGCTGCTGGGTAAGAGGCACACCAGCCGCCCACTTCCTTGGTCACGGATTGCCACAGTATCTGTTAGTTTATACAGGTCTGATACCACCAACTTACGCCCAAATCTAAAACAAACAAAAATAATTACACATTATAAACTCAGAGAATGCAGTAATCTGCATTTTTTGTTTAATAACTAGGAACATGCCAGAAACTATTCTATGCAAAATATTAAGGTAACTAATCTATTCATCCCAGTGTAGAAAAATGAAGTAAAATACCAAAAGTATAACCCTCTAAGACAGACCAGTATCACAATCACTGCTTCTAGATAAATAATATACTGCAACATCAAACAACAAAAACCCCGTAACACTCCATTCAGTTACTCTACAATTTACTGTAAATAGATTTTAAAAGTAATAAAGAAAAAACATAACTTACTTTTTTTCATAGATTTCTGTGAATTTGAACACAGGCAGACAACAAGCAGGTGCATCCTGCAGAATGGACATTGCTTCTGAGCTGCAAGAGATGTTTTGTAACATTAGCACAACATTTATCTCTAGTATTATTCTCAAGACCAAATTGGTGAGATATTTACAGATGCTGTTTATGAACTGTAACAGGACAAACCACATCCCCTTCCATCCCAGCACTACAAAATTGACCCTTTGGATCAGGGGAGTGCAAGTAGTAACATTTCTGCTAACTCATTAGGTAATGTCTCTGAAGGAGGTCAATCTTTTACAGGTGCTGGTAGGATTTCAAGCATCTATAAAATGCAACATTAAAGCTGCAGCATTAGAAGTTACCAGCCTGGTCACTACATTAAGACCTCTGAACAGGCATAAATTAAAAAGGAAAAAAGAAATAAAGTTGTAAATTATACAATGGCTAATAGTATAATTGTACACTCAAAGCACTACTTTCACTGGAGCTTTCCGTAAAAAAAAAAGACAACTTTTTTCCTAATGCTTTCTTTAAGGAAAAACTTGAAACAGAAAATGCTTATATTTTCACTAGCATCAGCACCCTAGTTCTATCCTCTTCCATACATAAAATGGAGATCAAAGAAATACCAACAGCATTTAAACTGTGTATCCCATCCTCAGAGAGAAAATTCATATGTGTTTTCTTGGAGGAAAGAAGAAATAAAGATGCCAAGTGTAATCTTAACTCAGCTGCACAAACTAAAGTTATTGAGGTATATTAGTATTAAGAAAGAATAGTGGTGAAACTTACATGCTAGTAAAGAGACCTTGTCTTTTCTGATGCCACTGAAAATACCAGTAATGTAAAAAGCCTGAACTGAAAACTAGCCTAGTTGCATTTAACAATTATCAGGTCATAAGACAGATTTTACTTATTTTCCCTATCATTCCTTCATTCAATATTTGAAATCATCTCTCAGTTACTAAATACATGCTAGAATAATTAAGAAGATGCTAAAGTGCTTACTACCTAAGTAGAGCAAGTGATTTATTAGCTGCTCCCGTTGCTAATGAGACTTGGATCCTTTTACTGCCAATTTTGTATCTATGAAGACTGTTGACAGCACTGATTGCTTCCTGCAGATTTTCCATCTGAACTGTAGCCTTCAACTGGTAGTCTGTATGAGGACTGAGCTCTACGCTTTTTACCTGAAAGGAAGAAAACACCTTCTATACTTATCACAAAAATATTAACCCAAGGCAAGCCAAAATAAGAGTCTTGCTTTGGCCAAGAGCAAAATACACTACAAAAGGGAATCAAATGCAATGAACCACGGCCAAGAGGACAATGCAAACAAGAACTGAGCGCAATGAGCCATGGCCAAGGCAACACCGTGATATTCCTTTTACACAAGCATCATCTTCCCATGTAGAAGTTATGCCACCAGAATGTCATCTACAGATCAGGAATAGGACTGCTGCAGAAATGACCTCTGCTTGCATAGTTGCTTTTTAGTGATTCACTTCCATATCTGTTTTTCATCACTTCTGATTTAGAACAGAAACTCAGTTTTTACTGTAGTTTTAAGATGACATTAGGAATTCAGCTTTACAGATTAAAAAGGTTTTGCAGCTAAAGACTAAATCTCTTCCCTACATGACTAATGAGCCACTTACTAAGAATTTTACATACGAAACTTTAGAATACCAGATGTGTGAAGACCACAGGCAAATTAAGAACCTAGTGCAAGTGATAATCTGGTCTTTCTGGAGGAAAACAACAATAAGAAATGGAAGAACAAACCAACAGCTTTTAAGGGAGTTTAAGGGAGTATCATGTTTGGATAGCTTTCCATTTCTACTATAAGCTAGACTAAAAACATGTCCATAAATTCACAAACAGGAAGTATTTAAAAAACATTTAATAAAAGGTATTTTAGCCTTTACCTTGCCATGTCTTGAGAAAATTTCTTGTATATTTTGCTGCAACTCTTTTCTGGACAATCTGTAATCTATATTGCTGATCTGAATGTCTGCACCATTTGCAAAAGGATCAGGGCAGTCTGTACCACTGGTATGATTTACTAAATTAAATGTGAGTGGAGATGATCTATTTGAGAGGTTTGGAGACATACTCCTGGGTAAAATAAAAACATTTATGAGATAAAGCAGCTATTGCACAATTCTGATACACACGTCTCAAAATTAATGAGCAAACAGACACGGGCAAAGTGCACAAATACAGCACTTAAGGTATTCTCATAGTGCATGTGTGTGCAGGCAAAAAAATGTCACCACAAGCAAAATATCATAACAAGACAGCACACCAATTAATAATATAAGACACCATGTCTTCTATCTTACTAACACATTTTAAAACTCAAACTCATTCATATTATTAAAATAAATTGGCAAAGGCCAGATACTTAAGTCTACAAGAATGTAATGGGCCTGGATAAATTTCTACTGGGAATGTCAAAGGCACCGCAATTAAGAGAAATAAAGTGTCAAATATCTCTGCAGATTTTTTCAGCGGCTTTAAAGAAAAAGTTTGCAGGAAACAATGCCACACAGTAAATTTGAGAAAGAGTTCACTTCATCTTATGTTTACATCCACTCCCTGTCAGCTGTTACACAGCACCATCAGTTTCCTTTTGCCTCCATATAAATCAGTGTCTTAGTGTGCTTAGCATACGCAACTCCATATGCAGCTATCCACGATCAATGCATATACTGGTGAAATCTTACTTCCCAAATAAGAGGCAGCCACTTACCGAGATGACCAGCAACTCTGAGACATGAGTAAAGGACTGAGTTGTCTCGAGGCTGTCAACTTGCTGAAAGCAGAGGGACAGCTGACTTGAAATACAGTTTCATCTTTATCTTTTTTATCTACAGGGGAATTGGTAACACTCCTGGAAGCAGAAGTCTCCTTTCTATTTGCAAGTATATATATAGATAAAGACAAAAAAACCAAAAACCCACACGTTATGTTGCAGAACTCACAAAAAAAAAAACCAGCTAAACAATTTATTTTTTTTTTAAACATACTTTTGACTAGTTTTACACGATGATTCTCCTGTTCCAATTTTTTTGGTTGCCAGAGACACAGGAATCACTGCATTAGAGTTATTCTGAGGAGAAGGAATTTGTTCTCTCAAATGTTCTTGCTGATTTTCATTATTTCTACTGATGGTCTTTGATTCAAGGCAGCACAGCTCCTGTATGGAACAGATGAAGGGTCAGCGTAAAAGCACCAGACATTCATTGCCCAGAAGTTTTCCTTGTGATTGAGATAACTCAGTTTTCTGCAATAGCATTTTCATTGGCATGTCATAACCAGGAATATTTGGCTCTAATAGAAAACAGTAAGCTGTCAATTAGTTGAATTTTTTTTAGCTACGCTGTAGATCTACCCTAGTTTGCCTTAAAATTAGCAAAGTGGCTCACTCTAGATGTTATACTCAACACCAACACAGAAGTCAAAACTGGCCTAGGATTCAAGATTAAGTACCAGCAGTATTTCCAACTTAAGAAAAAGGTGGCAGGGAGGAGGAAAAACAATGCCCGGATCCATTGTCTGCCTTCCAAGCAGATGAATACAGCTCTCATTTGGGAATGTCACCACACGTTACAGTTATTCATTTAAGAGGACTGACAAGTTACAGCTGTAACAGAAGCAATCCTCAGAAGATGAGGAAAAGTAAGAATATTAAACTAGGTGTAACAACAATACCTGTAAACTTTTAACATTTGCAGGTTTGACAATAGATCCATGAATCTGGAATCCTTTCCCAGCAGAACCTTTGGTACCAGAAGACTGATCACTTGAGTCTTTGAGGATGCACAGCTTTGTGTTCTTGTTAATTTTTTTGGGAGACTTCACCTTTTCGGTTCCCACAAAGCTGGAGCTTTTTGTTTCATTAAGATCTTTGTTTTTGGGAGTGAAAGACACTACAATCCTGTTACCAAAAACATCTTCATTTTCCATTCTCTTCCGAGCCCGTTCAGCGCTTTCTTGGTTTAAAAAGCGAAGAATCGCGCTGCTTCCAGAAATGCTCAGCACCTTCCCTCCACAGTTGTCTGACAAACGCCTGAGTCTGTTACTGACACTTTTGCTGTCTCTGTTTGTTGGCAGATTATAAACGTACAATAGTGCATGGCATGCCTGTTTAAAGCGAGGAAGATTTTAATCTATATCAGAAAAAACTCTTATTCAAACCCAGTATTATTACATGGATTCTGGTGACACATGCCCTCCCCCTGCCCCTCCCAAGTCATTCCTTTTGCAGCATTCAATTTTTTTGGAAAACTCTCATACCAAGGTAGATCCCCAAACTTCTATCTCCAATATACTTTGAAGTTAGAAGAGACTACAGAGTCCTTGATCACTTCGCCAGAAAAGAAAGCACTGATGCTTGCAACCCAAGAATTCTATACATTTCACACATGCACATGAACACACAGTTCAGGAAGTTATTCCAAAGGAAGAAAAAGCCATGAGTGCTGTGCAAAGACAACACTAAATCCAGAGCAAATCATCAGGAAGATAAAACCCAAGAAAACAGTAGACAATCACTCAAAACTCAAGTATCACAGAGCTGTCTTAATGCACAAGTTTTTACCCTAACTTTGTCAGTGAAAGGCATTTCTTTCTAATATAATTTAAGATGCAGCTTTCTAATTTAATGTAATTTCTATCTAATTTAAGATACATTATATGACAAAATATTTAGTGATAAGAATGGAGCCTTGTATTTCGCTTCAGTTAATTCCTTTATTATTTCACCCTTTCAGTCTTAAAGCAGAAAGACATTCACAGGGTAGTAACTGAAATACAGACTATGGTCAAATACACAGCAGACATCATGTCTCACCATAAAACCACACCTAATTTCCCTCTGAATTAGCAAAAAAAAAAAGCTGCCACTTGGATATGTCTATTGCATTAAGAATTAAAAGTCTTACCGGCATTTTCAGCGGTAGCCTTGGTGGCAAGTCTGAAATAAAGTCTTCAAAACAAATAAGCTCATGAGCATGATGCAAGAGTGCTTCTGAAGCTTGGTTTTTATGCACCAAAATGATCCGAAAACCATGTCGATGTCTCAGGTCACTGAGTTCCAAAGCGAAGTTCACATCAGCTGGAGGAAACAATCCCAAACACAAACCAGAATGAACATGGAAACACATAAGAACACTAAAGAAAAAAAAATTACAAAAAATTTCAAACAAACCCCGCATCTTACTTGACAAGGTCTATTTATCACTGAAAATTTCCAGTGTAAAAAGCACCAACAGCTACAAGGCTTCTCAATGGACATAATTTAAATCAGCAGGGAGCATTCAGTCTCTGACACCTTCCTTTTAATAACAACTTCTAGCAATTTATCAGCAAGGCATTTGACTGCCACCGTATACTTTTACAATAAACATTTATTTAGCTTTAGGGAGGAACCCAAGGCAACACATAGCAACTAAATAGTTGAGTGGCTTGCATATTGAACTGTGCAGTATGCTGCTACAAGAATTAAAACCAAGTTAGATACATTCTCCTCAAAACACTCCAAAAGACTACCATAAGGAAGACTCGGTGAGTTGTACTTTATTAGCGTCTTGCTGAAGCTGTCTAAATTTAGACAGTATTTATACACACACCTCAACAAAACATCAGATTACAATACTGATGTGACTACACCAAGTTCTCACCCTACTGACTCTACTTTTCCCTTGCTGACACCAACATTAACAATTCTTGAGCAATCCTGTTAAAGGTAATTCTTAAACACAGCCCTCAGAGCACAGAATAGCATCATATATGCTCAAGTACTGCTGAAGGGAGGAACTGAATTGTGCACTGGAGATGAGGACCACAAACACTTACTTGACACGAGAACCACAGTGGCAGGTGCAGTGTGTGTATCAGCAAACCTCCTGAGACTCTGTCTGAGTTTGTCATCAGCAGCATTCTTTGCTGTCGCATTGATGTGTGCAACAGTCACCTGTGGGAACACATAGGCATGCTCTAAAGAAACGACTGAGTGTGAACTATGCTTGTTTAGATTATTTTTTAAATTAACATAAATACAAGCTTTCATATGCACCTTTTATTTAGCTAAATGAATGCACACGTGCACAAAAGACAGTATGTATGGGTCTCAAACTGCCCTAATGAGCAATGAACTTCAGCCCTATTTGTTCAGGATGTCTTAAGAATGAGTTCTGTTCTTCTTCTATGACCTGTTAAAGATCACAATTTACATACCTTAAACATTCAATAAACCTTCATTTGAAATACACGGGTGACAAACATGACAAGTACTTATATCCATTCATTTTACCTCACATAAGTACATAAACTGTCAACCTGTTAATGAATCTGCAATTTAGGGTTGTAGCAAGGGAATTTTGAACTAAAACACGAACAAAAAGTTAAAAAAACCCCAAGAAACAAAAGGCATTGATGGAAAAATGGGTAGTGTTAAAGGTGCCACAATCAATACCACTAATTTACAGGTGTCCTAGCTAATCAGCATAGTGTTCATTAATAAAAGAATAATTAATTAATAATTAATAAAAGAAACACCACTTGTTACTTAATGAAATCAAAGTCCTCTATGAACACAAACTAAAACAGTAATCTACATATAATGGAACACAGTTTCAGTTTCAAAAGTATCACACCAGGCAAGTACAGCATTAAAGACTCCACCCATAAACTAATTATAAGCTCATGCACTAAAACACAGAAGCTAACAAAGCTTTAGTGAGCAGGAATCACTACTAGCACAGAAATTCTCAAGCAAGAACACCAAGTAGATTCTGTTTTGATACCTGGCAGTTGTTTAGCTCCTGAATAACTTCTTTATTTTCTTTACTAATGTCACACACACAGATGAACTCTGCCTCTCTGTGACCTTTAAAGAACTTTTCACGGATCCTCTGTACAACTGCTATAGCTGAACGGCCAGTGGGGACTGAACAGTTTTCGATATCCCAGAAGACTCCAATGGGGGGCAAGTTTTCTAGAACTTGGCCTGCTATTGCAACTTCTGGAGATCCTGTACAGGTTTAACAACATAGCTCATTTTAGTCTCCAAATACCAAAAATGTTAAACTTAGCATACTATAAATTTTACACGTGGGAAGCTTTATGTTTCAGTGAACAACACGTCTAGAAATACAACTTCAGTATTATTTTCTTAATGAATCTAAATAAACATCACTCTTAAGCAGACATTCAGTCACTGCTCAGTCAAGATAAAGATGCAAGACAACTTCAGCTTTATTTTTTAATCTTTCAAACAATCAAGTAATGTATTAAAAAAGTTATGAAATGCTGAGGTGGCATGTGCCATGAGAACTGTCTGAAGTTGTGTCACACTAAACTCAGCAGGTGCTGTATCAGCAACAGAAGTGGAACACAAAAGCTGTTCAAATTTACACCACGTTATTTGATAAAGAATCTAAACAAAACTGGATGAGATTATCAGTATAGTGTTAGCAATTACAGAAAATTAAGGCAGCATGGAACAAAAAGGTAATCTCACTCTCCTGAACTGTAGGATAAGAGTTTTTGCTATTACAGGCCAAGAAGTGCAAATAAAGTTTCTGGCATTTCAACACCCTGAACACCTATCTCAGTTTGAGTTAACATTATACACCCATTCCATCCCTAAAAACAACTGGAAAAGAAACATGAGGAGTGACACAGAATCCTCAGAGATCAAGAACAAGTTAAGAATTGAAGTTAGCTGAATTAAGCACAGTAGACAAATACCCTATTTGTTTGGCTATATGTTGACTAGTTATTCTTCTACAAGATTCACTGGAATTGCACTTGGTAAGGACACTTAATTGTGGTGTTGCACCTTGAAAACTAAAAATGGGTGTAGTCTGAAAATGAAAGTAAAGTTATCTGGTTTATTATTCCATGACTTTTTTTTTTAAAGTTTGTAACTTTCACACTAGTTATGATTTTGTAACTGAAGCAGTACTAACACTGTAGAAAGGCCATGTCATTATTTCACACAATATTTTCCTCTCACCAACAATGAAAAAAGCTATAGTGTAATGACAAACATTACACCTTTACTGCACATGAAGTGACAACAGACACAGATTAAGAACATGCTTTTGAAAGTACAGCAGAAGATGATTTCTTCATACACCACCAGAACGAAATAGCTTCAAAGTTCTAAAAATTTCTCTCTAGTTCTTCAAAATGGTAAAAAAATATATAAGTAAAAAAAATAAAATTTAACTATATGAAAACTGGTTAGAGGTAGTCAAAAGAGGTAAATCCAAGTTATGACTGCAAAACAGAAACAAAATATTTTTTACTGTTTGGTCTGACTTTTTAGAGGCTTATGGAGGACAGTGCAATTTAAGACAACACTTCATGTGCAACAGTATCTAAGAGGACATCCACTAAGTGCAAGCTTCAACCAAATGTGGTTTACCATATTTCTGCGGTGACTTGCCAAGGCTGCTCGGCAGGAGCAAACTCTTCTCATTTCCTGTTCCTTTGGTTCCACAGCCATTACATATTGGGACAGGAACAGGTGCAGTCTGTGCACTTGGAGGAGGAATATTTGGCCAGATTTTAGCAGCATCAGCTAAGCTGTTTCTGGTTGGCTGTTGGGACAATTTTTTCAAAGTGATTTTCATTTAGTATACAAGATTAAACACACACTATTCCATGCTAGAAACACTCAAGTTCCCTTTCTGCAACAAATGCAAGTTCAGATGTACTCTACAAAGTCAGTTAACAACAGTATCACTGCATGAAGCAAGCTTCTAGCCTAGTGTCTCTCCTCACTTACTGAGCTCCAGATTTCCAAATGTATGGATTCTATTAAACTCTGCACATCAGACATGCCATCTTTAAGTGGTATTAATATGTAGTCTAAAAAACCAAACTCAACCTAGCATTTCAAATCAGCACAATTAAGAGTACAAGGTTGAATGGCCTCCCTCTCCTAATAAAGTGTCATAATTCCAAACATACTGAATTCACCATTTAGTTTATTGACATGTAGACATTTCACTTTTACATTGGAAACTCAAACTTGGAAGTTTAGGTAACACATCTTGTGAAGTTGAGTATATTATTTCACTTGAAATTCCCATTAGAATTCAAGCACAGTTTTAATCAATTCTCAAGTGTACACAATTGGTATTGATGTATAAATCACAGATTTAGGAAGACTGAACTAAGAGCTATCAAATCAAAACAAAATTAGAATATCCTTATAGCATCAAGCATTCCACCCGACTTGCAAACGGATCTTTATTGATCAGCTGCCCAAGGGTACCTGTTAACTGTTGTTAGCCTTTTCCAAGTCACTACTATGGAATGTTTTAACAGGAGTTGTCAAGAAGATATAACCATCTCTCAGATCCAGTCAAAATTCAGTTTGAGTATATCACAGATCCCCCGTAAGCTAACATTCTGACAGCCTCTTTTGTCTTCCTGTCAAACGGAACATTACCTCAGAAAATACCATCTCCCAACAGGATATCTGGTCTATTTGGACTGTGCATCACCAACTAGGATGATGCAAGGTGCAACCCACAGAAGCTGGTGTTTTGCTCAAGTAACGTTGCTTCCACACTAACCATATACTATGCTTAATGAATGAGAAACATGCTGGGTACAAACCTTGCTCAAGCAGTCATTGCAGTAGTGAGAGCCCTTTAAACAAACAGAAGGTGCCATGTTTAGGTGCAAAGGGTTGGCGCACACACGTGATGTTAGCTCCGACTGTGCAATATGCTCATCCAAGTGGCCTGTGGCCCCACTTGTGAATTCAGAACAAGGAAAATAGCCAGAAGATGTGCAGCTCTGAAGGGCTGGAAACTGATGCAGTTTGTGCACGTTACCATGACAGGACTGGAAATGGAGTTTTCCACAACAGGGCAGATGTTGACAGGAAGATACACTGTTTTCTACACACATGCCAGGGAACTCACTTGCAATGTCTGCCAAATTGCTTCTAGCTGGAGGGTTCTTCAGTGAAGATGCAGACTGATAGGCAAATCCTGACCCTACTTGACAAGTAATCGTCCCAGTGCTTTTTGAGTCTAATATCGTGCCAGGGTGAATCAAGTTACCACCACCACCACCACAATGCATTTGTGGAGTACAAGAAGAGTCAGAGCCATGAGCACAGCAGCTTACTTTCGGGCCAGGTGAAAGCTGTATTTGCTGTTGCTGAAGAGGATGAACATCAGGAAGTGGTACTGCTGGAAACAGTTTAGAGCCAGCATTATGAGGAGATGAAGTATCTGTCAATTCTACAGCAGCTTTCTTGTTCTCCATGTAATCTTTCTGGAAAATGAAAGCTCAGTTATATTCTGATACATAAATAATTTTCACAACAACTATGTAAGTGCTTCTTACCCACTCTAAGATCTCAAGTTGTACAGACAAAGGCATAAACAGAAATAAAGATGTTTTTTTTTAAATACCACCAGAACAGCCAAGGTCAGCAGGGGTAACCTGCATACAACCCATTGCTCCAGAGCTTTAGGCCAACACTTGGGAACAACTTTTACTTCTCAAATGGAATTTAATGTATTTCCTACTACATAGTAATTAATAATTGATTAAACAAGTTCAAAACCATCCCTCTCTACCTGATGCCATATCGTACAAATTGAAGCTAAACTCTGTCAAAAATCTGTCAGGAATTGGTTTATATGTTAATTCCAGAATTTCTGGCAGCTCCCTTCCTGACCCTGACACATGAGAACAGCAACAGCACAGGAACCACGCTTAACTGCTTCTTCTGTGTTTTTTACTGAAAGTCAGATTCAACATGCACAAATGAGTGTTACTTAACAGCTAGAGCTGCTTGCTCAAGTCATTGTCTTGTACTTATTCCTTAGCACTCTGCATCGTAAATATATAGAATTATACAATTACAGAGCAGGAACATTGAAAAAAATGGAAACAAGGAAAAATTAGAAGTTCATTAAAAACATTATTCACAACTGCTGTAACAACTATATAATAATAACCATTCAGAAAAAAAAAACCAACAAACCTAAATTTGCCTCCAAACTAAATTAATAAAAATCTGGAAGTGTGAAGGCTACTTTCCTGGTCTACTCTCCAGCAATGAAGTCACAGAGCTTTCAGGAAGCTGCCTTATACCTATTTTAAGCAGTCAGTTCTATTACTCCAACCAGAGCTGTAGAGAGTAAAGCCTGTCTAGCAAAGCAACTCACCTGCTTTCACCAACTGTGGTGAAAGTTGTGAACACAACTGAAGACCCTAAATTCCCAGGCAGATTTCTGTACTTACCAAGGTAACTTCTGTCTCCTTTTTCTCCCCTCCCTACTCACCTCCTTTAGTCAGCTATAACACTGCAGTTAGTTAAACCACTCTGTACTGGGATAACAACCATGCTTTTAGTAAAGCAACAAATTACCGTTTTCGCACTGCAAGGCAAAGACTTTTCTGCAGCAGAAAAGCAATTAGAAAGTTTCCAGAGCCATGGTTTAGCATCATTCTCTTGTCTCTGAAGCCATCTGAATGATCTATTGCAGACGTTCTCTGTGCTGTTTCCTTCCATCATACAACCAAACAAAAAGGTTCAACATTCTTTCATCCCCCCTTCCTTTCATTCTTCCCACCTGCTAAAGAGAAAAAAAATGCACGCCTTAAATACTTCTAAGGTAAGAGAAAAATCATGGTGATCTTATGAATTCCACTACTGAACCTACATTATTTATGTTAAGTTAAATTATGCATACGAGACATGGCCTTGGCTATTCCTATTTAGCACAGGAATATTCCTCATTGCCAGCAGCACAGGTGAGATAGTCCAAGGAAAACACTGTTTGAGGGGCATTAGTTACAGAGTCCTAGGAATGCACTGCAGAGAACATGAAATAATTCCCTGACACTTTCAGTGCATTCCCCTAGAAACAAGAATGCCAGGAGGTAGGTTTTCAACAACATCTTATCAGTAAATACAAAATAGGTACAAGTAAACTCAGTGGAAAGAATGAAACTGCATATCCATTGTTTTTCCATCGGCTAACAAAACTGTATATACTTGCACACAGTATTTAGTATTTAAACAGAGCTTTAAAGTATTAAAGCTATTTACAAACACTTCTATTCATTCTCAAGATGCCCCACAGCACATCACATCCATTTAGCAGTACAGAACCACAAAGAAGCAAAGCAACTTGTTTAAGGCCCAGACACACTGCACAAGATAAACCCTGATTAGCAACGAAGTCTTCTCACCCTCCAACTATGCACTATGTTCCTTAGACGACACTTCTTCAGGTTTTTTGGGTTTAATGTTAAATGCAATAACCACAGATTACACTTCATAGCATTACATTTGCTCCAGCGTTATTTTTAACAACAAAAGAATTTCTGCTTTTAAGCAGAAGTGTTTATTCACACAAATCCCAAGTACACGAAAATTATGTTGTGTAAGATATTAAGTTAATTAAGTTCCACAGCTCTTAAGTATGTTACTTGTAAAAATACCCGGTAGCACCAATTCATTTAGGAATTAAATCGGTAACCGAAAACAACAAAAAAGTTACGTTAACTACTACGTCCGCGCTTTGCCCTCTGCGGCTCGCAGCTCCCTGGGCGCTTCCAGCCCGGCCTGGCCCGCAGCCCAGGGGGCGACGGCGAGGCCCGACCGTGCCTCCCAGCCCGACAAACGGCCCCGGCACCCCGCGGCGCCGCAGGGCAAAGAGCCGCTCCCGCCCGCGGGGCGGCGCCGGGCCCAGGCCACCGCTCCGCTCCGCCCGGGGGGTGAGCGGGCCCCATCCCCGCCCAGCCGCGCTGCCTCCACCGGGGCCTCCCCGCTGCCGCAGAGCGGCGGAGGCAGCCCCGGACTAGCGGAAGCCGGCGGGCCCAGCTCGGCTTTTTCTGCACCGCCTCCCTCACCCCCCCGCGCCTCACCTGAGCCGCCCCCCGCGCCGCTGCCCCTCCCATGCCGCCGCGGGCCCGCGCACCCCTTCCCTTTGTTGTCCTCCCTCTTCCCTCTCTGCTCCTTCTGCCGTCAAGCGACGCCGAGCGCCGGAAACCACCCCACTGCCGCAAAGGCGCCTGTCGTGACGCTCTACTCCACTCCCTCCTCCTCTCCAGCGGGCCGGGCCAGGCAGCGAGCGGTGGCTTTTAAACCTACCCCGGGCCCGGGCTCCCGGCGGCCAGCGGCTGTGCGGGCCGGGCTGGGCCGGGGCGGGGCTGGAGACACCCCCTACCCGGGGCCGAGGGGCTGGGTGAGTTTCCGCGCCCAGATGGAGGGTGTCTGGGGCCGCCCTGAGGGGAGGCTGGAGGCCCCTCAGGGGAGGCGGGAGGCCTCCCCAAGGGCAGCCGGGGCCCTCCCTGGCGAAACCGCTGAGGAGCGCCCATGTTCCCCTGTACACTGGGATCCCCCACATCTCACAGCGAGAGGGGTGGGCTTGGCCTGGGCACATCTCAGTCCTGGCCTGAAGGGCAGGGCGGAGCGGTAGGAGTCGGCCCGGGAAGGGTCTCCGGGGAGTCCTGTGGCGAGGCAAGGCCTCCCCGCCGGCGCCTGAGCAGGAGCAGGCACCGCTCAGGATGCGGCAGGCCGCGAGGAGATTGCCACAGCGGTGAACTGAGCTCTTAGAGGTAGTAATTTTTGACACTCTGCGCAGAATTTAAGCTTTCACTTAGAACTTTTTTTCTCACACAAAAAAAATCTTGGTAGATTGACAGAGATAGGGGGGTTTAACCTTTTTAAGAACCTGTTCCGTTGAAAACAATGTATAGTCTAAACCCAAGGACAGCAGTTAGAGGTCAGTACTGCTCAGAAATCATCTGTTTGCTTATTTTAACACAAGTGTCTGACCTCTCTGTACTGTCCTCTGGGTCACTTTGGGCATCATTAGCAGTGTAGAAAGAAATTCCTTAAGTAAATATATACACTTTAAACATATAAAGCAATTACTGGCCAACAAAAAAGAAGAAGCTTCTAACAAGCCGGTGGATTAGGCATTAGTGTGGTCCCCATCCCCATTAGTGTGGAGTCCTGTAGGCCAAATAAGCATTAAGAAAAGGGTAGGCCTCCATTCCTACCTCATTTTGAACAACTTGTCATTCTGTGGGTCTGTGCAACCCGCTGAAGATGGCTGGGTTTTATTCACTTCAGGATTTCTTAAGTTTCGAGAAGGGTATTTTTCTTTTTGAATACTTGTGCTGCTGGTAGTCCTTGTCTCAACAACCCTACCTCTATTTGTAATTTTACTTTTCTTGCTTTTCTGCAGATACAGCTCTGTCTCACAAGTTAACAGGCCAAAGTCATACAGCAAATCCAGATCATCCAGGCTGGTCTTGCTTCTTAGCATGCAGGTAGCATCCTTGAGCCACTCAAGAAGGAGAGTTAGTGACAGAGTGAGGCAAGAATCCACTTTCTGGTGTCTCAATATCTTCTGATCGTAAGTGACATCATGGTATTAGGTTACATTGTCATTTTACCTCACCTTTGCAGCCACCAGCAAGGGTAAGAGTATTCTTAGTGACAATGCTCTTACCTACATCGAGTCGTGCTGCAACTACCATGGTTTGCTCAGGGGATAGTGCTGCTTTGGATAGAGCCCTTAAGTGGTGCAGTGTTGTACTTTGCTTAACAAGCCTGTGCTATTAATGGGCATGTGACAGTTTCATCAAAGATTTGTCACTTCAAGATATCAGAACAGTTTTAAAGTGGTGAGAATCTATTTCTTGTTTAAGCATATGCAAATCCAATTCTACATATACAGACTGCAGAGTGTTGCATAACAGCTTTAAAAAGACATTCTGTCATTTTGTGTCAAAGTGTTAAACCTTTCCTGGTATCATTGATTAACATTAAATACTTGCTCTTTAGCAATAGCAGTACTTTCATATGATGCTCTGATACATATATTTGACACTTCTTATTTAATTCTTGCGGCAAAACAAGTATTTTTTTCCTACAAGAAGCTTATTGCCAAAAGATAAGGTGTTGCAACCTTACTGGAACTTGAAGTGTGTACATTTTTGACCGCATGGCTTTCATGGAAGAATCAGAGTGGCATTCTCATTAGAATAATCAGCACACGAACACTAGCACCACGAAAGCCTGCCATTTATTAATTATTAATCATCAAACTAAAAATAAATGCGTAAAATAATTTCTTCTCTGCTATTTTTAAAACAGACAAATGTTCTCTTTCTTCCTGCAAACGAGGCAGGGATAGTAATTATAGTAACTTTGGGGTTTTTTTCCTGTATTTATTGCTTGTGCACAGGAGTGCCTTGGAACTGCTGGCATTTATTAGGGTGCTGTTACGCTATTTTGGGAGTGGATGTGGGGCTAACAGCTCCTGAGAACATTGCCATGTTTTACACATCTTTCAAGTTAAGAACTATTAAAAGTACTCCTGTGTACCTTTGGTATCATCTGTGTACTCACACTATCCTCAAAGATTTGTTTGAGGAGTTGAAGTAATGTCCTTTGTCCCAAACCTGCAAACAGTGTATAAACTTTTTAATTACTGGGAACATACTAGGTAATATGTGGTTTATTTTCTGTAGCTTACAAGATAATAAAAACATTCTTGAGTCATGACACAACAGTAAATTGCTATTAACCCAATTTAGTTTTCTATTCATAGTTGTATAATAGTTTGTCTCCATTTACTTCTGCTGAACATTTGACCTCAAAATAAAACAGAATTATTTTGCGGAACACCTGACCTGACAGTGTAATTGGTTTGCTCACCCTTTTCAGTTAAAGTTATCTCAGCTATAGATTTATTTGAGTGGAATATTCTTAGAGAAAAGTGTCCACCCTTTTTGTTACAGTCCCAGCCTTGTTCTACCGAGCCTTTGGGAGAGGCACATTCCCAATTTAGACAGTTAAGTCTTTACAGGATCAGATTCTGCTCCAGGCCTAGTATTGCAAAACAGAAGTAAATGAAACTTGGATGGGGGCCCTTGCGCATGGGTTCCTATCCTCCAGCAGTTCGTACAACATGCTGCAGGGGTGTGAAGTGATACTTGCTGACACATGGCTGTACACACGTGTGATAATTCGTGTTTTTGTTTTGACTCAGGAAACAAATGCCAGACACACCTAATAATCAGGTGTTTGTGTGTAGTGTTGGGTAGCAACACACCTGGGGCCCTTCAGGAAGCCTCCACCCCCCTCAGTGCCCTTCACACTGGTCCTGTGTGGTAAGGGCATGGCTCAGGATTTATTGGCTGCACTGAGCTGCAGCTCTGTCCCATTGTCTGCGGGCAGCTCCTTCCCTCTGAGATGCTTGCGGCTCATTTTCTGGAATGATGACATCATGCTGAGATGTAGATGAGGCTCAGTGTCTAATATTTCAGAGACTGCTTTGCCCTTGGACAAGAGCTTCAGTGACACAAATGAGAAGGAGACTATTCTAAAAATGTTGCGGTGACATCAGATAATTGTGGTTCCTGTCTCACTGCTTGCTCTCGCGGAAAAGGCTTTAGAATAAAAATTATAATATTGGATGTAAAGCTTTTCTTCTTTTAGAGCATCTCAAGGAAAACTTGTATTTCAAGTTACAGCATGGTAGGAAACACCGGTTTAAACGGTTGCCATCTTAAAAGACACAGATCCTTGTACCCCGAGTAGCTCCTAAAACACTGGTGAAAGGGCTCAGCGTAAGGATGCTCAGAGTATGCGGTTGAGGAGGGGTGGTCGCTGCCCGCTACAGGGGCCGTAGCTGAAAGCTGGGCTGGGCTGGGACCGGGACGGGGACCACTCCCCCCGCAACCGCCTTTTGAAAGGAACCAAAGTTTCCAAACCTTCCAGCAGGCGCGTCCCGGCGCCGCTGATTGGCGGAGCCCCGCGCGTCACGTGACCGCCAGCCAATGGGGTGGCTCGTCGGGCCGGGTGGGACCGAGCGGCGGTTGCCGGCGTGGAGCTCGGCGGTCCTGCGGCGGTGTCGGTGGTGAGGGGCTGGGGCTGGGGCTCGGGCTCGGGCTCCCCGCGGCGTTCGGCGGGAGGGACGGAGCGGGGGCTGCCACTGCTGGGGAAGAGCCCTTAACGCCTGTAGAGGAGGGGGCGGCGGTTTCCGTGCTGCGCAGCCCCTCCTGGCGTCCCTCGTTCTGTGGCGGTAATTGGGGTAGGGTCGGGGAGGCGAGGGGAGCCGGAGCTGGGACCCTGTCTGCCTGCGGCCTCCCGCTGCTTCCCGCAGCCTTCCTTGGGAACCCGCCTCTGCTGCGGGAGTTGCTGGGGGTGAGGGGAGCGTGGGAACTGTGCCCGCTGGCCGAGCTCCCCCCCCACCCGACTCCGTGCTCCGAATGGGAATGGGAAGCCCCAGAGCGCTGGCTCGTTGACCTCGGCTTGCAGCTGGAACCAGCAAGGTCGGGCATTTCAGAAGAGAAAACTTGGTGGACTTTCCTTAGGAGTTACTGGAAACTCCTAAGTTTCCTACTAAGGAAAGTATTGGAGCTGGACTGCTGTCAGGAGAGATGAGGGCTCTGCTGAGTTCAGCCTTTTGGTAAAGAAGACCTCAGGAGCTGGTAACTCCCTTTCAGTGCTGGCTGGGGGATTCTGTAGTAATCCTGGCACTCCCATGACCTCCTCCTTTTCTTTCTCTCTTGTGTTGTTTTTCTTTTGTATGGCTGAAACAAAAGAAGATAGGCTCTTGTGTTAGAGGAAGACCATTGCAAGGGGACTTTTTTTAAGAAAATCTCGTTTTCGTAGGATGGGAAAACTACTTTTCAGGAGGAAAGGGGGTTTGTTTTGGTTTACAATTAGGGAAAACCGACTAACAGGAGCTGCTTCATCTCTCCACGGGTAATTCAGGAGTATTTAGGATAGTGTTCCACTCTTACTTTTTTATTACAATATGAATTTCTCTGACTCAAGACTATCAGCCACTGTCACAAAGATAGGCCAACATTGTTCACCAAGCAAAAAAATTCTTCTGTTTTTAAAAAAAAAAAAAGTGTTCAGTGTGCCGGGTTGTTTTGAGTACTTTATTCCAGGACTGAAACAGAATCAAAGTTGAGGTCCTGAATTTGGTGAGGTCAGACTTATGTGCAAATTGCAGTTCCTTCAATAATGTTGTGTGTGGTTTTACTTACAGTGTTTTGTTTGTTTACTTGCTTTCTCAAGAATTCTGCAGTTCTGCTCTCGCTTGTATGAAATCGTTTCCTGCAACATGTAAGCTGAGGTATTTTTCTCCTTGCAGAAGTCCATTCCCCACCCATAAACACTTCCACTTCCTGTATGATGTAGAGGTTTTGTAATGTCTGTGACCAGTGCTCGTGCTGCTTGCATGCAGGAAGCCTGGCCCGATGTCTCCTCTGGCTTCATCTGTGCAAAACCAAATAAGGTGCAGCCTGTGTGTCCCTGCTATAGACTGTGACCTTCCTTGCTTTTTTCCTACTTGCTAGTGTTTAACAAAACACTGCTAAAACCTCGCTAAAACTTCCTTCACCTCCCTTGCCTTCCCTCATTTTGTACTGAGCCTAGATAATGAGGAGTTCCTAATTGGTTTAATTAATTATTCTACAGGCATTTTGCATATTGTCTCCAAGCTGTTAAAAATCAAGGAGAGAAGGCAGGAGGGGGAAAACCAAAAAGTTAAAGCCCTACCTTTTCTACAGACAGTTGAGAAAGATCTATGCTAGTTGTCTTTTTTTTTTTTTACAAAAAGCTTTAATATTTTGTCTTAAGCTTGGAATTTTTCTTTGCAGTTTAAGTTTGTATCTTGCATCAGTTTGAAAATCCCTGTGAACTAAGATGTGGTGCAGGTTTACAGGGAACCTAATAGGCCTTCCATGTGTGTTGTGGACAAAAGACACGTGCCTGTGGCATGGGACAGCAGTGAAACAATCTGTTCTGTGTTACCATCTCTGTGCAATAAGTATAGCTTCAACGTCCTTCCACGTACTTGCAGTTTAACAATTAATTTTAAATAAGTCCTATTTAGTAATGATAACCATGAAACAGCGTACTCTTAATGGATAGCATCATTAGTGGGCCCATAATCTCATGTTTAGAAAGACATGGAAAACAGAGGGAACAACATCTTTATGCTTCTGTGAGAGTTACCAAGGTTTTGTGGAACTCTTGGAAATGTTATGGCTCAGTTAGGGAAAGTTCTTTTCTATGTGACCATATAATCTTACAAAATGCAAACATTGTTTTAGTCCTTCCAAAGCGCAGTGTGAAAATATGAGTGAGAGCAACATCTGAGCATATTCAAGATTTCGAGGCCAGTGGGAACTGTCTTTTGGTTCTGAAGGGTTGTTTGAGAGCTTTCAGGAGCAATATATCTGGCACTCCATCTTTATCTTGTGTCACTTCTTTTTGTTGACTGTCTGAACACAGGTATGGGATTTATAATGCTTATGTCAGAAACAATCCTCTTTGGAGAATTTTGAAATAGATTTAAATTTTTGTAGCAAAATCAGGCATACCCTGGGTGCAATCTCTGTTCTTGAAGAAATATGGAAACTTCTTGTAGTTTCAATGGTGAGAAACAATCATCTAAAGGAAATTGTGACTTGCTGTTCTCTTGAGCAGTTTGACCACAGTCAAGGATGCTGGTCCTTCTTGTTTTCTCATTGCCCCTGCATCACTTACCTGCCTCTGACCCTCCCTGTCCCTCATCTGTACCCTCAGCTGTAAAAGAGAAATTTTTTTGCCTCACAAGTTTGTGGCAAGGATTTATGTGTGTGTTTACACAATGCCTTGACACACTTAACATCAAAGGCACTTTCAGTTTGTTTAAAAATAGTAGATTAGTTGTGTTGTAAGCTATCCTAGGTCAAGAATGTTAATAATGCTTGGTTGTGATTTTTCTTTTTAATGGTCAAGGGTACTGTTTGGAAAATCACTCCTTACTTAGACTTCTTTTCCTCTTTTTTTTTTTCTTCCCTCATGCATACTTCTGTAAATACATATAAAAAGAAGAAGCCTTGAGACTTCTTGATGGAAGTGTGTCTGTGTGATTTTCTTTAGCTATGACATGCTTCTTGGAAGGCCTATGCCAGCACTTCCTTAGTATTGTAGATAGCAGGACTGATATATAAATGATCTTCCAAAGCTTTGCCTGGTTTTTTTTCCCACTCTTTATTCTATCAGGATTACCTCTAGAAAATGTTTTACTCAGTATATTTGGGTCTGAAATTTGGCAGAAATATGGTTTCCTTGGTCATCAGATTTCAGTGATACAGTTTTCTGACAACTGCTGTAATGAAGACAACTGCTGTAATGAATTGCGCAACTCCACCTTTATTTCCTATTCTTGATCTATTTGGGTTTCTATTAAATTGTCAGTGTCTATGTGGAATCTTTGCCTCACCAGGGTTGGAGATGAACAGCTTATCCAGAACATTAGGTTTGGTGTTTCTCTATTGTCAAGGCTAAAGTCATATAAAATGATATTTGCTAGTGACCTCTTTAGTAGAGCACATCATGCTCATCAGAGGGCATTTATTTAATTGTGGTGCTGAGATACTTAAGTCTTCAAGTGGGAGTGACCAGCTTGAGGTTCTTGATTCCCTTGTGGCTCTTTCATGTGTCATTCTCACTTGGGACTATGTCCTGTGACTGGGTTTATGCTGGCACAAGGACAGCTGGATTGCTCACTGCTTTGCTGCAATCTGGCTGCATACCTAGTCCAGCCAGGTGGTATCCCACTAAAACCTCTGTGGAACTTTTATCCTCACTACTTTGGGAACTGCTGGAGCTCCCTTCTCTCATGGCTCTCTGAGTAATGCAGATACAGTGTGGCTCTCAGCCATACATGGGTTGTGATATTTCAGGTTGAAAGTTGAGTAGCTTTGTCTATGTTGACCTAGGGATACATTGTTTATATGTCCATAAAAAAGCTTAGGTTTTTCTGTAAATAACACAGGAAATTAGTATCTTGAGTACTTTTTCTGTGTCTTCTTGAAGTTTCTTTTTAATTTCCTGATTTTTTTTTTTTTGAATTTCTGAAAAAATTTCATGGTAAGTGTCTTTAGGGTTGTTGAAATTGACCTTAATTGCACTGGTTTTGGAGCTGAAGTTGTGCCTGAGGGGTCTTCTCTTGTTTTCTGTGTGGGTTGGCACAGCTGCAGCTGAAGTTTGAGGCTTGGTGCTCAGTGCTGTGAAGTCAGAGGGTGAGGAAGGTGCTCAGTGCTGGGGATGTGGTGCAAGCATGCAGCTGCCTTGGGAGAGCTGGGGAAAGGGACCGGAGGGATTCTTTCACATTTACAGTCTATCTGACAGAGCCCTGTCAAGGGTGGTCTTTAGTTTGATCTCTAGGTGCTCAGTGACCTCCTGCGAGCAGGAGTGCACAGCTCAGCAGCAAAAGGTACTGAGGTAGCTCACTGCATTAGTTCTTATGCTTGATCCTTTAATTTTCCAGGGGTGAAAAAAAATGAAACAGGAGTTTTAAGCTTTGAGGACTTACCATGGAGGACTCAGAAGGACATCACTTCAGCTCAGTGGAAGAGGAAACCAGATACTGGAAGGAGTTGGCTCTGAAATACAAGCATTGGTAAGGCAGTGGCTACATTCCTCTAAGCTGTTTGATAGGGTGCGTAACACTGTGTGTGAAGACATTGATAATGCCACCTGGGGGAATAAATTCAAGTGGTTCAGCTTTCTTGGGTGGTAGCATATGCTGTAGCATAAAATACAGCAGCCCAGAGTCCTTTCTGCGGCTTTGAGCAGTGAATCTGTGCTGCTGTGGCACTGCTGGTTTTGGTCCCTGCTCAGGTCTGAGTAGGAGTGTGTGTGCTGAAATTGTGCCTCTGTCTGCAGTCTGTGGGCAGCTCAGGTAAAGCTTACTCACTGCAGAACCTTGTTGCTGGATCATATGGGCCATTGCAGAGAGAGGGGTGCTTCTGTTCACTCTTTATAGCTCTGTGGGAATCAAGACTGATTTGAGAGGACATAGATGCAGGAGAATCCTTGACTGATAATGAATGTGCTTTGCTCTGCCCTCTAGCTCAGTATGTTGCTCTAAACATAGTGAAGAATGGAAAAGAAATCCAAACTTTTTATATGCGGATATTTGTGGGTCCTTCCTTAGATCAGGTTTTCAGACCTTTCAGTGCTGTTTGTTTACCTTGCTGGAAGGTTATATCAATAGAGTTGTTTAAGATATAAGAACATCTTTACTTCCATCTTTCTCTCTTTTGCTAACTTGTTGTGGCTGATCAAAAATTGCTTTGTTCACATTTCAGAAAAAATGGTTGAATTGAATAATAGATTAAATAGGCAGATGGCAATGGACAATGTGCAAGCTAAAGAGAGTCCACATGTCCTCAACATGTATAGTGTGAAGACAGACTTTGGAATTTTTCTATTTATTTGGGCTTTTTTTATTTGTTACTGTTTGCTGTGGGGTGACTTTCAATACTTGACGGGGAAACATTTGCATAGGTCCACTTTTCTTGTTGACTGTGTGCATTGGAGAAGGACATAGAGCCTCTTATCTGAAAGGGCAGTATTTTTTTTATTTTTGTAGCTTGAGTGTACAAGAGATTTTTATTTTTTTTTCTTTCCTTTGTTGATTATGATGAGTTCTATTGCTGGAATTGCTCTCTAGTGCAGAGAACACACAGGAGGAATTGCGTGAATTCCAAGAAGGGAGTCGAGAGTATGAAGCTGAACTGGAGACTCAGCTGCAGCAAACAGAGTCCAGAAACAGAGATCTTCTGTCTGAAAACAACCGTCTGCGGATGGAACTGGAGTCAGTTAAAGTAAGACTGCATGATTGCCTGTACATCCCAAGTGCAAAGCTGAATGAGACGGGCATGTGCACGTTCAGCTTGCCTTGTGGACTGTGACGTTCAACATTACAAAGAAAATGAACAGAAAGCTGCAAGACCGAAAACTAGCCTTGAAAAATTAAGCAATACTAATCTGTTGTCTGCTTTGAGGGTGTTAAATACCTTGGCAGAGTTCCTGAACCCGTGTTTGCAGGTTGTGGCTATGTTTGGATAGATTTTTGAGACTGAAGAAAATTGTTTCCAGTAGAGTGGAGAGTAAACATGAACATAACAAAGCTGCTCTTCTGTTCCTTCTTCCATCTACTTAGCGCTTTTGTTCACAGCCTATTGTTGTTTGCATTGTGCAGATGCATCGTATTGCAGCACAATCAAAACACAAATACTCTAGCTGTGTTCTTGTATTAGGTAAGAAAACTTAGTAGTTTTAATCTCTTTTGACATAGTTGTGTGTTTATTATCTGGCATTCCAGTTAAGCTGGGAAACGGTGATTCGTAGGTAACACACAGAACTGAGAGATGTAGAACACTTTCAGTCCTGGTTTCATTATTCAATCCATCTATACTTGAGGAAGAAAAATTATTTATTCTCTTTACACTTTGCTAGCCTTCTGTGAAACTAAGAACCAGCTGAAAAGTGTTAACTGCCATGATTATAAAACAAAGGATATTAACTTATTGAGAGAGAACTTCTACACAGAGTGACTTAAGAAATAATGAAGCTGTCTGAAGTATAGAGTAATGAGTCTGCTTCATTTATCTCATTAAAGATGCTGTTAGTCCCCTGTGCTGGCTGACAGCTTTAGAAAATATTCGTAGGTTTTCTTAAACTTGAAAAAGAAATTGTCACTGAAATTGGTGTGCCTTTTAAAAGTTTGATCTTGTTGGCCTTTTACTTAAAGGTATGGGGTAGTCATCCAAGAAACATGACACTATTTTGTAGGGCTAGGTCAGTATCTGTGGAAGCAGAGATTAATTTAATTACACTTCCTCTACTCAATTGTATGCAATAATGAGCTAATGGGAGTGAAGGTATTTGTATAAGTGATTAATCACTGGATTAATTCAGTTTTGCAATGTTTTTTTCCTAAACTGTTGTCCAAATTTCTCTCTTAAGGAAATACTATTCTGTATCAGGCAGATGTGCTGCCCCTCTAGCACCAAATTAGCGATCCCCCCCTGCTTTTTGATAGCAAAACCTTCAAGGCTTGTTTCATTGTAGTTGTTATATTACAGTCATCTTTGTTCTTGTTGTATTAGAGCTTTAGTGATATTAACCACTCTGCATGTTGTTTGTAGTATTGGTCTGCTCTTCCACGTAGCCATGTAAACACAGGGAAGCTGATGGGCTTGGGGAGAAGGCACATGTTTGATGAAAATAAAACCTGCAGCTCAGTTAATGGAGGAGGGTGTGAACTGTTTACTTTCTCTAGAGGAGCTGAGAGGATGGTACAATGAACCAGCCAAAGCAGTTAAGAATTAAAATATTAGAAACAACATAGAACCTCAAAAAGTGGAGGAATTTTTAGAAAAATGTTAAATTACTCTTCACAGTGGATAACTTTATTAAAACACATTCTGCTTAAAATGAACCTTTTAACAATTGACTATTCATGCACCCTGAAAACTGCAGTAACAGCCTGCAGTGAAGGAACAGAGACTTCATTGATGGCCAGATCAGCTGACAATTTATTACAATTGGCTAAAAACAAAGACTCAAACCTTGCAGCTCTGGTCTTTTATCTGAATCAATTCAAGAGCAAAGCATTAAACTCGTGAAGCTATTGAGCAGCAGTGTTAACTGAGCCCATCAAGAGTTGGTGTCTGCATCTAGGTCAACACCAGTCAACTTTGCCAGGCCCACACAGTGTGTGGCTTTGAGTTTACCAGCTTAGTATGTGTGCTTGCTCCCCCCTCGACAGCCAGAGTTCACACTACCTAAAAATAAATGGAAATAGTGTTTGTTTAGAGAGTCCTGAAAAGCTAGCTGAAAATAATCTGCCTCTTAGAGCTTGGGTGCCCTTAAATTCAGTATGTAACTATGCTTCAAAGATCTAGAATTATGGCAGTGTTACTACACTGTAATCAAATAAGAATTTCTTAATTCACAATGGGTATCTTTCCCTCCTCCTTGTCTATGCATTTCATGTGCTAAACAAAGGTCTTCAGATTATCAGTGAGGCTAGACTACATGCCATGGTTTTCAAAATCCAGTGCATGGATTTGTTCTCAAGTAGCTTTAAGTGTGTTCTTAAATTCTGGATGGAGAGAGCACTTCAGGACTGCTACTTAGAGCAATCTTGGAGTTTCAAAAACATCTCTGGCATGTTGAAATGATCTCATAGCAAGTTGGTGGAGTGTAAAGCATTGCAGCAGACAGTGTGCTGTGAAGTTTTCCCTGTCACTTGATGTGGCACTAACTCCAAATATAGCAGCAATAGCAGGAGAGAGATATTTGATGGAGAAGCTAAGCCTTCCTCCCTGCCTGTGCCTCTTAAATGTACCTTTGTGTACATGCTGTAAAGGGAGGTAGAGTTTGGGTTAGGTTTACATCCAAGGCATGTTGCATAACTGCACTTGAAATGTTTTGTGATCCAGAACTCTGAACCTGCTTTGGACTAATGAAACCACAGGGGCAGTGTAGAATGCTGCTGGTTCCACAGCAGTATGTAACTGCTGGTATTTTTTTTTTATTTTTTACTTGTCATTTAGGCTCCTAAGTACTGCTTGACTATTTGGAGTTGAAAATAAGTGGCTTCTCTTGCATCCTGCTTTGTATGTTTTTAAAGCTCTTGGGTCTCAGAAATTATGCTAAGTCTTGGTGTCTGGGAGGGCAAGGAATGGCCCTGTGTTGTGGAGATAAGGAACTGATAAAGGGTGATAGAAAGAGCTCTTGTCTGCTGGCAGCCCAGCAGTATGTGAACAATTGGCTTTGTTGGCATTTTGCCATATGTAAGGTGAAGAGAATGTGCATTGCTAAGTCCCTGATGTGCTGTTTGATTTGCCCTTCATTAGGAAAAGATTGAAATACAACATTCAGAAGGATACAGGCAAATCTCTGCGCTGGAAGATGACTTGGCACAGACAAAAGCTATTAAAGATCAACTTCAGAAATATATTCGAGAGCTCGAGCAAGCAAATGATGACCTGGAAAGAGCAAAAAGGTGACCCACCTTCTGTGTTTTCTTTGTCCACCTCTGTTCTGTACTTGGAGCTTGGTGCCACTGAGCTTTGTGATACTGTGCTCCTTAGCACTGCCGTTCTGAACTAATAATTTAGGTGATGACTGTGCTGAAGAGTTTTGTGGCAGATGAGAAATGCAATCAATTTTTCCCCTTTCACTCCCTCCACTGCACTCTTTCATATCGTACAAGCTAAAATAAAAAAAAATGATAATAAAGCAAACCAAACAAATGCAACGTTATGCTTTTTCGCATGAGAGGGGGAGCTCCTCTATGTTCTTGAAGGATCTGTTAGTGATATCTTCTGCGCTCTTTTTCAGAGCCACTATAATGTCTCTGGAGGATTTTGAACAACGTTTAAACCAGGCAATTGAGAGAAATGCTTTTCTGGAGAGTGAGCTGGATGAGAAAGAAAACCTTCTGGAGTCCGTGCAGCGCCTGAAAGATGAAGCTAGAGGTTAAATAGAAATTACTTGTACCTTTCCCATTCTCCCCTCCTGGCTTGTAGTTCAGTCCTCTCCATGTATCTAAGAGCTTGGCTTTCACGTTTGCCTCTTTTAAATCTACTACCTGAAATTTAGAAGCAAATGAGAAAGCTTCAAGACTATTCTCCCCTCACTCCTTGAACTCCTCACCTTGTTCCATAGCAGCTCACAGAAGCAAAAGTCTGTTCCAGCTTTCTTCTAATCTGTGGTGATGCTTCAAGGCCTTAGGGGTTAAGAGCCAGTCCTGCTGGTCTGGCTTTCTGTAACCATGGAAGTCAGCTTTAATAACCATTAACTTCATTGTTTCCTGGCCTGTGAAAAATGGAGTCAATGGAACAGTAAATGGGCAGTAAAACAGGAGGACTGTGACTGGCTTCCAGTTACCTTTAGATAACCTCATGTGCTAACTTTTTGATATAAGGCAGTAAGACTGGCTGAGAAGAGAGACCATGGAGCTGGAGAAATACCTTCTATTTTCAGATCTGCTCAGAATCTGTGTTCTTGAGTGGGTTCCATAAGCTACAGCCAGGCTGTGAGGCAGAAGTGCTGTATCCCTTGGCTAGAAAATGGTGTGGCTTCTACCTGGCCTCATCAGGTTTCCTTCATGTGGAAACCAGAGGAGAAGAGAAAAGGGTACAATAGGTAGGTTCTTAACCTTGCAGAGAGCTGTAATGTAGCCAAGGTGTGCCACGTTGCCTTGCCTAAGTCTTGATGTGCCTCTGCTCATCAGCCTGTAACATTTGGAAAGGAGTTAATTCTCTGCCTGAAAGGAAGCCTTGTGAAAGGGGGTGAAAATTAAAGCCAGATAATAGCAACTGAACTAATCCTAGAAAAGCCTTTAGTGATTGCCCAGATTTTGAATGTGTGTCTGGAGTAATCTTTATAAGGATAAATGACTTTACTCCACCAGGGGGACAATCTTTCGAGCAAAACATTCTCACCTGTTTTTATCTTGGTGGATATATACTCCAAAGGCTTGCTTTGTGTTGCTTCCTTCACAGATCTACGACAAGAGCTTGCAGTGCAGCAGAAGCAGGACAAACCCAAAACACCAATGCAAACCACCCTGGAAACAGAAAGAACAGACACTGCAGTTCAAGCAACCTTACCTGTGCCTTCAACTCCTTCTGTGCATCGGACACCCAACATCAACATACCCACCCCTGTGACATTTAGGAGAGGTGACCAACAGGGAACCAGCACAGAAATACTAATTAATGCTCTTGCTTTCACTACTGTTTCTGGCTAAAGGAGGAATGAGAAAGGAGCAGAGTTGAGTGTTTCAGTTAAATAAGTCTAAATCCAGTCACCATAGTCTCAATACTCATAGAGTGCTGTGAGTTCACAAGCATCCCAGAGATGTTGAACTAACTTGGGGGAAGGATTCAGAAAACTTTGAGTGTGATCTCACTCAGTTGGCGAAGACGACAGCAGTGGCAATGGTCATTTCTGTGCCTGAGTGCTAGATTGAGGTGGACAAGGAGGGTTCTTGGAGCCAGGGAAACCTGAGAGAGAGCAGAGAGCTCCCTCAGGAGTTGGCAGCCCTTGCCTGTGAGGCTGAGGGGCTGATGTGGCTGAGGGAGTACTAGTGACAGGGTGTGGTGCCGCAGTTTGCATGGGAGTGACACGCACAGGGAGGGCTCTGCGTCCTGCTTGTAGGCCCACAGCCCAGGGAAGGGCTCTAGGTCTCTGCCAAAATGGTGGGCACATGCCTAAGAGCTAAAACCAGTGTTCCTGTGGAGAAAGCCCCTGAGAAGGATTGTAACCCTGGACTTCAGGAGAGCTAAATTTCACCTCTTCAAAGACCTACTTGGAGAAATCCTGTGGGTTAGGACTCTAGAAGTAGGGGAGCTCAAGAGAGCTAGTTGATATTCAAGTACCACTTCCTCTAAGCTCAAGACTAGTGTATTTCTGAGTAAAAAATCAAGGAGACAAGATATGCACACAGATGAACAAGTAGCTTCTGGAAAAACTCAAATGGCAGAAGGAAGCTTACAGTGTATGGGAAGAGGGACTGGGCACTTGGAGGGAGTATAGGAATATTGCTAGAGTATGTAGGGATATAAAAAGGCTAAGGCCCTCTTGGAATTAAATCTGGAAAATGATGTAAAAGACAGCAAGAAAGGCTTCTTCAGGTACATCAGTAGGAAAAGGAAGACTAGGGAAAATGCAGGCCTGCTGCTGAATGAGGTGGGTGCCCTGGTGGCTGAGAGTACGGGGAGGGTGGAGTTACTGAATGTCATCTTTGCTTCGGTCTTTACTGCTAAGACCAGCCCTCAAGAATCCCAGTCACTGGAGGTAAGAGAGAAAGTCTGGAGGAAGACTCTCCCTTGCTCAAGGAGGGTTGGGTAGGGATCACTTAGAAAAGCTGGACACCCACAAATCCTGCTTTTTCAGGGGTGTTGGGCTAGACTATCCACAGAGGTCCTTTCTAACTAGTACTATTCTGTGATCTTGTCAGGGTCGTGTTGTTTGAATTGGTTTCTCTGTGAGAGTAAGTGCTCTGAGAAAGGCTTTATGCTCTGGAACAGGAGGGCACTGACAAGTCATCCTAGCTGTCTGCTAGATTACTATATCTCTGCTTTTGTATCAATAATATCAGTTGGGGTGCTTTTGTGAGCAATGGTGGTTTCAATATTTCTAAGTCTAATTCTCCCATCTTCTTACTAAAAGCCAGAAATTTGTGTAGCTGTTGATGTGTTCGCATTCATGTACCTGCAGGGAGTTGTACTGTCATGTTCTGATGGTTTGATAGTATAGCTTTTAGTGTTAACAAAGTTTGGTTGTGGGCTTCAGTGTACTTAACCTAAAATTATGTGGGTTTTGTGTTAATGCCTCTGTAAAAGTGAGAGGATCTGGAGATTTGTGGTAAAATGAGGCTACCTCCCTCTGGTCCCACTGCAGAGATGCAGGATAGGTTGGTAGAACAGATCTCTAGAAACCCCAGCCACAGCACATCCAGAGACTTTAGCTTAGGACAGTGTAACTTGATCTGTCTCAGGGAGACAATGCTTCATATTCCTTATGGATATGAAAGATCTGGAATTGAGATACAAAAAGGTGAAGATACTGATATTTCTTCTGCTCTGTGTGTCAGGCTATCCTCTGACTTCGTGTCAAAGCTTTTTTATTTTTTATTTTTTTTTTATTTAATGAGTCATGTATCCTTCTTTAACCTGCCTTGCAGGTCTTGAGGACAGTTACAGTGCAACCCCTCTCACACCTGCTGCAAGAATATCTGCACTTAACATCGTGGGGGACTTGTTGAGAAAAGTGGGGGTAAGTGATTACCTGCTAGCCAATGCTCTTGGAAAGGTGGAGCTGTCTGAAAGTGCAACCAGCCCTATTTGTGCTGTTGCTCATGGGAGACGAAGGAGTATCTTGCCCCTAGGTTAGCTATGCTTGGCCTTGAAATTTGGTCTGAACTTTGTGCATTTCTCACCAACCCCCAAATAAAGATGGGCTCTGCTCTGCTTTTCTGCATGGGGATAAGATCATCATCTACAAATTTCTAAAAGTGTATGGGCAGAAAGAATAAATCCCCATGAGTAAATTAAAGAATTGCTCCTGTGAAAGGCAGAGAAGAAAGCCAGCTGGTGCCTACTGTACAGAGGGCTTCTGATGAAGTTTATCTTGAGAGTCCAGTAGTCTTTTGAGCAAGGCCTAATGTCATGTTAAGCTGTAGTTTAATATTTAAGGCAGTGTTGATGCTGGAGAAGTTATCCTACAACTTCTTTTTTTTTTTTTTTCCTTTATTCCCCCGTGCTATGTTGGCACAAGCATTTGTATGCCTTTTTGATGGGCTGAGCTGCACACTGACACAGCTCAAGAGTAACCAAGCAACAAAGGTGGAGTGATTTAGGATGGGGTTTGTGGTAGGGTATCTGTGTCTCAGTTCTCTCAGGTGCACCACCTGTTGCATACAACCTAATATGGGTCTAGGGGAGCAAATAGCTCAGATGAACACCTAGTAATCTAAAAAGTGATGCCAGTAAGAAAGATGTCAGTCTCCTCAAGGAAGCTGAAGATTTTGTGTTCCTCTTGGTGAACAGCATTGACTCCTTCACCTCCCCTGCAGAAACAGAGATTCAGCTTTAGAGAGATGACCGACTGCCTTCATCTCTTCAAAAATTCAGAGCTTCTGTGGCACTGGGGTGCAGCAGGTTCCTCTATAAGACAGCTTATTCTAAAAGAAGCAAACACTCACATGCTCTCCCCAAACAGTCTGAATGCTATTTTTTGTGTGCCACAATGCCACCTTAGGAAAGAGAAGTGTGATACGTGACGCTTGCCTCATCTGTGTTAACAATAGGCTTTGGAGTCCAAACTTGCATCTTGCCGAAACTTTGTGTATGACCAGTCCCCAAATAGAACCACAATGTCCATGTACATGAACAGAGATGTCCTTGAAACACGCTTGAGTCCTCATCAGCCTCTGTGTGATCCAGGGTGAGTGGTGTTCCCTACTGTTTTGTCTTAGTGAAAACTGTTGCTGTTAGAACTTAGTGACTGGTACTGTTCTGTTTAGTGTTAAATCTTTGTTTTGGTAGACATAGATTTGTTTTCAGAAGATAGGAAGTTTAGTTATTCAAGGTCATGATTTGAACGTTTCAGATCAGTTTAAAATTTGGAATCACTAGCTGCTGAAATTTGAAGAGCAGCTGGAGTCAAGTTTTGAAAACCACAAATTCAAAGCAAATATAGTATATGTATTTAATTATAAACCTAGTGTTTAAATGGGATAAAGTACAACAGAGGAGCTCTTGCTTATTGTCTCAATTGGTTTTGTCCTTTACGTTCCTGTACAAGGAACATTATAGCATATAGGGACTTCCTTTATCACAGTTAAGATTCTCATAAATGAGAGAACAGGGAAAAGGCAAATAATGTGTTCACTCCATCACAGTGATTTATGGTTGCTAAAATGTGTTTCCAAGGAGCAGCTGACAGGAAGTTGCTGGACTCAGCTTAAAAATTTGGCTGAACACCTGAACTGGTTGGCTTGCTTTTTTAAAATAAATGAATTAAAATCAACAAGGTTATCGTAAATTGCTGTTCAATGTCTGCTTAAATCCTGTCAGTCCTCTACTGCACATTCTCTAGATTCTCTGTAAGTTGTCTGTAGTACAGTTTGTTCCAGACTTAATTATTCAGATAGACCCTTGCATTGGGAATACTGGTTTGTCCCATTACTCAGTGCCCAAAGTTGTGTGGAAGGAGTGCTCCACATTTTACTTGCTATCCCAGCCTTGGGAGCACCACCAAGAAAGCCTCAGGGGCCATACATTTATGTACTTGTGCAGCTGATTATACATCTGCTGCTATAATCCTAGAACTGAAATTCCAACCCCTGTAAAAGATACCTTTCTGCAAGGAAATGAAGCCTGAGTGGTGTATTCTGGAAGTGAGCGGGTTCCTCTGCAGACAGTAACACTGAGGAAGAAAAGCACTAACTTCTGGTTTTATTTGATTCACAGACTAGTGAAACGCCTGGAGTTTGGAACACGGCCTTCAAATATTCCAGGACCAATGAGCCATCCCTCACAAAGTGTTGTCAAGATGCTGCTATGAAAAGTGTGGCTACCTTTGGAAAAAGGAGGGGGGGGGGAAAAAGTATAATCTTCAACTTTAGTTTTAAAGAGAATATCAATGAGCAATCAGGCAGCGGTCTCGGGGTAGGCGAGAAATGAACAAGAAGCTGCAATTGGCAATAATCCCCCGTGGCCTTGCCCAGTCTGGCCTCTCACCCAAGTTCTGTGGGTAGTGTGATAAAGCAATGCTGCCTAGCACTGCAGGACTTAAGAGTTGCTTCCTACATCAGTTGCTCTAAATAGCTCCTTGAAAGTGGCTTCTTTTGACGCTGCCAGTCAAAGCCATTGTCCCTCTACCTACAACAGAGACACTATTCCCTGTGCAGCTCCTCAGGCTTTGGCTTTTGGTGTTAAGAGAGCACCATGGTGTTCTGGCTTAAATTCTGGTTGTGCTGGCTTTCTGTCATGGGTGTTAGTGTGCTGCTGTCACTCGATCTAGAGGAGTGTTTTTACATGGAGAAAGATGTATTTCTATAGGGAAGCTGCTCAGCTCTCTGTGGGATGTTTGCTGGTTGGAATCTTGTTACACAAAAAACCTGCCTCTGTAGTGATAAGGTGGTTTTGTAAGCAATGATTTGCCATTAAGAACAGGTCATGGTCGAAGGTGAAAAATGCCTAATGCTTAGAGTAATATGGAGATCACAGAGCTAATGACAGCGTAGACTTTGGACTGGCTTAGCATATAGACATTTTTTATTTTAAAAAAATTTTTTGCCATTTTGTGGCCCATAAAGCCTGACTGTTGTAGGAAGTGAGAGACCTGGTTAAGTTCCTAGTTTTAACATATTAATAGGTGGGTTTTACTGTTTTCCAAATCTCCCTTTATTCATGTGCCTTGGGTATTAGAGATTTTTTTCTTGTTGGGGTTTTTATTCCCTATGAGAATATATGCTTTCAGCTGTGACCAGTTTAGAAATGGTTTTTAACCTGAAAAGTTCTTTATGCTAGACAAGTGTATATGAGTAGAGAATTATTTTTAAACCATTTTTTTTCCTCTACAGAGTATTACTGCATTTTAGTTTGTTTTTTAAATGGAGTAGGTTCACTCACAGTATTAATGTACCTTATGGAAGCCTGTACTTGGAAAAAATAATTGACTAAACAATTCCTATGGTTTTTGCAGGGGGTGGGCCAAGGAGAGCTTGCTTGACAAACGAATGCATAAATGGGTTTGGGGTTTTTATGTTCTGTATTTTTAAGAAAATGCTGTGAAAACACCCACTGATGCATCTATTTCTCTGGAACAGGAAATAACCACAGATCATTCCCATTATTCAGGCCATCTACAAAGATGGTTTAACTGGGGAAACAGAATAAAACTTATTTTGAATGCTAGCTGTTGATTCATTTTGAGTTTTTTTCTGCATGTTGTTACTGTGGTTTATGACAGATATTTTCTATCAGTTTCTCATCTGTTTCTGATTAATGAAGCTGAAAGAGACATTCTTTGTTGTACTGAATCATACACAGATTTTCCTACATCTTCCTTCTCATAGTTTCCTACCCTAAGAAATGTAAATATTTCCACAGCTAAAGATGCCTCTGGGATTTACAGTGCTTACTATTGCAATTGTTCTCTTAAAGTCTTGAACTCTGTCTGTTTTAACATGATTTTTGTCCTTCACTCACACAGGGAGTTGACAGTCTCTTCTAACCCATGAGCGAGCAGAAGTACGTGGGCTACTTTGTTAGTTGTGCTGATGCACAGATGGCTCAGAGGACTGTAGCCTTGAGGGATCAATCAAGACAAGCTGCATTTTCATTATCTTGCCAGAATTTACCTGCTTGGTGAGCAGGTTGGCTCGCAGTCAGCTAGATACACAGCATTGAGATAAGGCAAAAAGTTGGAAACTCATGGCTGTGCTAGTGTTCCATATTTTACAGATATATTATTAATGTGACTGTGGATATAATCAGACAGATGAGATGTGGATATGCTACTGAGAATTGTCAAAATAATTCAGTCCAGAGCGGTCACTTCTGTAATGGTACAGAGACAAACTTTTTTGGGGGAAAGGAACTTCAGTTCGGCCACTGTTGTCGAAAGATACTTGTTGTGATGTTACTGAAGAAACTGCATCCCCTGATTTTGTCACAAGCTTTGTGGAACAGGGACAGGAACACAAGTTTCCCAAGTGATAGGGCAGTGCTCTAACCATCACACCAGTGTCTACCGTTATGCATGTGGATTTTCTAGATTAATTCCTTCTAAAAGAGCTCCATGTTGAGTTTACTGGTTTTGCTCCAAGCATTGGTGCTTAAGACCACTCTGTATGAAGTCTGACTTCCTTGGTCTCCTTGTTCTCACACAGGCAGGCTCAAGCTGTGTATTGTACAGCCAGCTCTTATGTTTACAGAGCTGGGCTGCATGGCTGATCAAGGAATGAAAAGGTCTTCCCTGATAGCTCCTAACCCCTCCTCCTCGGCAGCTTATCTTAATTGCTCTAAATGAATTTTTGTTTAAACGCATTTACTCTTTCATGAGCAGAGATAATTCTTTGGGGTCTGATTCTGCTGGCTAAGTAGTGCCTAGTCTAAATCTCCAGCTTATGATCTCTGTGCTTTCTGGAACAATGCTTAGATTTAGAAAATGATTGCATTAGCTGTCAAGGTGGATGGTTTTTGTGTGCCTTGCTCTCCTTGTAGTCGCACTGCTTAAGGTTCACTTGCTGTACAATCCAAGACGTCAAACAAGCTCGGTTTAGAGCGGTTCTACAGCTGGCTTTGCTGTGCATGGCTCTCTACTGCCCCGGTGTGACCACAAAGCTAGCTGCTGTCTGAAAGTAATAGAGCTACATGGATTTGTGGTAGGTCCTGGTAGTTCCCGGGAGTGGGCTACAGTCTTGTTGGAGTGCTCCAGAAATAAAAAGTAACTGCGTGCTGATCCCTTAATGCAGAATAGCTTGGCTTGGAACACTGCATTCAGTGTGGGCTGCTGTTCCTGATTGTTTTCAGCCTGCTTTAGAGGCTCTTGTTGAGAATATCCGTAGACATACAGACTTGAAGGGTGGGCTCAGTTGCCTGAAGACAGATGCTTAGGGCCCCACTTGCTTTCCAGCAGCTGCACTAGAATGCTGCAAGTCTCCTGTAGGTCTTGTGTCATGTCTGTCAGCCCTTGGATATAGCCTAGGGCACCTCAGTTAGCACCATGTGTCCATGAGGTAATGAAACCTGTCTCAAGTACTTTGTGTCATTTTTATGTTCCTTCAAAAGCAATCGCTTAAGAGAAAATATGGGGTTTATTCTAATGGTTACAGATCACCTTTCCTAAGAAGTGTTTGAGTTCTAAAGGAGCTCTGCTGCAGCCACCATTCCCTTCGAGCATGCTGTCTGACACCCAAGTGACACCTGGACACAAGAATACTGGCATAGTTTTTATAGCCTTTTATTAGTGTGTAAGCACATCCATGGTGCATATAAAACTGTAACAGTTGACTTAATTTGAGCAAATGATACTTTATTTTTCAGTGATTAAAAAGGCACTTCCACCTTGTGAATGGTGCATCAGGGGTGTAGTAACCAGGAAAAAACCTATATTAATCAAATACTTGATACAGAAGTTTAAGAAAAGTTAAACTGACCAATGCCTTTTTTTTCTTCCCCCCCCCCCTCTCTGCGACAGTCTCACAAATCCTGTGTAAACTATAGTTCACCTGAATTGAAATCATCCCAGCTACTGGAACTCACTTTCTGGAATATTCTCAAAGTGAGTTACTTTAAAAAAACCCCACCTTTTCAAATAACTTCATGGAAAAATAAGCTTTGGAGTACTTTTAACGTTGATCTCTACATTGGAGACAAGGCAGTTGTGCTTTTATCATTGTCAGAGGAGTGGGTGTATGTGACTTCGACACTAAGAGTAGACTTATACAGTGCTAAATATCATCTTCCCTCCCCTTGCTGCAGTGCAATTTTTTTAAAGCGTGTTTATTCACTGGCTTTTGTTCCATTGAAATCTCCATCTCTTGCATCCATTTCTTCATCACCTCCTTCTGTTGAATTCTCAATTATTCTTCTGCCTCCAGATCTACGAGGTGGGGCGAAAGATGCTGGCTCATTTCCCCTCCTGCAGTAACGGGGGGGGGGAGGGGGGATGATAAAAACAAAAGTTAGGTCATTTACAGTCCTCACAAATAAGCACAGGATTTTGTAGTGGTACCTGTGGGGCTGATGTTTTTAAATGCAGAACAGCCATGACCCGTGGGCCTCTGATACAACTTTGTTCTGTAGCATGTAAGAGTAATTTGTGGACAGGTTGAGACTCCCAGTTGTTTGGAACTGTGATGGGATTGCTGTTCTTGTGCTTAATAAATAGTCTCATCTGCTCCACTCACTTCACCCTCACCCCCCACTCTTCATTTCACAGTTTTCCCCTTGTGGGGATTTCTTGTGCTGAATTTCTGACCCGCAGCCTGAATAAGCCCCCCAGTTACTGAAGGCCCTTGAGACCTGGGACTGGGGCCATGCTTGGTCAGCAAGCATTTTTTTATCAGTCCCTTTCTGCAAAGGCTGCACAGGTCAGCATGTATGGCATCCTAGGTTGTGAGTAGCTCCAGTTCCCAATGGAGAGTGGAAACCATCACTGCTTTGGAACTGTGGTGTAACTCAGGTGCTGACACTGAACAGTGCGAGTGTCTTGCAGAAGAGCTTACAGAAACTGCTTTTTCCCATCTTACCCCCTCTTCCTCTCCCATCTCCCTCCCATCCCCATGTATTTTATAGCCATAGCCCAAGGCAAGGACACTCTGGTCCTCAAGGTTAATTTTTTGAGGAGGTGTGAGCAAGTGAGACAGAAGATGGATTTGTCTCTTCTTGGCCTCCATTGCTACTATGCTACAAAACACTTAAGCTTTGTAACATGGCCTCTCACTTGCCCCTCGTTAAGCAAACCTTTGTAAAGGCTTGAGACCACAGACATAAGCAATAAAATAAATTCATGATCACTGAATATTGTGCCAAAATTACTTATTTGGAGTTAAATACGTCCAACTCTGCACTTTTGGGTACAGCAATCATGCATAAATATTTAAAGGCTTATCTTGTCCTTGCAAAAGACTAAGCCAGTGTTGTCCTTTCTGAAGCAGCTAAAAACAGCCAAAACTTCAATCTTCCATACAAGGGAAGGGGGTAGGAACAGTGACTGGACTAACATACTTCAGAGGCACAGCATCTGTGTTCCAAGGTGGAAATGTGACACGTCCTGTCTTTTCCACAATTCTGCCCTTAAGTTTCAGTGTGAGCAAGCAATTAATTGGATAATAAAGCTTCATGTAAGATCTGCTGTTAGTTAACCTTAGTAGTTCTGGTGCAGATGGCATATATTGAACACAAGGGTGTGTCATTTCTACCCTGGCATGTTCTTGACAGAATCTAATAGCAGTCTACTATTTTATGATAGCAGATATTTGTTATTGTTTAACAAGAAAGTTCTAGTTAGATCAGTAAATTTCTTAATTCTTGTCGATAAAGGAAGAGCTGTTTACCCCCTTGGACTCCTGCTATCTGGCCTCAATTACTCAACTCATTTGTAAGACAGCCCTCTTTATGCTGCAGTAATTTTCTGAAGTGCTATAAGAGAACATGGGACTGGTGGTGAGTAATAGCAGGAGTCTAACCAAACTGTGCCAGACAGTTTTGTCTACAAAGAAGTGAATTCCCTATCATGCACTAACCACTTATTAACATAAGCAGTTGCAGTATGCATAAACTTAATACTTCTTTAAGTACTTAATACTTCTGGTATTGGCCCTCTGGATAAATATTTTATTTATATCTGTTCCTCTTAAACAGACTTATGGGTTTGATAATATTCATGTGATCATTTGCATTGGTACCTTTAGAATAATGTGTATAGCTGAGACAAGCCTGAAGTATTAGTGTTTGCTTAGCGTCTCTATTTCATTTCCCTTTGAACAGGTGCTACTGGAGTAGTGCTTGAATAATTGTCAGTCTGGCTGACTAAAAGGCACATGCAAGGACAAGACATCATCTTTAAATATTTGTGTATTCACAACAAAATCCAGCGTATGTAGAATAGAAGATATACAAATATTACAAGGCAGTGGCTCTTAAATTTTTGCAGCAGCAGGAATCATTCCTATCTCCAGATAAGGTGATACGGTATAATGCTGTACTAGGTTGCAGTGTCAATATTAATTTCTGTGTCCATGCTTTATGTTTTAATAACAGTAGACAAGCATGTAATGTCTGCAAAATACCTCTAAAAGCCTAAGTAACAGCTACTTGGAAGCAATACAGGCACAGAGTGCTATGTAATGAAAGGCAAGACTTTCTCTTTTGTCTGTGCTTGTGTGATGTGTGATAAATCACATGCAAGTAAGATCTTCTGAAACCTCAGGTGACTTAGATGAGATCTTACCTTAGAGTCAGCATTACAATATATGTAAGAAATGCTGTGAAATTCTAATGACATGCTGTGACACTTCATTAGTCCTTTTAATCAATTTAACTTATCAATGGTGTATTTCATTTGAAAAAAAAATTAATCTTTGTGACTGTGCACAAAGATGAGGTGCAAAAAAACCCCAATTTTCATGCAGAAAATATCAGAGTACTTAATTAGGTACTCTGTTGGTAGAGCTTGTGAAAATGCAACACTGGTAAATCTACATCGGTACATAACCTGCTTGTAAGAAAGATGTATTACTGACGAACAGCTGATGGTAGCTAGATTGTAATATTTGTCTCTTTTGATAAAACAAATTAATGCCAAGATATCCAAGCCTTCACAGTTTGCAGAAACCTCACATAATTTTTACTTGGGCCAAAGAATATGGAAATTTGTACAACACAAGCTAGCTGCAAAGTTGAAGGCATGGTACCTGCTTAGTCATGCGAAGGTTCCTGTGTCCCTCTGAAACAGAGATAGAGAGTCCTGGGCAGTTATACTAAGCACATGGTCATGATCAGAGGTAGGTAGATTACTTTTAAATAATTAAACAAAGTACATTATTGCCAATTACATTACATTTAGATAAAACAAAAATGAACCTTATGCTGTTCTGTGTAAAAAGGGCTGGACACAGCCACTCCTTTGTAAAGCAACCAGGAGCATGCACCACCCAAGATGGTGCTAATAGTAAATGCTACTTCATCCTTAACTCTTCACTTGGAAGTAAATCCATGTTCTGAAGGTTCATGCATGTTACCGGTAAAAACACTGGCAAGCTGCTTCAAGAACACAACTAGGCAGGTGCTTTACTTTCATCTGAAATACTGTTGGGTTTAGGTAGAAAGCAAAGTTCAGTGTGATGATGCAGGTAGAGCAATTTGCTTCTAATTCAAGGCAGCCTCTTTATTTAGTGAGCTGGTGTTTTCAGACCCAGTGACTGCAAGAGAACTCAGGTATGTAGCTGAATGATCATTCAAAAGGACATTTTGATCTTTATCTTGGTCTGATGACTCTAAATCCCTTTGTGGTGAAGTCTAAAGAGACTTTTGGATAAGAATCATGTAATGTCCTTTGCCTTTTGCTGCCTATTATGTTATCTCAGGCTGTTTACAGTTGTGTGAGTTGTGCAAGTGTGAAAGTGTGAAAAGCACAAGCATTTCTACCCTTTAGTGACTGCTTCTGTACAAACAGATACAGACATTATATAAAGGATGTTTTCAAAAGCAACCAAGCCTAATTCTGTTCCTATGTAAGCCAACAAGGATTTTGATGAGTAAAAGAGTAAGGCCACGTTATCACAGTTCATCTCACAGCTGAAATCCTGAGACTGCTGTGGTCTATGAAACGCACTTTGCCTTCTGAATCTGGCCTTTTGTTGGATCTCTCAAGCTAATACAAGGACTGAGTAATTTTGCAGCATTATCAGTGTCTGTTCTTTACTTGCACAGGCTTTTTTCCACTTCTCTTATTTAGTTCTAAATTTCAAGGCTGTCAATGAGTGGGAACAGCTATCCCACACAAGGGCACTCTACCTGAGCTTGCTCTTCAGTGCTGCAACCTCACGACCCAGGGCGTCGTTACTCTCGGTAGCTTCATCCAGCTCTCTCTGCAGCTTCCTGCGGTTTGCGTTGATACGCTGAGACTCTTCCTCAGCCTCTTCCAGCTGCCTTTTCAGTTGCTTGAGTCGTGTGTTGCCCTTCTCAGCCTAAAGGGAAATTTTAGAGTAATGCTTTAATTCAAAACATACCTAATAGCTTTAAATTCCTCATTTTAATTCCATATTTCTCTTAAGTTTTACTGAAACATGGCCTGAATCGGAGGTAGAAGCTTAAAATACAAAAAAAGGTAAATATCTTTGCTTTGTGGAAATTCATGTCTCTGATAGATACTGTATTTAGACAGTACCTTCTTATTTCTTTTGCTACCCCGTCCTACCTCTGCTTTTCTGGCTTGCAGGTTGGTGTGCATTAGGTAAAACTAAATTTTTAAAACAAAATGTGTTCAACTCCATTCACACACCAATAAATACTTTGTGCACAGCCCTGTCTACCACGGTGCAGTCAGACTGTTGCAGCTGGCTGATTGACAAGGATGAATGCTTTGGCACATCACTCTGTATGGAAGAATTACATTGTCCCAGCTTTAAGCAAAGTGCTTTGTAGCTCTTCCAGGATAGAATCTAAGCAGACAGCCTGCTTTCAAGAGGGGTATTTCTTTGAGGCAGAACATGGACTCTTCCTTGCTTAGAGTAAAACCTGAAAATCTCTGTGCCCCAGCCTAAGACCCTCATGACTCTGTCTGATACCTACCTGATCTTTGTACTGCTCTGCTTGCTTTCTCTCATCCTCCACCTGCAGCAATGCATCCTTCAGCTTCTTGTCCTTCTGGCGCAATGTCTTGGCTGCTGCCTGTTTCTCTCTGCAAATGACAGTGCAACATGTGATGATGTGGAAGGTCTGTCATCTTCAGCTGCCTCAGACTTGTCATGAAACTAGAACCAAGGACTCGTATGTTAAAGGCCTTACTGAATTTAACAGATGAATTCTAAGCAAAATTTAAAGGTGGTGTATTTGTTTTGATCAGAAGAGTGTGTCATTGCTATATTCTAGAGGTACTCCAGGAGTTCTGCTCTAAAACACAAGGCGATTTATTTCCTCAAGAAATAATCATACTAATGGCACACTGTGTTACCGCAGCTACTCTAAAATGCAGGGGAGCAGATCTTTGCCTTTGATACCAGTAGAACTTTACAGCAATAAAATGGTGCTTTATCAGAACCTGTAACAACTCCAGTTGCTGGCTGTATGTCTAAGAAATGTTTGTTAAGTGAGGGAGAGACTTCAAGTCTTAATGGCACCGAGAGCCTGATGACACAAATCCTACATGCCTATTTTTACTTTGTCTCATTAACTGGAATAATAAATGGACAGCTGTGCCCTCTGGGAGACCAGTACCTGGCTTCCTGTTCCAATTGCTCTTCAAGAGAAGCAATTTTGGCTTCCAGAGCAGCAATTGTAGTTTTGAATTTGGACTTCACAGCTCCCTCCATCTCCTGCAGCTTACTCTTCAGCTCTTTGTTCTGCCTCTCCAGTTGCTGCCGAGCGTTTTCATTCTTCTGTGCCATTGAGCGCTCTGTTGCCAGCTCATTGTTCAGCTGCTCTGCCTGCAATGTGAGAATGGATGCTGTCAGAGTCTCGCATGCTTTCAGAGAAATGACAGGTGGCAATTCTCCAAATATTTATTCAGAATCACAAATAGCTTTAGCTGGAATACAAACAGAAAGTAACACGCTGAAAGGAGCTCTACCTGCTGTACTGCTTTCCTCATGCGATCACCCATTGCCTCTATGTTGCTTTGCTCCTCTTCTAGCTCTTCCTCCAGTTGGGCAATTCTTGCCTCCAGGCGCCGTTTCTCATCCTGAAGGCTTGTCCTGTAAGTTTGAATTTAGTAAGTGTGTAGCTCTGACCAGTTGAATGTGTCCAAAACGTTGTAAACTGCCAATAATTCATAAAGAAAACTAGATATTTCAATTAAACTAGTTGTATATGTGCGTGTTGTGTTGCCAAGACCAGATGGCTGTTGGGAGAGGAATGTAACTTCTGGCAGCCGTGTAACGTTTAGCAGTGTGTTTACAGCCTTATGAGCAATCCAGTCTGTTCCTACCTTCCAGAAGCAGCGCTTGCAAGTTCCTCTGCCATCTCTTCTTTCTCCAGATCCGCTTGTTTGCGAGCTCTCTCTGCAGCAGCCAGATCCTAGGAGAAAAGGAAATGGCAGCATAGTAAAGAAATGAGCAAGTAAATATTCAGACAAAGTCCTATAGCATGATACGCAGGACTGTAAACTTTCTAAAACTGGTGTAAGATGGGTTGTCTAGCTAACATAAGAAATTCTTGTCGTATAAATCCCAGGGAAGTACAATGAAATACACTTTATCCAGCCTGGCAGCCAGTTTCTATTTTATTGGTTTTAGCCACAATATTGCCATTTAATACTTGTAGGAATAATAGCATTAACAAGACTTCAGGAATTTATAGCTATTCAAAACTATTTGTGTTGGATTATACAGTTCATTTCCCTCTGAGACTGGTGAACAGTGCCTTTTTTGTGTTTTTTTCTGGGGGGGGGGGGGGGGGGTGGGTGGGGGTTTTTTTTGGTAATTTTTTTTTTTTTTTTTTTTTTTTAAGCTTAATCTGGATATATCTCAGATGTAGATCCAACAACTTTAGAGGAGTGCATGGAGCAGGTGGAACTTGTTACAAGTGCTGCTTATAAGTTTCCATCCCTAATAGCTATTACATTATTTCGCTGCAGTTCTGTTTTGCTACTGAAGGTCATGTGGAGTCTGCTTCATACTGCTTTGTTTTGCACTTTACCTCTTGAAGCTGGATGAGTTCTGCTTCCAGGCCCTTTGCTTTTTTCTCATTTTCTCTGGCTGTAGCAAATATCTCTTCTCTGGCAGCCCGTGCATCATCCAGCTCTCGTTGGTAGTCCTTCATCTGAGCCTTGTTGAAAAGAATAACAGATTTATTTTTGTCTGACTTTATTACAATTTTGTAAGAAAGAAATCTGGATAGAACACATACATGTTTACACAGTCATAATGCCTGATGAAATTATATTTTCTGGAGAGATTGGCTAGCACGTGTTGGAAAGATCTGAAATGCTATTCTAAGAACAACAATGCTTCTACTTGGACACTGCTGCTTTTGTAATGCCTATTGTCCATACTTCTGAATACTTGAGTACATGTACAGTCCTAATCTTTGCAATACATCCCTTTTTGTTGTTTAGCTATCAGGTTGTTTGGCTCTTAGCATATGACAGAAGAGTTGATAGGGAGTCTTACAGTATAAACAGGAAAATGCTAATTCAGAGACTATGTGACTTCTAAACAGTCTCTTATGGTTTTGAGTCAGGTGTTAAAAGCAGGATTGAAGCCCTGTAATAGGTTATATCCTGTAGCTCTTTCTCTACATGGGAATTTCTGTTTTCCTGCATGTGGGTAAGTCAGCAGCAGATGAGTTCTGGCCAGAGAATTTTGGAAACTCTCTGCAATGATGAAATTTCAGATTTTCGTCACTTGACATGTGAAGTTTTTCATTGTTATTCAAACTGAGCATTACAATACAGATACTTGAATCTGGGATAGTTAAAACTTCCCCTCTAACCAATCATCTGTGGTAGGCATCAAGTTCACAAATGTCACCTATCTTTCATATTGTGGCTGTACAAAAGCAGTAGCGTGGAAAAAAAAATATTTGTGGAAGTACATACTTGTAATTTGCGAAGTTGTTTGATGGCTTCTTCCCGAGCCTTATTAGCAGAATCAGCTTGACTTTCTAGATCTTTAACATCAATCTCCAGCTTCTTTTTGGCTGCTGCTGCCAGGGCACGTTGCTTCCGCTCATCTTCCAGTTCCGTTTCGTATTCATGGAGCTGATAATTGAAGAAAACAACTTCAGGTTTGGGAGTGTCTTTGAGCACTCCTAAACACTCTGTAGGTGTCTGAATAATGCATACAGCCCTCTATATCTCTATTAATTGTGATTTCCCTGGCAGTTAAAATAGGTTTTCATTTCATCCAGAAATTGAAGATTCTTGGAGTTGGCAATTTGGGTTCTGTATTCATGGAAATATGTATATTACAATAAGAAGACTACAGCAGTTGTCCTTGCTGTCACAACACTGCTATGCAAATAGGCTGTGTCCTGTCTGATTTGATTTCTATCGTTTTTGTGTCTATTCGGTGGACCTTGAGAAGGCAGATAGCTGTCTTTTCCTCTTGCACAGAGAATGTAGGGAAGGTTCATCTGTGTCAGAAATAACAATTTATATGTCTTATATTGGTTGTAGTGTTAAATACCTACATCTGTCAGTAATTGTGCACCTGCTGATGAAACGGGAAAAAACCTGTTATGCAGTTTTGTGCCTTTTTCAGCACAACAACCTACTTCTGGATTTATTTTTTTTTTTTCTTTGCCAAGCACAAGGCAATATAATGTTTTCTTCTCATTACAGCAAGGAGCTTTTAATAACGGCCTGAGGCTGGGACTTTCAGCTGGCTTGGTTAGATATTTACAAAGGCAATAATAGGGAATGGTACCTGTTTAAGGAGTTGTCTTCTCTTCTCCTCATTCTGTTCATCTCTGGCTTGTAAATCTCTTTCAAACTGGCCCTTGAGGGCCTGCATGTTAACCTCCAACCTGAGTTTGGCATCTTCAGCAGCCTGTAGCTCATCCTCTAGCTCTTCTAATTGTGTCTTCATCTCTTCTACTTGCTGCTCAAGAGTCCGTTTAGACTTCTCCAATTCGTGGACCTTTCAAGCAATGAGATTTTAGTAGACTTGTTATAAGAAATAAAAGTAACTCTAGTTAAACATGGCCTACCTGCAGTATAGGCCACATTTGAAAGTATCAGCTGTGGTCGAACTAATTTACACCAAAAATAGTAAATTAGCATTTTCTGTACACCTGCAAAGCTGTCCTAAAATAATCTAATTTATCACAAACTTTCATTTTTAATCTAGTCAAGTATCATAATCGCATTTATTTACTATTAGAAATAATATTTTTTCAGTCTTAAAAATCAAATAGAATCTTTTTCATGCTTGAAATGTTAAAGATAGCTTACAGCTACTTGGCCAAGTTTCTTGAAAGTTTGGGCACAAATGGAATAACCTTTGAATTCTGTATGAAATATCTGACCTTGCTGTGACTACATTTGTGTGCTACAGAGCATTTCTCTCACTGAAAACAATAATCTGTTTGTTAGCTGCTCTTTTAAGTTATTGTTGTGGAAGTGGTTGAGCCCAAAACTTACATTCTTGCCAACATCATCTTTGGAGCTAACAAGGTCTTCCATTTCAGCTTTCAACATTTTGTTCATTCTCTCCAGTTCTTCTTTGGATTCCAAAGCCTCTTCAAGTGCTCGGGCCAATGACAAAGCCTTTGTTTCTTTTTCTCTAGCTTCAGCTTCTGCTCTGTCCCTTTCATCTGCATATTTTGAAGAGATGTTTTTCTCTTCAGCTAGCATCTGTAAAAAGGTAGAGTTAATACAGGAAGTCATTAGTAATAGGGCTTTTCTATTGAAACTGTCTTGTCAGTTGTTAATGATGGAGAAAAATCTCTGCTTTTTGATAAAGGTGTATAAATAGAAAATTAGACTGTGACTGTAATTAAATTTTAAATTATTTTTTGTCTCTTCTTTATCTTGCACTAAACCAGTGGAGTCTCTGTGAGTTCCAGAAAAGTTAGGTGATAATGCAGCAAGGAAGAATCTTAAATCCACACCTGATCAAACTTCTTCTGTTTCTTCTCCAGGTTGGAGACCAGCTGGCGCTGGTTGTCTAAGTCCACCACCAGATCATCCAGCTCCTGCTGGAGTCTGTTCTTGGTTTTTTCCAGTTTGTCATAAGAAGCAGCCTTTTCCTCAAACTGTTGTGTGAGACTTTCAATTTCCTTCTGAAGTTTCTTTTTGCCTTCTTCCATCATTTCTACTGTGCTGGAATATTCCTGTAGCTTCTTCTTAGAGTCAGAGAGCTGAAATTTGAAATTAGAGGACAAGTCTTTACATCAGTGACAACAAAGCTTGGCAAAGAAGATAGGAGAAAAGTGAGACCCAGAATCTTACCTAGTTTGACCCATGTGAAACTAATGACCAGCTACCCATCACCCAGCCCTCGTAAACCAAGGCAGACTACAAGCCTAGTATGCACATACAGGCCTAGGGTGCAAGACTATCTTTGGAACTTCCTTGCATTTATACCTGTCCTAGACATCACTCTTTATGAAGAGGGAGACTATTGCCTTCATTGTGGAGCTTCACTAATGCTATCTGGGCTAAAAGCACTAGTTCCCTGAAGCTGCACCAGGATAACTCTACAGATCTGAAACCTCTGGAATTACTGACAAAACTCTCAGCAATGGAGCTGGTGATTTATCTATGGCATTGATACCTGTATTGTCAGTGTTGAAATATGTCTCTCCAGATTTTGTTTTGCTTCTATTTCTTCATCCAACTGCTCTTGCAAGCTGTTCTTCTCATCCTCCAACTGACGAAGCTTGGTAGACACGTTTAGCTTCTGTCGCGTTTCTTCCTGAAGCAGCTCCTACAGTCACCACATCAATTGGCAATACAGTCATTGATTTAGGTCTTTGTATAGTGCATCTTATAATTATTGTAGGTGAGCTGTTGCAGGATGCAAGCTTACCTGTGTATCTTGTAGCTGAGATCCTAAGGTTGCAACATCTTTGGTCAGTTTGATTGTCTTGCTTTCTGCTTCATTGAGCAAACCAGTAACGTTTTCAACCTCAACCTGTGAGACAACAAAGTGAATAAAATCATTTTTCTCAAATTCAAAATCTTCCTCTAAGCTTTAGTTTGCTCTAGATTGAAATCTTAACTTTGAACAGGATCTGAATCTGATCCTATGCTTCTGGGTCATCTCAAGCACCAACAGTGTTTCTGGCTTAACTGGAATTCACAATTTTTGCCATAATTTTTCTGGACAATATGTGGAATTGAAGTTTTGTGGAACTAAATCCTACACACAAACTCTGCATTGCCTGCATGTGTCATCTTTGTGACCTCTGTATTAATATCCCCCAAGGTCTAATGTCATTTTTGTTTAGTTTACCTTTGTATTTTATTACTATATATCAAAACCTAGTCATATTTATAAGGCACTATTAGTATGTTCCTTTCAATGAATTGCAAAGGGGAATGGGGATTTTTGTGGATTTTCCTTCCTCTTCCCAAGTTTGACAGAAGTTGATGCATTTTGATTGTGTTTTCTCATTTATCCACTAACTTAAAGAAAAGCTTACCACTGCTATGTACAATGTTGTAACAATAAGCTTGATTGCATGTTGGACATCTACCAAAGAGCCAGTTTATCTTGAGTTATTTCTTATTAGACACTAAATCATACGTGAGCGTTCTCCTTTCGTTATAATTTTTTCTGAGCACATCATATGCGTTTAATAGCTGTAGTCTATTTGCAAAAGCCAGATTCCTATATCCCACCACCCAAAAATGAATGAACAGAAAGAAATTCTAAACCATGCCGCAGTCACTGAACCAGTGGTGGCATTATAGACTGCAACATGTACAGAGGGACAGTGAGACTAAAAGCTCTCACTTCCATGAGACAGAATGGTTGTAATTGTTTAATTGTGTGATAATTGAGGTAGGAGTTCAAGATGGGAATCCTACAGATTATAAAAATTACCATCTTGGCTGAAGTGGACAGGGCCAGGATTCTTCCACATACCCTCACAGAACAGTATAAACTGATCTTCTGAAGCTCAAGGTGTCACAGCAAAATGTCAGACTCCTTCCTACCTGTAATTTATGAACTTTTTCATTGAGTTCTGTCCGAACACGCTCTCCATCTGTGTATTTGGACTGTAACTCTTGCAGCTGTACTTCCAGCTTCTTCTTTTTGTGCTCCACATCTTGTTTGGCCTGATTCAGGCTCCTGACTTCATTAGCCAGATCAGCATTGTCTTTCTCCAGTGTCTGTTTGGTCTTATCCAAGTTTGCTTTAGCCTACAAGCATGAAGTGAAGAAAGATGATCTATAAAAAGAAGCAATGTTATCTCATGGATAGTTTTCAAATAGATGGATTTCCGTTTACCCGTTTAAATTGTTCCAGCTGCTCTGTTAGCTCCTCCACAACTTGAGTGTGCTTTTGCCTCATCTCCTGGACCTGGGCTTCATGAGTTCGAGTCTCTTCCTCCAGAGCTTTCTTCAGCACTGTGACCTCCTGTTCACGCTTTGCTCTGGAAGGTAACACATATAAGTTGAACAGCAGCAGATATAAATGTTCCAGTCACTGGGAAAGTAGCACTACTGCACTGTTACTAGATAGCATTGTACTGTGCTTGGTGATGCTTATTTTTAGCCCATGTGCTACATTTCCATACCTGAGCTCCTGCTGGGTGGCTGTGGTATCCAAGGTATCCTCAAGCTCTGTCTTAAGAGCCTCCAGCTCTTCACCTAGGTCTCTCTTCTGTTTTTCTGCTTTGTTTCTTGCAGCTCTCTCAGACTCCAAGTCTTCTTGGAGATCAGAGATGTGAGATTCCAATTCACGGATCTTCTTGAGGGCATTGTTCTTCTGGCTAGTTTCATCTTCAAGCCTGAAAAGAAAGTTTTTCATTATATATATGTATGGAAAAAAAAAAAAAATCACTTTGAGGAAACCAGTATACAGAGATTAGAGGTTTATACATTCTGTGCAAGAAAGTACCAAAGAAAGAAGAGGGACTGAGGCAAAAAGGATCTGGCAGCTGTAATGTATCAGGATGCAATGCCTGGAGATGCTGATCAGATGATTCAGCAAAAATTTTGATTTAATATTGTCTCTTTTAAGTTTATACAGAAAATCCACTGAGACTCTGGAATGAATCAGGATCAGACTCGAGTATTTCTGCTTTTTGCCCATGAAGTATATTGTTACATTTTGTTCTTTACTTGACAGCACTGCCAATGCTAGTGGGAAGAGGAGTTTTCATTGGTATCTGGAGCTAAGATTATGCGTCTATGGGCAAACAATAGCATCATTATTTTTCACAAAAAGATATTTGAAAAATGGGGAAAGCACGCAGAGGGGATGTGACTGAGAGATGAGTTTCATGACTGCGGCATCGGTGTCTTGAGAAGGGGGGAGATGAGTTCTAGCCTAGGCTTTCAACCTGTATGCAGATTCAGGAGTGAATACCTGGCTAGAGCAGCCTGCAGCTCTTCCTCCTTCTTGGCAAGTTGTGCCTTCAGCTCAGCAATTTGTGCTTGGAGCTCAGCAATTTGCTCATGTAGATCAGCTGACTCCCCTTCCAACTTCCTCTTAACTTTCTCCAGTTCTTGTCTGCTCTTTTCCTCTTTCTTTAGTCGCACTGAAAAAGTAAAGATTTTGGTCATGCGAGTGCGTTAGTGCAAGAAGTCCTTAATCCAGTCTTGAACTTAAGCAAAACAATGTTCTAGCCTCCAGTGAGGCTGTATATTTAACTACAAGTCACTGCATTTTTGAAGCAACATGAAATACCTGACTGTCATCACTTATTTCTAGCCCCCCCAAAGAATCACTTATCTTTCTCCAGAAGAAGCATTAATATTTTTCCTCAATTTTCTCTCTTTTGCTCTTTTGTATATAAAAAAATAAATTAAAAAAAGGCATGATTTATGCACCCTGGGGTTTTGGTGATTCCCACGCATAAAATGGATTCAACATAAGAAATTTGGAAAACACCCTACAAATTTTTTTTTGTTCTCTCCAGATTCTGTTTGTGGTATTTTGTTGTGTGCCAGGGCAAAAAAACCCACAAAAAACAACAACAAACATTTCTGTTCCTGTTACCTTCAAGTTCTGAAATCATAGATTCATGTTTGGTTTTCAGCTTTGTAAGATTTTTTGCTTTTTCTTCTTCTTCTGCAAGATTTGTTGTTAGATCACTTATTCTTTCCTCAAGGAGTTTTCTTTCCTTAAGAAATATAACATACTTCTGTTAATAAAAGTGTCTGTCATGAAGCAAGTCTTTGCCAACTAAAAATGTTCAAGATACTGTCTTTTTATGCTGTATTTCTTGAGACTGTGTGTTATATTCTAATCTGTCAGTTACAGAGGAGCTGAGGAGTGGTGCCAACGACTTCCATACTCTCTAATCTGCTGCTATTAGAATTTGTACTCATTCTAATGGATGGTAAGTACAGGACCCAGTTCAGAGGAGCATCCCCTTTCAAAAAATACTGGAATACATGCTTGCTTCCAGTTTTAATCATGAAGTTTTGTTGAATTTAGTTGAAAACCAAGGGAATTATTTATTCTGCTTGGCGTCAAGAAGACGTCTTCCACTATGTTTGACTGCTGTGGGTATTTTGCTTGAAGATATCGTTACCACGACAGACCTCAAAACCAGTACTTTTACACAATTTTGAATTACTCAAATGAATATGGAAAAATTATCAGAAACTTGTTTAATAGCATCTGGCAAATCTATGCTGCCATGAGACTATCTAGTTAGGAGTATTCCTGTTGTTCTAGAGGAAGAGAACATCATCTTGCACTATTTTCACGAAGTAAGAAAATGGGCCCACAATGCTTACCTTGGTTAGTTTGTTATTCTGATCTTCCATTATGAGAATATCATCTTCCATTTTCTTTATCTTGCCATCTGCTGTTACTTTTTCAAGTTGCAGCTTCTGTCTTGCAGCTTCTTCTTCTTCCAGCTGTTCTTCAAGGTCCTTTGATGAGGGAAAAAGAAACCCACAAAACCTGAATTCTGGAAATAAAATACCACTAAGTGACAAACCTTAAGCATTCCCTATAATCTGTATGTGGGGTATGTTATAGACTTTGCTGGTTTTACTGAGAAACGGACAGTCTGCAATGCTTGGTAATTTAGAAGAGAAGGTTTGTTAAAATAATTTTTAGATAAAAGAGTATTTAAAATTGAGACAGGGAAGAAGAAAACTCTGGAGGTAAGAGCATTCATTGATCTCACTTAGTGGCACAGACACATTATACAGAGGGTTGCATAGCAAGTGCTTTTGTTGTATCTGAGCTTTGCCAGTCTCCATTTTTTTTTCTCTGTAAGACACAGACAAAAACTTTTATTTGTCACTTATGCCTCCTTACCAGCATTTGTTGTTGCATCTTTTTCTTTTCTGCTTGCAACTGCTGGCTGCGCTCCTCCTCTTCCTCAATTCTGGCTTCCATCTCATGCAGAATCTCTTCCAGCTCTTGTTTCTTAGCAGCTAAACGGACTCTCATCTCTTCAGCTTCAGCATATAGTTCAGTTTCTGCCTGAAGCTGTTCTTGAAGAAGGTTCTTCTCTTCGCAAAGCTACGCAAATAAAATGGATAGGAAGTAAAGACTTGGATTGCAAATTGCCCCACAGTGTATTTTTACTAGGTAGTCCTAGAGTACAGGCAGGAAGCTCTACCACAGGTTCTTGTGTGGATGTTGGGCCTGAACTTAAATAGCTCTACTGGCAGTTTGCACTCAACTTTTGTTTTGGAACATTGCTGTGAATACAATCATGAGTATCAAGAAAAAAAACAACACCTTTTTTGTAATAGCTTCTGGAAATAGTGAAAGAGCTGCTAGCATTTCCCAGAGGCTCAGAGCTGTAAATCACCTGTGTGTGTTTCAGTTCCAGCTCCTTCAATTCACTCTCTGCTTTTTGTTGTCTTTCCTTAGTTTTTTGTAGTTCTTCATCCTTGGCCTGCATTTCTTCCTCTTGGCGGGTGACTTGCAGCAATGGTTTCACCTGAAAATAAAAAGGTGGGGTTTTTAAAGAATTTTTCCTGACAGTATTTATGTTACTGAGCCTGGTACTTAAAGGTGCCACACTGACTTGCACTAATGGTAGCCCTGCCTGTTGTTGCTCAGGTAGTGGACAAATACTGTCCATTTAGGCTTGATATAAGAATCTTTAAACCAGCAAGATTCGGCAGTTTTGTTCTTGGCCATCTCTGTGTTAGTTCTTGGAGCCTTGTGAGCACCTCTGCCTCCCATAGTGTCACTCTTTGACTCCAAGCCTGTTTTCATCCATTGATAATATACAAAAGCTACACCTGCAGAGAAGGGCAACGTGCACTCGCAGGTGCACTTTACTGCCTATTTCTGCTTGCAGAGCAGGCTGCTATCAAGAAGTCTGTTCTTGAAAAGAAAAAACCCAGACCTCTTCAGTAGGAAAATAGACTTAATTTGTTTGAGTGCCTAGCAAGGTGATGATATTTAGAGCTCCAGTTAGGGAACTCCGGAGCTACTGAGTCCCTCATAGATGCATAACTGCGTGTTCAAAAATTTGGTTTTACTCTGTCATTCACTCCTGTGAAATTATTTCATTTTAGTCAATTAAAAAAAGTCCCAAACATGCAAAAACTGTTATGAATCTCTGCTTAACTAGTTTTTCTTCTCAAGCTAGAACTGACTTTCATGTTAATGGCTTTATATAACTATCCATAGCACCTCTAAACCAAAATTTTGTGAAGCTAATGAGGCTTTTACCATCAACTACAATGGACTTTAGAACAAGGTGCATGCCTGACATGATATGCCTTGGTATCTTGTGCATTTCATTTCTTTTGGAATGCCGAGGAAAGACTCGGTGACAGCAGTCACTTACTTTAGTGAACAATCTCCACCATTGCCAGTTCCTCAGCTTCAGGTAAGCAGCACAATTTCTTTGGATAACCTTCATTGCAGTCAGCTGTTGCTGTCTCTTGGCAAAGGCTCTGTCATTAAAAACATAAAGCAAATTGGCTCAGTCTGACAATACAAAGTGTCTGCAAGATACATATATTAAGCAAGGAGACTCTAGCATGAGAGTCTGCTGGTTAGCCACATGGTTGGAGAAGTCTGGCACAAATTCTTTTGTCACTTCAATAGCGGCTGTGCTTTCTTTAGGAAAGGTGGTAACTCTGTTTAGCTTTCTTATTTCGAGTCATCTCTTTTTTGGCTGTTAGCACTCTGTACATAGGCACAAGCCACAAAGTATAGATCTAGTTCTGAATTTGAATATCTTTCTAGAGTACATGGGCGCTCAGAACTTGCACTGATCATCATTCTTGAAACATATTATATTTAAACTTCTTTGTCCAGCAATTTGAAAGCCTGACAGTGTGCAGAAAAAAGGGCATTATCATGAACAGCTTTGTGATATACATTAACTGAGATTGTGCTACATGATCAGTTCTTCATGCTCAAGTTCTGTGAAAAATTATTTTGTTTTACAAATGCCAATGGTGCTGCTACTTGTAATAGTGCATAAGATTCCAGTCATAGGCTAGGATACTCCTCCTGCTGCCTGTACAAATACATGTTTAAATGAAGGGCCATTGCCTCAGAGCACTTACAGAGTGTGAGTAGCCTCACAATGTAATTGCTTCCCTGTAGCTACATTAATAAGCCTCTTCTGGACAGAAAGTGAGTCCTTCATTGGACACACATTGTGTTCTAATGCAATACAAATACTAGATAATAAAAAAGTCTTGGTATTTTCAGTGCATTACACACAGAACTAAAAGCTACTGTAGATACTCTGCTGCAGAAGACATTCGTTTTGTTAGTACATATTCTTACTTTCTTGCTAGGTAGCCTCGGCACTGTGCCTGGAAGGCGATGATAACATCTGTGATCTTCAGGTCTCTCTCTTCTTCCAGGTGAGCCAGAACACCAGTTCTGAAGAAGATTTTACTCTGTCCAATTCTGTACAAGTTGGGATCAAGTTCTAATGCTTTGATCTGCAGGAAAATGGGGATATTTGTTAACTCCAGTGCTGAGGTTTAGCATATTAAAAATTACTTCTCATTACTCTCAACAGCTTTTTATATTAGACGTATAGACCTGATTATCACTAGGATCAAAAATGCTTTCCTCACCATCAGTATGCAAGCTTGCTTCCCATCCATGAATCCTTTAGGAATAGCATTTGCAGCAAGAATTTCGTATCTGCCAAAAGACACTGATGTTATGGCGGTTGAAACACATCAGACTGTTTTCTACAGACAAACATCTACTACACCACTATTAAGCCCAGAATTAGGACTGAGAGAGAGATTCCTACCGCTGACGGAACTCCTGGAAGACAATTCTGTTGGGGAATCCCTGCCGACAGATACGAATACCTTCCAAGACACCATTGCAACGCAACTGCTCCAGCACTAAGTGGGCATCAAGTTTGCCAGCCTGAAAAGAGAACAGAGGGTATTCTTAGCACAGTAGGAATTTACAAAAATGTTACCAGCTGCATTTCTATGTTTGAAGACATCATTCAGCTCTGCAATGTGCTGGTACAGTGCTCAACAGGAATAATGTGGCAGGAGTCTGAAAATAGAGCATTTGAAATTTACCCTTTTTTCATGATTTGGAATGATACAGCGGACAAAGTTGGGATTGGTATTCCTTAAGGTGGTCATCAGTTTGGTCAGCTGCTCCTTATAGAGTTGTCCAACAGTACGGAACATGCCTTTCTTGGTTTTTGAAGCACTAGGGAGTGAGCTTTCAGTCATCTTGGCCATCTGGTCCAGCCCAACTATACGATCCACTGAAATATAAAAGTAAGTATGAATGAAACTGCTCATATAAACTGTCCTCGTCTCACATTACATCTGTCACTACCATTGTTAAACTGCAGCTTCCCAAAGAGCACCAATATATTTTTGATGCAGTAGAATCATAGTAACAGAAGTACTAGAAGAGCCTTATGGATAAATAGTCTAATTCCTGTCAAATATGGATCTTTGTTAACTAGTGACAGAATGGAGTGACTGGATACACAGAATATATTTTATTTTATGTTTGCTCTAATCAGGACAGTCCTTCTGCAACATATCCAATTGGTAGGTTGGTGTCAGATCCAGGAACAACAACATCTCTTGACTCCAATCTGTTACCCAGTGATTCTCAAAGTCTAGCTAATAATCTGTCTTAGTTATTTGATAATTCAGAGCCATGTGTGGTTGCATATTTATGTCCATGTATTGAATATTTATACAGTAGTATATGTGTTACAGATCCATATAAACTTTTTTAAGTGATTTATAGGCATACAGACATTCTTCTGATTGAATTTCATCAAGGTTATAGATCACTGGAGAGAGCTGTGCAGGACTTCTGGGAGAGGAGTGTATACAGTAATTCATAAGACCCAACAATAACCTCTGTTAAATGAAGTCTACAATACCACATATTCAGTAACATTTAAGTGTAATGAATAATTTCTATTTTGTTGCTGAATAATATTAAGTAAGGAAATTTATTGATGGTGCTTAAAACTATCTAATGATGCTTTCCATAAATCTTCAGAACACATTAGTTTCTTAGTTCAGTCTCTTCTATGCTTATCACTTTCACACTTGTGTCCTGCCAGCAAGGAACTGCTGTCAAAAAGTTCTGATAGTAGTTTCTCCCTTTAAATGACATTACTGATTTAGAGTTGCGACTCATACCGTCTTTCCAAAGGTCTGCTACAAATTTGTCTGAAGACTGGTTCAGCAGAGAGGTCACATTGTCATTTAGTGGATCCATGTTCTTTGTCAGCCAGGCAGTTGCGTTGTAGGTAACCTGCAGGAAACAGTGCTACTTCAAAAATCTGTTCTTGATAAAGAAATCCGAGTACCAAAAACACAGGACACTGTATTAACACAAAATCATACAAATAATAACAAGCTGCTATGGTTGAGAGCTGAGCTGAGTGTTTATTCTTACCTGTACTATCGTGTAAAAAGCTTTTTGTGTATCCATGGCAGGGTACGTACCCTGCCTTTAAAAAAAAATCTGCTTGCTAGAAAGGAACCCAAATTACGTGGATTTTTCAATAACCCTTTTGCTTCATATGTGATGTAATTCAAACACTCAGTACCTACATTACATAATTAAAGCCATCCCTTATCAACGCAGGATGGCTTTAAAAAAAAAAAGTACTGGACCATTTCTTTTGTACCATTTGGGCATCAATGAATCAAAGTTCCCTAAGCTAAAATAGTTCAATCTGTCCCGTACCTTTCCTGCGTAGTGCATTATACAGAACTCGGTTTTATCCTTGAGTTGCTTGGGCTTTTGGAATTTGGGATGGTTGCCTTGTTCTTGACATAGTTTCTCCACAAAGGATGTGTCAGTAGCTTTGGGGAACCAGCACTCTTCATCCAGCAGAGCCAGGACGCCTGGAGGGTTGGTCTGCAGTGTGAGCAATATCAGATCAGTATCATCACAGACACAGATAAAGAAAGAGCACCACATTCTTTATTCCTTATTTTATAAGTCCTCCCAGGTAACAAAGGGTCTGACATACCTTAAATGTCTCTATTATTATACTGATAGTTAACTGACCCTGATGCATCCTATGTAGTACCCCACCTACAGAGATAAAATCTTACTGGTCTTTCAATCAGCTCAATGCAAGGCTGCAGGTCAAGGCCAAAGTCAATGAAATTCCATTCAATGCCCTCTCGCTGGTATTCCTCTTGCTCCAGTATAAACATTGTGTGGTTGAAAAGCTGCTGCAGTTTCTCATTAGTGTAATTGATGCACAGCTGCTCAAAGGAATTGATCTGTGAAGAGGAAAAAAAATGCATTCCTAGTGTTAGAAAGAGACCTTCAAGATGGATCTTAAAAGACAACATGAAATTCGCTATTTTCTTCTTCTTCTTTTTTACATATTATAATAATTGAAATATAAGGATCCATATTTTTCTAATATAAGGTCTTGAAAATTTACAGTAAGGTCTCAAATGGTGAATCTTGGTACTGGCACCTCTTCAATTAACCATAAAAAGTAGACCCTGGCTCTATACACTGAGCCTACAGGAGCCCGTTAGGAGCATGCTGCCAGCCCAGCCCTTCCTGCCCAAGGAAAAGGCAAGCAGGCAGGTGCAGTAGGCCTGTGGGCCATGTCGGCCACGAGCTGCTAGCCAGCTTGGAACAATCCCTTTGGTTTTGTGGCTCTGAACTTAGATTTTTGTCATCTTGCATCCAAACCACTGCATGATAATAAGGAGTTTAGCCAACTTGTGTCTCACAGTACCTACCTCAAAAATCTCAAACCCAGCAATATCAAGGATCCCCAAGAAGGAAGCACCTTGTCTTTTTGTTTTGTCGAGAGCTTTGTTTACACGAGCTAGAATCCAACGGAAAAGACGTTCAAATTGTGCCTTGGCCAAAGCTTCTATGGCAAAGTCTGCCTGAAATAAAGATGACAAAATTGTAAGTGAAAGAAGAAACCTAATTAGCTGCTAATTTCTGTATAGCAGAAAACAGAGTAGTTTCAGGCGAGCTAAGCAGACTGCAAGTAGATACCTGCTCTTTGGTCTGAGCTTTCTGAACAACATCTCTTCCTACTTTGATCCTTGGGGTTAGAATAGATCTTGTGAAATCTGTCACATTAATCCCCATGAGGTGACACACTTTTTGTGCAGCTAGAATAAAAGAGTGAGATTTTTATTTCAGATTGAGTTTTCTCTCAACAGGTCAGTAAGTGTGAATACAAACAACTCAGCAAGTATGTGAAGCTATTTATCATCCTTAAAAGCTCTTTTATTGTACATACAAGAGACACCACTTGCCACAAAAGTATTACTTGGCAGCAGATTCAGTGTTCATCAATTTGTTGATTCAAGGTTACTAGAAAAGGTAATGAAAACTGAGCTGGTTTTAAGTATGGTATATCTTTTAAAGCCTGTGAAGTATATATGTAATAATAATTTAAAAAATAATAATATAGAGTGCTTACTCAGCTGCTGTTTTATTAGTTTCTTAGTGTTAACTAATTTTTTAAGTGGCAAATCATACCAGTATTGTCTGGCATAGAAGCTTGATCAGTGTTCCTCTCCTTCTTGAAGACAATATTACCCAGTTGTAGGACAGATGAGACTACCCTCAGTATAGCTGTAAGAGAAACAGATAATACAAATGAGGAACAGAATGGACATATTTTGAAAGCTCTATTTCTGCAATAATGAAGATTCATTCTGTTGCCTATGATAATCATACTCTGTGGAAAGAGCTAGGTTTGCCTTAAAAGACTGTGCCTTAAACTGCAGGAGTTAGAGAGCAGATTGAACAGCATCTCAACAGTCTGTGCAGCAGAGTAAACAGGCCAGTCTGGGGGCACTAGCAGCTCCAGACTGTGTTGTGCTGACTCTCCAGGGAGACCCCCCCCAAGTCTCAGGAATCCATCTCCCACTTGCAGTGGCCTATAGCATCCTCCCTGCTCAGTCACTCGGCAATCTATAACTCTGACTTTAAAATAATAATAATTTTTAAAATCTATTTATTACCTGTAGCTTCAAAAATGTGTGGCACTTCTGAAGCTCCAGTTATGTAGGAACATGTGGATATTTAGTTGTGCAACTAAAATCAAATGTATACAGATCTTTGAAGAGGTAGCTCAAAGTACAGAAAAGAAATTGGCTGATTTTTGATTACTAAAATATATGTGTTACCTAACTTCAGGTAGTAAAATCTGCTGATATGTTACTGACATGATTTGAACCCAGCCAGCAACCAAACACCAAGCTGCGGCTCACCTCCTCTCTGCCCCAGGGAATGGAGGAGAGAATTGTAGGGATAAAGGTAAGAAGACTCATAAATAGAGATTAAAAGAAAATAAATTGAAATAAAGTAAAATTAATAATTATAATAATAGTAATGATAGAATAAAAGAAAAAAAAAAAAAAAAAGAGCAATGCACAATGCAGTTGCTCACCACTGGTTGACCAACGCCCAGCCCATTCCTGGCTAGTGATCCCAGAGGAGAGAAAATCCTAAAACCTCAAACTCAGAATTGTCCCAGATGCCCAGCCCACTCTCATCTATACACTGAGCATGATGTTGTATGATAAGGAATATTCCACTGGCCAGTTTTGGTCCATTGCTCTGGCTGTGATCCCTCCCAGCTTCTTGTGCACCGGCACACTAGCAAGATATGGGAAGTTGAGAAGTCCTTGATTTCCTAGCAACAGCTAAAAACATCAGTATATTATCAACATTCTTCTCATACCAATTCCCATACTGAATTCAAACCACAGCACTATCTCTGTTCCAGGCAGAACCAGGACAGTTACAGATGAGATTATATGAATCTAGGGAGTTCTATTTGGTAAACTTACACAGGAGAATACTGTCCGAATGGGCCTATATTTTAGAGCATGAAATCAAAGGGATTCAAACAGTGATGTAACTACTCCTATTGTAATGGAGAATGCTGCTGTCAACACCAATACACGTGCCCTCTCAAGAGAACGAACCAGTCTTCATCACTAACATCATCTGAATTTACCAGGGCTGGGATTTGCTCTGCTGTCCTGCAAGGCAAGACATTTTTTCTCATCATCCCTCAACAGCTGACGCAGGTCTGGGATGTGATGGAGCTCTGCTCCTGGCTGCTGGTCTGGCTCAAGTGGTGGGGTGACACTGCTTCTGCCAGCAGGTGTCACCTGGGGCATGGCAGTTCACATCCATGCGCAGTGCACACTGGCATTCACCAGCTCTAGCCCTGCACCCTCTCGGGAACAGGGAGACCTAAAAGCTACACAAATTGATGTCTCTGGCAGGCCCACATTTTCAAGATAGTTTAGTTGTTGGTTCATGCTCTTTGTTTTTATTTCTTTTCTTTGAATCAGTGAATACAAATATGAGCTATGTGAGCCTGTTCAATTTCTTTCACAATTAAATTGGAGTATTTGGCAACTTTTTCATGCTAGTTGCTGGAAAGTTTTGAAAAAATGTCTTCAAATGGTCATTACTGTTTTCAGAGCTGGCTTGGACTCAGTAGTCTGTTTTGGGTAAGTATGGAGATGTTCTAGTGAGAAATCTTCCCTTTCATAAACGCAAATTACCTTTCAAAACGCCTCGTGTTATAGTACTTTTGTATGCTGACAACTGCACTGATGTTGTGGAATTCAAGTAAGTCAGGAGAGCATGTCATTGCAATTCTTCATTCAGATCGACAGCAAAAGATCGTGACAATTATTTTGTTTGACCTACGCCTAAATGTATAGAGCGGCCTTCTGCATCACCAGTTGTTCTGTTCATCACAGAGATAATTTCTCTTTGATGATACATATTTTATTTTCCAATATAGGTGATGATTCTTCAGTATTTCTTTCACTGTGTTTCCAGCAAGTGCTGCCAGTTTAAACCTTTTGAAGGAGGTGGTTTATGAAGTGTTTTCATTATTGACTTCAGCCGCTCCCACTGGTACACACTGCAGCAGTGGGAAAAGGTAGGTCATTGTAGTCATTTTTTTAAATAGAACTTTTCTAGCGACCACCTAAAATCAGTAGATCATAATTAGATCTCCTTGCAAGGCAGGAACAGTCACCCTAATACTCTTAAGACTTCCTGAAATGTCACCCTGTTAATACAAAGGTGGCAGTGATTCCAAGGAGGCTGGTGGTATTTTGTATCACAGATCTATGACAGTGGTTTCAGTGTCTTCACTGCCAGTCTTTTCTCAACCCCTGCTATCCTCCCCCCGGATTCCTGCTGCTGGTTTCTGTTTTCTTCAGGCACTGTACTGCTTGTTGTTACGGTCTCTGACCATGCTGCTTGTGTTACGGGATCTTGATCCTGTGTTTAGATCCTGCCTTGATCTCGTGTCTTTCCTGATCACACAGAACTGAGTTCCCATGTTATTCCTAACATGAGGTAGGAACCAGTATGTGCTTGAGATGTTTCATCTTCTGAGAGAACCTTCATTCTCTTTCCACAAGACATCTATGGTTTAATTAATCTAATACCTTCTGAGAAGGAGTGAAATCTATGGACACTAATTTCACAGTGCACTTCTTGGAAACAGTAGCTATGTAATGCTTGGTAATAGTTCTACACAGAGGAAATAAGAGGCAAAGAGCTCAAACAACATGGCTACATTTATAACCCTCTAGTTGATGGTTCATGCAAGACCACGCTTCTCCAGAGAAACATGGACTTAAAATCTAAATATTCTTAATTTTCTTATATGAATGTAGAATCTTACTTCATATGCATAAATTGCAAAGTGATTATTCTGGACAGAGTTAATTTCTAGTCATTTGCATCTCTATATAGAGTCACTTGCAGATGTATACCTTGAATAGAATCTTGCTAACAGTTCTCACCTGTCTGTTCCTCCTCATTAAAGCCCATAATTGTCATGGCTTCCAAGGTCTCCTGGAACATCTCATCATCTTGTTGAGCTGGAATAGGCACGTGGCCATTAGATAGGAAGGTATAATTGTTGAAGCCTTCCAGCAACAGGTCATCTAAAAAGCAAAGAAGAAAAGCTTTACTTAAATGCGTTGACTTAACACTCTGGGTTCATGAGTTCTCCCTATGAACAAGAGAAAAAAAACAAAAGCATTTTCATCAAAGGAAGACTCTGCTTGTAGGAAGAATTTAGGGGTTTGTGGTGCACAAATATTTTCAGAATAACTCCTCATTGAGCAAGCTTGATTAAGTTACGTTTCCAGTTTTCATTAGTAACTGGGGAGTATGTCTGCCTCTCCATGGGATTTTGCACCCTATGGACCTAAATCTGAGCCATTCTTCCCAAAAGTGTAACACCATGTGTAACCTACTCGGAACTACACCTCTCCCTGTGGAGATTCATATTAGGTATAATGACAATGGAACCAGGTAACAACCATAGCAGGCCAGACCAAAAGACCCTTCCACCCAATACTGTGGCCAGCAATAGATTCTTAGGTAAGGAGCATAAAACCCAGGGGAAATACAGAGTTATGCATTGCTTTATCCATTCTTTGGCAACTAGTGACTTAGGGAAAGATGTCATGTTCCAACACATTATGTCTAATCCTTTTTTTTTTTTTATTCACTTACAATTTTCACCTTCTTAATATTCTGAAGCTATAGGTTTCACAGTATAATAATGTGCTGTGGGAAAGACATTCTCTTTATTTTAAAACAGCAAGACAATATTTTTATTCAGAACCTCATTTCTTTTGTGTAAGAAAATGATGAATAACTGTTCCCTATTGATCTTGATATCATTCAAGATGGGATCTAAATGGGTTTATGTCTCCTGTAAATAGAAACATCCTGTAAACTGTAAACAACCTGGCTCAAACAGGTGAACATGAATAGAAACTTTCTTATAATTCACTTGAGATAATTATTTTCTATAGCTAAAGAGAGAAAGGATTGAATGACATACAGTTAAAGAAATTAAGATGAATTACTTAAGTAAGCCATTGCTCTGACTGTTCAATGAGATCAGGGAATCATTAGCAAGTAACTTACTTCTCATTTGTTCAGAAGCTCCAGCAATCAAATAGTAAAAGATATGAAACGTTCTCTCATCTTTAGCCTGACGAATAGCACGGGATTTTTCAAGCAAATCTGTTTGTCAAACGTGTTAAAAAAAAAATCAGCATATTTCAATTCTTCCTTAATTGTGCCATCAGCCTCAGAACCATCAATAGCATTGTTGAGATATTTACCACAAGCTTGTCTAACACGAACATATGTCTAATTCTGTGGCAGGAGCTCTGGTATTGGAACAATTCTCACCAAAATAAGTAGATGAATTTCCTACTTCTTATTGTATAGTAAGCAGTGGTAATCATGGTAATAAGCATCACAAGAAATATAAATGTTTCTAAAATCAGATATATAAGAATAGTATTCGTAATATAATTCCCATCACTTTAGAAATGAAGTACCAATATGATTCTTTCAACATAAGGTGGACTGGCTAGAGAAAAAGCTCTTCAGGCTTTTTTATTGTAGATATAAAAGCAAACTTTATTTATGGTCCTTTTTTGTGACTATAAGCTACTAAAAAAGAAGTTGGGAATAGGGGTAAGTATGTCAACAAAAGTCAGTGATTCATTCTTTAAAAGCTATAGTACTATAGATAAAACTTCAGTTAAGATCAAACAAAAAGAAAACTGATGTTTTTTCTAAAGATCATTTGGCAAAATAAAAACAGTGAGATAAACTATTGTTTGATGCAACACCCAAGAGATAAGGACCTTCTTTACAGCTGCATCTTTCTCATTACGAGAGTAAGCAGCTCCTTCTCTATGCAAATACAAGCAACGCAGCACTGGGGAATCTACCTGCATATTAATTTGTTCATTAAAACACACTAGCTCATAAACATGACCAAGGGAAGATGCAACAGTACTTAGCAAGCAAAGTCAGTCTAAGAATTTCTCCTGAATGTCTGTGCTTTTTTCCTGAAAAAATACATCAAGGTTACGTAGCTCACTTCTCTAGGTGTGTCATTCTGAACAGCAGGGAAGTATTTGGAATCCAGAGCAGACAAGTTCTCTGGAAATACACAGCAACTGATGCTAGCCTGGGGCATCAACACCAGCAAAACAGTGCTTCACTTCAGGTGAGTGAATTCCCAGAACATGTAATTTCTGACCATGGCAGTTTAACAAAACACACAGAGATCAAGTCCATTTCAGGATGAATGGTGCATTGGTTTAACAAAGGCAAGAGGAAATGTAAAGACTCTAAGACAGCCTTCTGACCACACCATATTCTTTGGCTTTTCCTGTCTCTCATCTTTATTACTATAAAGTCTTGAGAGAGGTGGAAAGGAAAGGAACATTACTTGTATTAAGAAGACCCTTCAATCCTCCAGACATGCACTAGAAAGCTGTCATACTAGGTATCATATAGACTCCTCTTCTAACAGGTTATTTTCAATGCTTTTTCTTGGGATGCTTCTATGCCAGTACAACATGTATGACCATTGTTATACCTAAACAGCATGGCAACATTCAGCCACAGCCCAGATCATTCAGTCTGCGAGGCTCAGGACCCTTCCCTTACAGGAGCCAGGGCGCACAGGACTGAGGGTAAGATTGTACTAAGCATCTGGGCTTCATCCAAACATGCGGTCAGGACCGGTACAAAGTGCCAACCCTGGACTTGAAAACTGGGAAGTACTCTCCAAGTTCCTTGCTAAACTATAGTGATAATATCAAACATTCAGTGTTGTTTTTTTTTCCAAAGTGCCTGTAAGCACCAGTAAGAAACAGTAAAGTTTCAAAACTTTTTATGCAGCTGGAAAAGTAGACCACAGGGAACTGGAGTGACCCATCCACAATGACACTGTTGTGAAACAAAATGACCATGTGGCTCTCAAGATCACATGCAATCTTAACCACAGGACGATCTTTTCCATTATTGTATCATTGGGACTCTGCTTTTCAAGTCCGCTGCCATTGTATTAGGTGTGGTTGCTTCCACTTTCTGAAGCTGTATATGGAGAATGGCACACTTCCCTATAGCTGAGAAAACAGATCTGAAAATGTAAACGTGAGCATAAGACAAACTGAGAAGCTGGTATCAGCATAAACGAAGCCATTTCCCTCCATCTTTGTTTATAACAGCCTCAGCAGTATTTGCCTTTCTTAGACATGCAATGGAGCTTGTTTATCTTACTTCCTTCTGCTCACCCCAGTTACCTTCCAGGGCAGCTCACTGAAAAGGATACAAGTCTCTATGTTTGCTCCGACAATGTAGCCTGTCACATCAAAATTGATGCGGATGAATTTGCCCTGTGAATGAAAAGAAGACCTAGATTGGGCTGCTCTTTCAGGTTATAACAGTTTTTCCAATGTTCGTATTTAGCCTGGTTATTAAGATGAGTACATCATCCTCTTAATAATATGCTTGATTCATTCCTGCTGGGACAACACGTGGAAAAGCCTGAAAGGAAGTGAAATTCTCTGATACTCCTTCTGCAGAGATTTGCCCCTACTTTTTTGCGGGGCACTTAGGGGCAAAGGAGTCCTCCCCTGTTGGGGAGCAGGCTTTGGAAGCTGAGGATACAACGTCTATTTTCTACTTTGATTTCCACAAGGTCAATGAGGGAAGAGCAATGGATCTACATAACTCTCTCTGCCAAGGATCATCTGCATGGATCCCTGAGCTTTGCAGGGAGAGAACAGATGTGGGAGAGGAGGGTTTGCAGGGAAAACAACAATCAGTTAAAAATGTCATTGGATGGTGACAGCCCTCAGCTCACATCATTACAACTTTATTTTGTGTGACTGTTTATTCTTGTTCTCCTGTGTTTTTTTAATATATTAACCACTCTTGCTAAGCAACAGTCACACCTGAGGAGATACGTGCTCAACAGTGGTACAAAGAAAAAGAAAGTACAGATTTTGTTTGCCAGTATTCTGAAGGTGAGCATAACCTGGTGCAGGAATTGACTCTGGAAGGCCACGCACAGACTGCTGAGTGGTGAGAGGACAATAGTACTGTCAAGTTTGAGCTGATCTTTGATGTTCTATAAGGCCAAATTCCTATTTCAGAGGGGAGTTATAAACTTTATAAGTTTATAAAAGTTATAAAGGGATTAATTTTAAGATGCTCGTTAGAGAGAAGCATTGATGAAGGCCACTGTACACCGTGTTTTAAATGATGTTGTACACCCCCCTCCCAGAGACCCAGCTGGATTTCTCCTACTTACGAATCTGGAGGAGTTGTCATTCTTCACAGTTTTTGCATTTCCAAAAGCTTCAAGAATAGGGTTTGCCTGTAGAAGCTGTTTTTCCAGCTCACCCTAAAATTCATTCAGATGCTGTTAACCCTAAGCTTCATAATGACCTAATTAAAATCAACACATGTACACTGGAGAAGAATGTGAAAGATAATTTAAATGTCTGGGGTTTTTTTCCTGAATACTGCACTTCATGTGGATTTGTTTTCATTCTCTGTTAATCTTGTGTTTATATATTTGTGCAGTTGATTACTGTGCTGTATATATGACCCTTTTCCAGTCCTGTTGCCTGTGACAGATCAGTCTATTAATCTTCTTAGCATCATGACTGGTCTTTTTTAAAGAAGGGGCCATTCAATGTCAATTTTTTTTAATTTTTTTTACTTTTTTAACTTTAGTATCACTTTTAGAAGGGCTATTCTTAAAGGAACCTTTAGCATGTCTTTTTCAAGTTAGTTTATTGAGATCCTTTGCTAGCAAATGACGATGTAATTAGAATAACTTGCCAAGAATCATTTTAATATAATGCAGCACAAAGCTACAAAGCAGATTTCATCAAGTCTATTAATAATGATCCATGCAAAGCTATTTAGGTTAAATAGAAATGCACTGATTTATTTCAAACTAGGATAATGAATTCTCATGCAAATACACAAACTTCATATTATATTGTTAATTGTGATTGGTAATTGCTAATGAAACAAATCATGCAATGAAACACGCATGCATTTAATACTCCTATTTCTAAACAAATCAATGAAGTAGAAAAATTCCTCTGCTTATGAATACAGCTTTTTTGAACTTTTCATTCAGCTCTGTCCTATGAGGTCACTCACTTTCACATTTGCTTATTGTCATCCTATTCTTTGAGTACTACTCTGCAGTAACATGCATTATTTCAAATAACTCACCCTGAAAAGAAAAAGACATTGATAGATAATATGATATAAATTAAATAATTTTAATTAAAAAAATAAGGTAATATTTAGGTTGAATCTAGGGGAAATAATTTGGAAAATTAAAGTGCTTCCCACTTGATGTGCAAAACTGGTAACCTTTTTCTAAATGCCATTCCTGAATGTCTTGTAACTTATGTGGCAATGATGAGAGCTGCCTCAAAACTGTAATTAAAAAGCAACAGATCTTTAACAAATGGCTGAACTTATCTGCATGGTCATGAGAAGGGAGAATGAGCACCTTCCTGAGGGCACAGATCTTCTGAGAACTAAAGCATATATCAAGACTGAATTTTGAAAAAAAGAAAATAATCCCACCAAAAATCCCCCAAATCTTACTACCTAAAAGCTGGAGGAAGAGGGAAGGGAGATTTTTAAATGAGCCAATACAGGAGTTCTAGAATAAGTAAGGAATTCCTGAAAGTCCTTGAAGTTTATCTGTACTGAGCAACTATTCGCAGTTACACTCTGCAGGCTTTTACACTCCACTATAAGCACAGGGTGCTGCTGAAATCGGGTGGCAACAGGGAAAACAGAGCCTTGTCTACTAAACTGAGGCAGTACCAACTGCTTCTAGTGAGAACTGAGTTATGCTATAAACTTGGGTTATAAAACTGTGGCTCCAAATTAACAGCATTGTGTGCAGCTGTAAGTCCACTGAACTCCAAGGATTTGCTTATGCCAGCAATGTATTAGATTTTTTGCTGAGAGCTTGTCAGATGAAGTATTGAATTAACTAAAGGGGCAACATATTGCCGCTTGTCATAGCCAAAGTCTGAGAGGAAGTGGTCAGAATGGGGAAAGAAAGACCCCATTAAAAAAAATAAATTAAAAAAATCCCATTTGCCTGGCATAGAAACAGAAACAATATGCCAGCAAACCGGCCTGTATTCCCAAAGCATTGGTATGCTGGCACAGCGCACCGGAACACAGGAGAACCCCTGAGGGGCTGTAAGAAACTGCCATAACACACCTGCAGACGCTGGCTGCAGTGGGAATTGCTCCATTACACATCATAGCAGCAAGCTAAGAGCATGCTAACTTCTGTGGATGTGCACGATTCTCAACGCTCACATAAAAATGTAAAACTGAAAGCAATATCGAATGGAAAGCATGCAGCCAAACAAATCAAACACCGTGAGGTTTAGGAATTATTTCACAACAGTCCTTGAAAGTTCAACCTGAAGCACAGAAAGCATTTGGGTATTTTCATTCAGAAATCATACTGCTCGATTTCAGGGTGAGTGGCTCTTTCAGGATAGTGGGAAATTTCATTCAAACTGTAGCAATTTGAACACACACATATAGAAGAGAGTGATACTTGAAAGATGACCCTGCCTGTGTCAGACCTCATTCTTTACCATGGAGCCTGACACAGTTAGGGTTGATTTGTGAGAGCATTTGGCGCTATTGTTGCTTTTTATCACATCATACAACATATTTCAACAAATTCTCTCTTAAATTTTCGAGGTGCAACAATAGCATGCAGATCTACACTCAGTGCCTTAAACACACATCAAACAGTCTAAGTTACTCACGTAAGAAAAAGATGGACCTTGCTGTATTGAATAACGTGGTATAAAACAAGTGTCAGTATCATTTCCATTACACAGATATTTTTATTGTTTTTCCTGTATTAAAATAACCAATACACAGTTTCCATGCACATAAACCAGGAATACAAACACAAACAATCTATTGCAGACGTACCAAGAGTACAAATACCATTAACATATATAGAGCTTTTTAACGGAGGAAAAAAACCAAGACCCTGAAGCAAAGGGATGGAATTTGGATACAGTCCCAGTTTAGTCTCCCAGGACCAGATAAGGGCAGGTATTTCTATGGTAACCCTGCAGTTCTTCTCTGGTGCAACTGAGGCATTTTGCTAGTCCTTATTTTTTAATGACTGATATTACAGAGTCAGTAGTCCCAGCCACTGAATTACTATTTGTCAGAATGTTATAGAACAACTTAAACTTTCTCTCGGTTCCTGTCTGGTGGATATTTGCCTTCAGGTCTGTCTCAGGGCCAACTTGATCCCGAGTTTCATGTAATTCCCCAGAGGAGTCAGCAGCAACTGCAGTTATATGCCCATTAGGGATGGCCTTGAAACCACAAGTTCATATCCCCAGACACTGAGCAGGGACACAGTAGGAAGAAATAAGTTTTTTGCATAAACATTCAAAAAGGAAAAGAATGCCTTTAGTCTTGGACAGTTTCCACAAAATTTAATCACAGATTTCTAGAAAATACTACCCAAAGGCACATCTACTCCCTCCCCTGCCTCAAGGCAGAATCTGCTGTATATAAACAACAATTATTTATGGCAGAAGAGGCCAAGCTGCACACCCTGTGCTCTGGAGTCCTCTGCCTGGTGGCATACAGGGCAAGCAAGGGCAGCTGCAAGACCTAGCACACATGTGCTCATGAGGTTTCAACTTCATTTTCCACTACCCTACTGATTTCTTATTTTGGGCCCAGTCTTGCATTTGGGACACACTGAAACGTCTTCCTGAATTAAGTCTGTTTTGTCATAAAGGTGAATTGCTCCATTCTTTTGCAGAAATCTGAGTAACACTCAAAAGGCTGGAAGTGACATAGGACCTGGAGTTGTATCATTGGAAACAGCAAAGGCAGGTGAGAAGCTCAGCCATATGAATGATCTCTGAGAACTGGGCAAGTATAAGCTTGTGTTACGGTTCAGAGCAAGAAAGTGAACTTTAATCACTAAGGGGAGACTATTACGAATTTTGAAGGAACAAAGTATTTTAAAAAAATTGTGCCTTTCAAAGTTGTTCTCTCTGAACAGTAAAAAGAAAATACAATTTTTATACAGGAAGTCTTTACTAGTTAGTAAGAAAACTCACTTGCTAATAAAGCAAACCAAAACTTTGGAAGTTTAAATGCTGGTATACATTTTGGTGATGCAGTTGGCCAATGTGTTAGGTAAACACTTTCCCAAACTTCTTAGTTGCCGGGGCCAAGGGTAAAATAAGGACCCAAGCACTTGCAGACTTCAAAGCCTTCATACTAGGATATAAATAGGTGCTATGCATATGGAAAGCTATGAATATTTCTCTTCTAGCAAAGTACCTTCTGATTTGATGCCTAAGGGAGTGTCAAACAAATGGGTTTTTTCCATAAACAGAGAGCTGTGATGTAATTGTGTACTCTTAATATGTCAAATGTTTGGCAAGCCACAGATGTTGACTTGCTGTTAACACAGTCAGCTCAATACAGTCCTAACAAGCTTGAAGAAGAGTTGAATACTGAAGAGCTCACTTACAGTGATGCTGGTGTCCTTTTTGCCCTTATGTGAGGAAGCAACAACAGCCAGGTACTGAATGACCTTTTTGGTATTTTCTGTCTTGCCAGCACCAGATTCACCTCTGAGGGGAAAGAAAATAACACAAGAGAAGGTAGGTAACTAGAGGACTCCTTCTGCCACATGATGTATTCAGTGTATAAAAACAGGACGGGAAACTGTCCAGCTTAGTTAGTATTTACCCCTGAACACCATCTCTCCAAATCCACCTGACTTCAGCATGCAAAGAACACATTATCAGAGCTGTATCTCTGTTCTGTTCATATTTTGACTGGACATTGAGCCATTTAAGGCAGTTCTAAAACATGATTCATTTTTGAACAGCAGTTCATCTTGTTTTGGCAGCATCTGATTGTTTATGAGAAGTGGAGCTGGCAGGGAGTCTGCTTTTATTTTAAGACCAAAAAATACAAGATTAACTATAATGTGATACAGCAGTAAGAAAAAACATCAGCAATAATACAATATTTTTTCTCTTCTGAATCTCTGGCATTAAAGTAGACTAACAGCTTGCATTGATGCTGGATAATAAGCAAGTGATCCTGCCTCATCTGAAATCCCTGTTCAAACACTCCTTGAATTCAGTGGGACTAGAGCTGGGACTGCCTGAGTTGTCCCTCCTAACCAGCTAGTAAGGGACATCTTGAGTGGGGAGATGCCTGACCAGCAGGATTGGCATCCCGGCTGTGCTCTGTGCACTGTCACTTGGGAAGCAGGAAGGCAGTGGTAACTTTTCACCTCCAGAGGATTTCCAGGCTAAGTTTATTTACAACTCCTAAGCCCTCTCTTAAAGTAAAATAGTGGTTTTCAAAGTACAGGTACAAGGGCCAGATTTAAAGAGTCTTTTCTCAGAAGAACATTTCCAGCCTCATCTCACACCTTATAGATACCTTTGGCTCTGATGATTATATAGATGAAAATGTTTTTACACTGTCCTCTCAGCAATTAAAAAGGACATTAAAGTGGGTGCGGATGTAACAACTAGCTCTTTCAACTGTATCAAGTCAGTGCTGTGAGGAAAGCAACAGTCTAAATGTAAGTTGGACCTCTTCGTCTTTGAATTTAAACTGAAATGAATTTAAATATAAAAAGAACAATACATTCAAAAATCCCATGGATATTTGTCAACTTGTTTGAAGCTGAAACTATTCAGCTGGTTCCATTGCAGTTCTCCTTCTTTTCCTAATTAGGAAATACAGGAGTTAATTTTTCCTACCAAGGGACCAGTGATAAATGGATATAAATAATATCGGTAAGAGCTGGACAGAACTTTCAAGACAAAATGACAATGATGTAAACATCAGGAAATTAAAACCAATTCCTGCCTGAGGTACGACACGATAAGAATTGTTTCTTCTGGCTTTTAGAGTTTTAACCAGAAATAATTGAGATGAATATGTTAATTTTCACGAGATGTGAGTTAATTTGCACAGTTTAGAGGCTGGATTCATCTCTGCCTGGGTTTCAGTGCTAACACATTTCAGTGTTTTTTTGATAAAAATTAAGTGTCCTGGGAACAAATCCAAACCAAACACACCAATTTGAAGACATATGAATACAAAGTTTTCAAATAAATCTACCTTACAACTTTGTTTCTTTGGAAAAAAAACCCAAACCCACAAAAACCAACCAAAAAAACCTCAACCACCCCCCAAAAAAAGCTTTCTTCAAACAAACCCTGGGCTTTGAACTATTCCACTTTATTAAAGGTTATTTGTAGTTCATCACTACATGAATCGCATTTCCTTTCTCCCAGGGCAACAGTGCCCATCATTTGACTTTCCCCTGAATCCCTGTGAGTATTACCATATATGGCATCATTTTACTTGTAATTATCCTACCATACTGTAATGCTTAAGTTACTTAACATTTTGTTCTGTGCTTTCATCCTGAACTCTTTTCTCCTGCACAGGCCAAGGGTTTTCCTATTTTCTGCAGATACACTTTGAGGCTTTAACTTCCTTTTGAAGTGGACAATAAAAAGTTCTTCATCATGAAATGGAAATACTATCAGATGAAATGGAAAACAGATAGGATCTCAACAGCTACAAGTAAGAAGCAAAACCTCTAAGGTCAGCGAGTAATGAATAATGATGTCCATAGCTGATGAATACATCTGATTTTTCAACACATCAGGTCATTTTTAAATGTACATGACAATAGACAGGCCTGATAAACAAGAATCCATTAAACAACATCAGTAGTCCTCATACTCTGAAGGATGCATCACAGCTGTATGACAATGCCTAGATTACATACAGATGACAAAATACCATGTGTTTGAAAACTAACAAATGAGGAGGAATGGAGAGATCACATTCAATGCCTCTAAACATCAAGAAGTTTTGAAGGAGAAAGACCCAGGAGGAGTAGAGCATGTGAATCCCTTAGTTTGCTTCACAGATGGATGAAATTTTTCCTAGAAGCATTGACCTGCAACAGAATTGGTCATGCTGGTGGTTTTTCTCTGTGCCTGCCTTGAACTGTTGTCATTTCTAGTGTGGCAGAAACAAATTTCACTGTGAGGTGGTATGAGGAATCCCACCTGTTTTAAAATCTGCATGTTCTCAACAACTGAATTTTTAAAGATGGGTCTTTTTCTTGCAAGCATCTTTCAGTGGTTTTGGCATGAACCATACACAACAGGGTTCCTCCCAGGAGGCATCTGCTTCTCTCTTCTAAGTGCCTGTTTTCCTCAGTTTTTACCCCTAAATTATGTTCCCAAGTGGGTATTCACCATATAAACGCTGTTACCACTATCCTAATCATGATCTTTTGGGAGCAGACTGATCATTTATTTAATTGAAGCATCTCAAATAATTCCTGTTGCCTGCCATACATAGAGGCAGCACATTTACTGCCAGTGCTGTTCTTTGCAAGACAGAAAAACAGATCAAAGGCAGGTCCCATTGCACAGTTTGGATCAGCCCAATAGCAGTACTTTAGCTACTTCCCATACATGTTTTCCTCCTAAGAAACTCCTTGCCTTTCACAGAGCAAAAGGGACCCACTAGACTTACAGTCTTGCTCTGTTAAAAACACCACTCTCACATTTTGTGTCATAGTTTAAACTTATTCTTCTCTCATTTCTTGCCAGGCATTGTTTTAGGAACTTGGTACAGGATTTAAAGCACATAAGCTCCCATATATAGTACTTAGCTATAGTTGAGTTTTCGTACCACGTGAGCTACTAAATCCTCCATGACTCCATTACCTTCACCTTAAATGAAAATTATCCTAGTTAGAATAAGTTTCCAAATTAGGACAAGGTGAGATTAACAAGTTGGCCCCACTGTTGTGGTGTGAGCCTGCCATGTAGCTAGGACTCTTGCATGACTTGGTATAACTGGGAAAAAGCAGCCTTAAAAGTGTATATTTTTTTGTTGAAAATTTGAAAATTTTCTATATTAATATTATAAGACTTAGCCGAATTCCACTTTTGGAACCATCTAAAAAGTAACAGCAGAATTTATTTTCAGCATTTGTTTCAGTAAGCAGTGAACCACAAAAATTGCCCGTTCACACATCTCTTAATCCGGCTGTGCTGGCACTGCGGGAAGCCTCTGTGCACAGCGCAGTCAATGAGGTGCTCTAAATCACATTAGAGCTTGGCAAAGGCTTCTCATCCTGCAGTATGAGATGTGCAAAGATAATGAAAGTCTTTGTCCTAGACCAGCTGCACCCTGCTAGAGGCCCATCTCTGAAGCCAGCCCACTGATCCTACTTGTTTACTTATAAAAAAGTTCCCCAAAGAGACCGAGCTGGTTCAGCACCAAGCTCCACCCCGGGTCTAAAGCTACACGAGATATCTGTATGTGAGAAGGGCCAGGCAGCAACTCTTGCCAGCTCCAGCCTTTGAGATTTAGTGAGCTGGGAAAGAAAAGAGTTCAGATCTCTTGTGGAGGGGTATTTTGACTAATGGGGCTTTGCAGTCTGGAGGATGTTCTGGATGACTCTGCTTCTTGATGTCTGTCAGGGAGACAGTGAGCTGAAGTCCTGTGGCCGGGTAAGGCTCTGGAGAGTTTGTCCAAAAAGAGAGAGGGGAAGAAGGGAAAAAGGGCAGGATGGTAACCACCTCACACAATATTTTGTCTGTTTCTGTATCAAATTAAGTGGAAACATCACCCTGTTACCATAGGTTTCTACAGAAGCTATTCAAACAGAATTAATGTATAAAAAAAAAAAAGTAAAAGGTAATGAAAAAGTATTTGATTCTATGTACAAACCAAGTGTTTAACAAGCATTAGTTTTCACAGGCTTCACATCACCCCAAACATGCAGAATTTTAGTCAGATTTTTTATCATTCAGTCAAGGTGGCTTTTTGTTTAACTGAAACTTGTATACTGTCCTTTTAGCCACATCTGCTTTCTAGAAAATATTCTTCCCACTCTTCAGGAAGTGGCTAAAATATGATAGCCCCAAAATCAGAAAGATTTAGGAAATCTTTAAAACACTCATGTGCTTAGATATGCAAATAAGCACCTGTGGAAATTTTAATTTAAAAGAAGTTTGAAAACTCCAGGAAAATCCACTTGTATCTTTAGAAATCAAATAACTTAGAGGTCAGAAGCCTCCTCTGAGGATTGGTGTCTCTTTTTACATCGGAAGAAGCTTGAAAAGTCACAGGTCTGTTCACTGGCCATTGCTTAGTCCAATTCACATTTAATTGCTGATGCCCTAAGGTTGCTAAAGTCTCTGAGTAACCGGACAGGTTTCTTGGCATTTTTCCTTCAGCAGCATCTAATGCGCACGTGCTGGTCAACAGAGACCAGCATGGTCTTTGCAGGAATGAATAGAGAATATCTCGTGGCTAACTCAGATGTCAAAGAAGAGAGACTACAGTGGGGGAGGCCAAAGTGCAGGCAGGAATTTTGAGGAATCCCAATAGCCAGGCAGAGAAGTCAAGGCTGCCCAGAACAGTACAGGGACCAAACCACAAGGGTGGAGAAAACTGCCTTGCTTTTCAGACACATAAAATAATAAGATTTCATACCCATAGTACAGCATTATATGTGTATATTATATTGTTATGTTATGTGTGTGATGTTACATCATAATAATGCAGCCACAGATCAGATACATTAGTTAATAGGCCTAGCCATGGTATAAAGTTTCTTATGTTTCAGAGAGGCAGCTGGTAAATGTGATGAAAGGATGTGGGGTTTTAAGTCTGACTGTAAAGTGGCAGAGAGCAACTGGCAGGCAATGACACGAGAGGATGTTCCATGATGCTGGCCATGGGAAAAAACTAACAGCAGAAAGCATGTGTGCACAGAGGAGAGTAGATCAAAGGTAGTGTGTGTGTAGTTATTAATAAAATATAGAGGAAAGATAGGGAATTCTGAGGAAGCATTACAACCCGTAAACATTAAAGACAGTTGGAGCATTTTAAACATACCACAGTTAATCACACAAAGAGTAGGGATTGAAAAAGAATGCAAACAATACTTAACCACATGAGGGTAAGTTCAATGAGCTGAGGTTGAAGTCCTGAGGATGGGTATATTTATACTCAGAAAGACACAATCATGCCTAGTTCTCAGATCTATGTCCCAGGGACTCAGCATCCCACCGGCCTTTGGTTTCCAGGTGAGCTCTACTTACAATGGAATTACTTTGCAGAAGGAGTAAAAAGCACACAGCATAGAGTATGTAGAAATAAAGTGCACAATTCTGCTTCTATTTTGACACCAGTATTTTGACTGTCTCCCTGAATTTTGATAAGGTAAATAGCAAAAAGTTCTTTGTGGGAGATGAGTCGCAGTAAGTGGAAGAGTCTGCACTCTAACATCACTAAATGTAATTGAATTTTCGGCAGCAGACACAACTACTTATATATGAATCCTTACAGCTACAATTTCTATAGTTTAGGTCTTGAAAAGTTTGCATCTGTAGCTATTCAGAGAAAAAAATTGTGCTCAATGCCATGAAGTCTTCAGTTATTGTTACATGGTTTAGGCAAAAAAGATAATTTCCAATAATTTTTAGCAATTCTATAAAATAATGCAAATTGCTTCCACTTGACAGCTGCCCAGTTGAAAGCCAAATGAACTTTTTCCTTTCTGTACAGCCAAATAAGGCCAACAAGGATGATAAGCCAGTAGCGGTTAAAGTTGTGTACATGGGTTTTAGCTTGATTAATCTTTTTGGTTTAAAGTACATGTGGGAGGACTGTTTTAAGCTATGGGTCACCCAACATGCAGTAGTTATTCTAAACATCTGGATGAATCACCTACTGTGTCTGTTTTCAAAATGGGAAAGATATTTCCTTCTCTCCATTTTATTGGTTTTATGATTAGTGGTGTGAAACGCCTTATGTTTCCAGCTTAGCTGGCCAGGTGAAAAAAAACCAAGTTTTTTTCAATATAAGGTAGCTGTCAGAAGTGGATCCTTTAATGGATTTTCATGAACAAAGAGGCATAGATTTACAAAAGACAGTCCCTGTCTTAAAAATCTTAATATTCCAAAGTTAAAAGAAGATCTGAAGATTTACTAATGGAAAAATAAACAAGTACAGGAATAGAAAGAGGAAATGCATATTGTAAATTCGTCTCGATTACCATGACATGTTTCATCCTGGGAAGAATGTGATGGTCAGTCTTATTTAATCATTGCAGCAATTTTAGGTTTCTTTTTGGTATTAATGCATTTTGGGACAGATGCTTGATTGATGTACTTACATGTAATGAAGCAGTGTTTCAGTAGAGGTTAGAGCTATACTAGCCCTTATGGTACCAGACACAGTATATAATTTTTACTTAGGTGATAAATTTTTTTCCAGTCAGTAGTGGCACGCACAAGTAACTGTATGGCTGGTGATCAGTAGCAGTGCTTTTTAAAAACTGTAGTGTAAATATATATTCGTTCAATAGCCATATTTTTACAGATAACCTAAAACCAGTTCAGTCTGGGACTATGTGTATTTGTCTTGTCAGACTACAGTGTTACTGCATAAACCTGCAGGTAAATAATATGCGTGCCATCTTCTGCAAGCAATAAGTGGCATTTCCACAGCATCAAATCCTACCTTTGATCAGGAAAAATGGAAGATGCTTAATAAGACCAAAAAAAAACCCAACAAACTCAATAGTGTCCTTCGTGGCATTTAAGGAAATAAAACCAACTACGTAGCAACAAAGGAATGGAGAAATGGTCAAGACAGAAGGTCAAATAGGAGATCCCTGTCCAATTCAACCATCTGAGTGTTTTGCAGGATAGATAGGAATGATAAACCAATGGGATCTTGTGGAGTATTAAGTTACGCATGGCAAAGCTTATTGCAATAAAATCACTTCCTGATCTATGATACAACATGAACTCCCCGCGCTGTTGCTGTCTGAGCACTGGAAAGTCAAAATCCAGGAGGAGGCCTTCAGCAAGCCAGGACACAGAAAAATCAGAGTTCAAACCAGGGCTGGCTTAGCTGGTATTTCACTATTGCCTAGACTGATTATGTAGAGACTGCAGAAAAGTCCAACCTGCGCAGGACTGCTGAGCCCTCTTAGCTAGCACATCCCTGCCTCATGCACAGGCTCCAGGGTGGGTGCCCACTGCCAGCAGGGAGGTAATCAGACCTTCCCATCTACAGTATATACAAAGAGCACAAAACCATAGCATGAACATGAAAACTCACATTTCTGCAATGACAACTGAATTAGGACATTGTGGTGAGCCACCAACAGCTAAAAATGAAAAGCAATTCAGTAAATATCTGGGATGCTCTATGTTCCTCAGTTTTCTGAGTTCCTCAGCTTCCTCTAGGAACTTTTTCAAATCCCTTGATCTCTCTAGACACAGAATTTTACAACCACACTTCCCAACTGTTCATTGTAAACTCTCAAATCTCTAAATTCAGAAAGTTGATTAAAAGAAATAAGTTAAAATTTTCCTATGACACTGATATTTTATTTTATCAACAGGAAAATCTACTGCAGTAGATTTAGGACTGGAGTTCAGGTTTAGTGCAGGTGAGGATAATATGTCTGTTCCATTAGAATTTTAATCAATTTTGAATTGACACTGAGGTATGCTAAAATAGATTAGTTTACTTACGTGCAAAGGATAGACTGGTCCTCTCGATCTGTGAATAAAAAAGAAAAAAAAAATTATTAGGGAAAATGGCTGTCCTGACAGAAGCACTTATGTTTATAAGGATTTACATTGAACAGCCTAGACCTTCCAAAATCTAACAGTCTATGATCAGTCAAAAGTATTGGGTTCACATCTTATTTAATTTGCCCTTGCATTTAAATAACCATTGCTAATGGAAATATTTTGTACAAAAAATGAACAAAAGGTTAAGAGTTCAAAAATATTTTTTGTAAATTCCATTAGAGATGAACTGTAATGAGGACAACAAAAAGATCAGGCTCCCTATAAGAAGATTATAACCGAAAATTTCAAACCTGAAACTCGAGTTTTTACTACACTTATGAAGCATGGCTAGCAGCCCACTTGAGACAAAATCTGTGCAGATAAGGCTTCAAAACCTGAAATGTTTTAAGCTGGTCATGCCAAGCTTTGAATTTTGAAAGCAGAGCAATTCAACTACCTGAATAATGTGCTCTCATTTCAGACTGAGACACAGCTTTTATCAAGAAGACAAGTCATTTCTTTGAGATATCCTCCAAAGAATAAGATAAAACAAGATACTTCATGTATTTTACGAGAGCATGTCAACAAGTACATAAGTATTCTTCACGCTCTTTACTATGAACAGGACCATCAAACACATTTTGGATAAGATCTATAAAAAGGTGGGCCAAAATCTCCATTCCTACTATATGAGGCATGTAAGAGGTTTTTGTTCAGCAGAGTCCAGTAGGCTGTAATGCTGCAGGAAGGTTTAGGATAACATCCCAGCTCTGTAACCTGCTCTTGCAGTGTTCCTCCCTGCTTTTGCTTTTGGAGTTGGAGTTTCTCTTTACCTGCAGAACTTTTACACAGAATTTTCTACCAAAAGGTTGTTCGCAGGCTAAGATGTCTAGGCTGTGATGGACAATGAACACCCACTGAGGTTTAGCCCAGCAGAGCCTCTGGTCAGGGGTTAAGACATGAACTCCTTCCTCCTTTTACTCAGCATGTGGGATGACTTGCAGGGCTACCTATCTGACTGCTTGTCCCTATTGCTGACCCTGTATGTAATAAATACCAGGAGATAAACAAGCTTTCTGTGCTGTGTAAAGATAATGGAGATAGACTCAACCTATTAAGCTTGCAATCTGTAATTGCTGCCTGGACCACAGCCAGTCTGGGAAAAGCAGTAGAGGATTCTGCTATGGCTTGGATTGATATTAAACAACTGTTGTACTCCCAGTTCGTCAATAGTGGTAACATTAACTGCTTTGTTACTCACTCACAGAGCAAATGGTGCCACCTAACTGCTTTATTCAGTAAATTGGTGCAAAATGACTCATTACATTTCTAATGGAGGTATTTGTCAGCAATCAGCACAGCAGGACTCTTCCACATTTGGGAGGAAAGGTGCTTTGAGGCATGTTTATTTTTCACTGCAGGATATGGGCTAGGTTTTATTTCAAGTTAAAGAAGTGAGAACACAGTAGAATTCTTGCTCAGAATACACTGTTGTGTAAATAGAAACCATGGGTATATATTGACATTGCATCACAAACCCATAAATACCAGAAAGAAAATAAAAGTGACTCCTTGATACAGAGTTGCCAGTGGAATTTCTGAGCTCAGGGAACATTAGAGTAAGTTGGTCTCCACCAAGCCAAGTGTTTTCTCACTAGTCTTTGCTGGCCATTTTTGCCCTTATTTTCCTCCCTAGTAAATGAAAAAGCCCTCTTGAAGGTATCTCATAAGCTGACCCACCACAGAGCTTTGCATGAGTGCATGCACATGAGCAGCTTTGCTGAAATGTAAGAGCAGGAGAAGGTAATAGGAAGGTCAGAAGTTGTACCAAGTGCCCTGTAGGATAGAGTAGACTGTGAAAGCCAAGCCTGATTTTCTGAATTTCTTTGCATCAGCCCAGCCTCCCAGGCAGATAGAGGGAATAAATCCTGCTGAAATAGGAATGAGAGGAAATGGAGGGAATGGTAGGTCTTTTGTCCTGGAAGGACTCACTGAAAAGAGGGATTGCTGGGTGCTTGCTGGGTCTCCAAGGATGCCTTCTGGTGAAGCAGGACTTTGTGACTCTGATAGCAACTTGCTTGAGGACTGTTGCAGGTTCTTGGAGGGGGAAATCAAAATTATTTATTTGCTTTCAGCTTTCTCTTGTAGTCTGAAAGACTTCCAGGATTGGACCTATGTGATCAGCCTGCTCTCTCTGGGTGAACAACCTTATGGCATTCTTGCAAGCTTCTCTCTTGGTCACTGGACATATCCCCATTGAACTTCTCTTGTGTTTGGCAGCCATATGAAGTCTCAAAGCTTTCAGCCCTATCTTGCTGAACTGTGCAGCCTGTCCTGTGAAACCTCACGCTGACAAACTGTCCTGTGCTCATTCAAGGAGGGAGAATTCCCGATGTTATTCTTTTCCCTTTAGCACTTCCAACAAATTGTGAAGGTAAGGATGAAACGTATCAGGAAATCTAAACCTGTTCTGTTATGACTTGTGCTGGAGACACTGGTCTCGTTTACTTTCAAGGGCTTTCCCATTCAATTAGTCCTAGTTCTATTCTGGAATATTTTATTCTATATAGAAAGGCCTATGTCCTACTTTGTGAGTCTGCAACTTTACGTGGGTAGATCTATCAGAAGAGAATGACTTGCACAAATAAAACTCCTTAAACATAATTCCTGGGGCTTAAAAAGTAAAAACATGTATCTTCTGGATTCCTCTATCTTTTTGGTTAATGCCTTTTTAAAAAAGTTGATGCTACCGGGAAGCCAATCATATCCATGCCCTGTATGCCTGTATTAGATGTTTTGGACAATTTATTTTTTTTTCCTTCTCATTTTTTTAATAACATAGAGATGTGCATGTACATTCTAAATCCCACCAGCTTTCCTAAACATGTAGTTGACTTATTTTTTTTTCTGGAATCTGCATAATTTTTTCACCAAACACCTCCAGATTACTTGTAAGAGTCATATGTCCCTCTGTTCTTGATAGACCAGCTAGCTCTGCTTAATCACAAACGAAATCAGATGGTTTATCACAGTGAAGGAGCAAGTTGGCAGCATTACCATAAAAGGAAAAAAAACCAGACTGAAACCATGTTCCAACACTTGCTTACTGCTTCTTTACATTTGTTAATAACTACACTGCCTAAAGGGGACATTTCTGTGCAGTCCTACTAAGAACACAGTAAACAGATGGCTTTTCACAGCAGCCTCCTTTTCTAAGATCTTAGGAACTGTGGGTTTTTTCCATACCTTCCAGTATCTACCAGGTTGTTTGTTTTTCCATCTTTAACTCAAGCTTGCATAAAAATGGCTTTGCAGAAAATAGATAAACTTCTTGATTCTGCAAGTCACAATATATCTTCTACAAGATGATTCATTGCCAGAAAATTTAATAAAAGCCGATCATCCACAGAAAAACTTTATTACTACTGCTACATAACCTGACTTCTCACATTTGTATTGTTTATCATTTATTTGCTGCATGTAGGGAACATGGCAGAAGGCAGCAGAATTACTTATCCTTACTGGACTGATGTCTCAGCTCCATCCTTACTGACAGCTGGCATTGCCGCAGGAAGAAGTCGTCTACCCAACTTCTCTTCCCAGGCCTGCACTGCCCTCTCCTTCCTGCTGTGACCAGCGTCCCTGGAGCAACACTGTGCACCAGGATGAGTGACCCACCTTAAAAGTAACCCAGCAAAAAGCAAGAGATGGTTTTCACCTGGAGCAGTTTTGAGTTATGACTGCAGGAAGACTGGCGCTGGCAGTGCAAGAGTTGGAATGGGGATCAAGCCCTTTGCATGGCATCTGTGCCACTGAGGACCTACTTCATCCAAAACACAGGAGACAGAGGTGGGTGCAGAAGTACAGGGTTATTTTTTTTCTGATCACAGACTCTTAAGTATAGTAGTAGTCAGCTAGCTTGTCTGTAAAGACAATCAGTGGGGCCCAGTTCAGTGTGGTGGCTCTTGGGAACAGATGCACACACAAAATGTTCTCGTGGGTGTTATATTCTCTTAAGTCTTTTAGATTAAAGAAAACTAAAGTGGACAAAATTTATTCTTGTTCTGCCTGGTAATGAGTGTCAGTGACTGGGCCTGGGCAATGATCATGCTGCATTGTTGACATGGTAATCAGTAGATTCAACAAGACATCCAGCACCTCAGTTTGAGCATGAGGCAGCGTGACTGTGATCTGTAAAAGGGTTTTAGGTGCTCAGAACCACATGAAACAAGTGGAAATTTTATCTCTGCCCAGCCAACATCTTTGTTAATTCCTGTGTCCTGTGAGATGTCAGCTTTTCTGCATATTTGGAAGAAAGCCCAATTATCTGATTTATGTTAACCACAGTTAAGTGTTATTAGCAGAACAACTTTGATAGGACTTAAACATGATTCCTAATGAATATGTTAACTAAGTAAGACTCTAAAGCAGAGGAGGAGTATAGTGTGCATGCTTTTGCTGGATGTTTGTGCCAACACAAGAGAGGATGAGAACGTGAAGGGCTATGATTCCCAGATGATGAGCCTGCAATAGTCCCAACCATCTGCAGACACTGAGGCTTGATTCATCAAAAGATAAAGGTTCCCTGAGACATGTGAACAAGTTGTTTGCTCTTGGCCAAGAGGCCCTGGTCATGAAGTACCAGAATGTAATTCTTCAGTCTCATGAATCTAAGATATATTTTACTTTGGCAAGAATAAACTATGCAAGTTTCCTTGATAAGGAGCAATACTGAAATTTCACAAGGAAAACATTCAGTGCCCTGATCTGTGGAGTATTTAAAAAAAAACCAAACCAACAAAAAACCCACAAAAAAATCCCAAAACAAACCAAAAAATCCTCCACACTGATCCATATTTATAAGAAAGAATTTTTGTTTATATTCCATTTGCAAACATGCTTACAAAAACCTATGAAGCTCTCTATGCCTATACTTGCGGTGCACACACACACACAATCGTGTCGATGTCCACTTTCACCACTCCAATGTGAATATAATTTGGCTGAATAAGTAGAGTTATTTTGAGATTTGGTTTAGTTTTATGCACAAAACATGAGTACGTTTTTACAAACAAAAGCATGGGTTTAAAACCAGCTGGGCCCCTCCTCAGGGACGGAGAGACTCCAAAACGGCATGTGCGAGTAAATAAGCAAGTAAAGCGTGGGTGTCCTGGGCTTGTGATGCAAACTCTTGTGCGACTGCTCTCTGGCTGCTGTGCCAGCTGTCTGTGGTTAGGATGGAAGGCTGTGGAAGAGGTTCTCTTAAAGGTTCAACTGATGATCTATTCCCTCCTCTTTTCTTTCTACTTGCTCTCCCTCATCTCTCTGTTGTCAAGAAGAATTCCTTGCAGAGTGGGCACATGAATAACGAGGTGTAAAGCTTCCCCAGGAGCTGGTGGGGCAGGGAAATTACTATGAGCGCCTAAAAAGTGAATAGAAAGAAGCATGCACTCTTGCTGCCTCCTCCTCCCAGCTGGGAGTCACAGCTGAACCCAGGCTGTTCTAGGTGCAGTTAGAGACCACTGCCAAGTGGCTTCATGGCTGCTTGGAAGAGCACGTTAGGAAGGACAGGAGGCAGTCAGAGAGAGGAGGAGTGAAAGAGGTCCTTATGCTGCTGGGATCAGGCCGGTCTATGCTGATACTAGTTTCACATTATGCAGAAAACTCATGTACTGTCAGGCCAAAACAATTCTGTTTCAGCATAGGTTGAAGTATTGTGTTTTGGGGGTTTTTTTCCTTTTTTTTTTTTTTTTTTTTTTTTTTTTTTTTTTTTTTTTTTTTTTTTTTTTTTTTTTTTTTTTGTTTTTTTTTTT
>WUAM01000103.1:1330121-1358779 GCA_024336885.1 Actenoides hombroni | reverse complement strand
CTCATGTTATTGTGGCCCAAAACAATTCTTGTTCAACAGAGGTTGAAGTTTTGTGTTTTGGGGTTTTTTTTCCTTTTTTTTTTTTTTTTTTTTTTTTTTTTTTTTTTTTTTTTTGTCAGATGGCTTTTATCCTTTCCTAGTTGTTTTTTCCCCATCCCATGTTTAGGGGTGAGGAGCAGTGTTGTGCACAGCTGACAGAGAACTCTGGTAATGACCTGCAGGAGCCAGACGCTGCTTGCAGAGCTCCCCTGCAAGGCTTGCTGCTTAAATAAAGGATCTGAGCAAAGGAATCTGCTCTGACTTCAGGGCCTGCTTGGAGCCCCGGACAGTGCTGGATGCAGAGCACAGAGTTCAAGAGATGATCTGGAAGAATAGATATGAGACTGTGGCTTAGAGGGATGAGCCTATGCGAAGTAAGTTTCATGTAACTGTGGATACATCAAAAATTGTATTCATGGAATCATGTTATTTTAAAAGCACCTGCCCCCTCAGTCCTAAAAATACTTTATATGCCTGTCTTTATGAATAACTGTGCTGCTATAGTACAGAGGAAAGTCTGTTTTCAGGATGTCTTTATTGTTACTTTATTGATCCTCCTTCTCTGTTGCATTGTAGCTCTGCTTCTGGGATGCACTCAGATAAAGAAACGGAAATAGGTTCAGAAAATAAAAGTCACATAAGCCATAGGAAGAAAAATGGTTCATATTGGAAAGCAGATACCCAGTTCTCTGGGTCTAGAGTTGAATTAACTATACTTCAAATGCCCTTATATCTGAAAATGTAAGATTATAAAGTCAGGAACTGAAGTTATAATTAGGCCATCGATTTAAATAAGTAAAGAATCTTCAGGAGTTTAATCTTCAGAAGTTCTAAGGATTTTGTTCTCTGGATTATTTTGTTGGTGTTACAGTTTGTATGTATGAGTACTCAGGACTTTTTTGGGAAAAGAACTGTTTTGATGCCTTTTATATCAATAACCTTTGGGATGTGTGTGTGTATATATATATACACACTTACACTGCTTGTACTGAAATGACAGGGCTTTGACTGGTATTTTCATCAGTAAAAGTCTGCCTGTGGTTGGGCAGTTATACTTCTGTGGACTCAATGGCCTGGCACACATGTACATGGTGATATTTTTTCAGCATGGGGAGGGGCTTTGTCTAGGCTAAAGCTTGGTTTAGAAAATAGCAATTAACTATGATATGCCAAACTGACTACTTGTAACTTCTAGAAAATTCATGAGGTTGATGTTTTAGGTAAGACAAGTACAGGAGCACTGCAATCCTGTGATTATGATGTGCTGTGTGCCTGGAGAAATACTGTGTAATTTCATTTGCATTGTCAGATAAAGTGCACAGTGGTTTTGAATGGATTACTTTCCTGAAACAATCACTGTTCTGTGACCACAAATCAATACTGGGTGCTAATATAGCTGCCAAACTGAAATTTTGAGATGCTGTTTATTGTTTTTACCAGTCCGATCTAAAACCCGTAAGCCTTAAATCCTTAAGCTCTGAAGTGGGAAGCCCTAAACTTTAGGGCCAAGCTTGTGAACCTTGCTGAGCCGCAGTTACCGGCTAGAATTTCTGCAGAATCAGGCTCCTAATGAGAGCAGTAAAATTTCAAAGCAGTGTAGAGTTCTGGTTTCCTGGAGCAGCCGTGGTCGCTGCGAGATGACAACCAGTGGTGTCCCTGTAGTCTGTAGACGTTGCAGCCTCACACATTCGTCACTACAGCTTTTTCATCCCTAAATTATCATTTTTTTCCTTAGAGCAAAACCCCCTCAGCCTGTCAGTAATGGCTGCAGAAGAAGAGCACTGTGAATGTCAAAGGTGGCATTTGCATTATGTGGGGCCTGACTGCTTTCCTGTTGCTGCTCCTTGCCATTGTTAGAAAATGGCACATCTCAACTCAGGGCTGTAAAGCATTAGACTGTAATGAAAGTAGCCTCAAAACATTATATGAATTTGCTTTGCTGGGAGAGAGAGGAGTAACAGGGACAGATCCAGCAGCGCGAGCAGCTAACTTTGGAATAGTCTCCACTGGTCGAGAGGGAGCATTTTCCATGCCCGTATTTGCCAAAACTATTTGCTTGACTTTGAAACCTTCCCACATGCCTCAACACAGATGGGTAAAAGGATTGTTTTTCCTTTTTGAGTCACAGTGTTTGTGGACTGCCATTCCTGCCAAAGAATTCCTCTGAAACTTCGAGAAAGCCTGTGTCACCCTCCATAACAGATCTTTTCTGGCTGTGCTCGGAGCACGTGTGGAGTTAGAAGGTGTTTTTCTCCCACGTTAGTGGGCAGCGATTTGTAAGAACGGCAGGGTCCAACTGGCCTACCTTGCAGCATGCTCCTGTAGGCTGTGTCCGCGATGGCGTAGATGTGGGGTGGCATCTCGTGCCTCTTCTTTCCCTTGTACATGTCGATAATCTTCTCTGAGTAAATGGGCAGCTGTTTGTATGGGTTTATCACAACGCAGAAGAGACCTGAATAAGTCTGCAATGAAATTCAAATAATAATATTAATTCAGGTTTGGGGTTTTTTTTATTATATGCCATCTCTATTCTGGGAAACACAGGCATCAGCTGCATTAAATGAAGTAACAGGATTATAGTAAATGCCACTCTTTTGTTTTCTGCCTAGTGTAACACATGATTTCTGAATGTACAGGTATGGGTGGATTCCAAGTGCACTAATAATTATCTCTAATAAGCAAACTGCTAGAAGGTTATGTAAGTTTAGCCGTCTGTAGAAACACCATGATCTGCTTAGAGCTTCTTGACTTCAGTTATTCTCAGCATGTAGTCAATCACTCTTAGCCGTGATGATGTAAAAACTGTTATAATTCATAATACTTCTTTATATGTGTATGTTCATACTAGAGTATGTCCCCTGCTCAGGTAGGTGTCAATTTTTGTAAACTGGAATCCTAGGCAACAAGCTTGGCTTGATGTTAGGAGTGTTATAAAAAAGATAATTCAAACATCATATAACAATAATGATTGACAAGAGTCCTTGAAAAAAGGAAAAAAACCCAAAACAAAACTCAAGTTCCAAATAGATGTGTTAACAGAAAGGTTATGCTTTCCCTACATGACTATTTCTGTAAGAAAATTAGGGAAAAATGTGGTTTCTATTTACAGTTTAATGAAGGTATTTCATATAAAAATATATATGTAAACAAAGAATATGATTGTCTACAAGCTCATAACTGTTTTTGTTAGTTGGGTTCCTTTAAATTTTCCTTTATTTTGCAATGTTTCATCTATTGAACCGGAGCAGAAATAATAGCATATGATAATAGCTGGTGAGCTGTATTTCACAAGCAGTTACTAGAAGTAAGTAATTTGTAAGGGTTTTTAGTTTAAAAAAAAAAAAATTAACACACACACCCCACCCCAAATTACAGTTATGAGATTTTAATTGTAGGGGTACTGTGATATTTAAACTAGTTAGTTTTAAAAACATGCCAACCGGAAAAAAAAAAATAGAATTCTGCTCTTTCTGATTTAGGCATAAGTGGTTCTGGATTTTTTTTATTGGTTTTTGGTTTGTTTTTTTTATTATTTTTTATTGCGATGCTGTGTGAACAAGTGCTCTGTGGTGTGCAGCTGCTGCCGTGCCTTAATCTGAGGGCTGTGTCCAAGGATGGCTCAAGCTACCTTGGCTCCCCTGTAGGAAGCACTGCAGCGCAGGACTGTAAAATGGCATCTGGGAGGCTTGGCTCCAGGCACAGGGATTTCCCTTTCCTGACCATAATAGGAAACAGTCTCAGCACAGCCTGAACACTTTATATGGTATTTAGCCAGCACAGCAAGAGCATCCATCGGCTTCCAGCAGTGAGGACAGGTTGGGTGCTCCATGCTGGGCAGGGGAACATCTGGGGTGCTCTGGGTGGTGAAGAGGACATCTCCTACTGTTTCAAGGTTGTGACTGCATCACCATAGGCTCAAGTTGGATAACAAGAAAATCAAGCTCAAGATCTTCATCAGTTCTTTATGTTACCCAAGTTGGAAGCCTCAGTGTGGAAGGTAGATAGTTACTGTGCTGGAGTTTCATTAACACTGGAGTTCAGAATGAAGCTCTTGTATCAAAATGCACTTTAGTGCTGCCAGGACAGTACACTTAAAAAATGACAGATTTTTATTCTAAAATGACTGCCAAGGCCCTTAAGGCAAGTATAGCACGGCCTTTTTCTTTTTCAACAGAAACAGATTTACACTATGTATTCAGCTAATCATTTCCAACCAAGTAAAAGAATATGAAAGTAAATTTCCAATTCAGGAAATTATTTAGGTCTCCCTTCCCTGAGATTTCTAGGCCATTGCCTGACTTGTCACATGCAGGGCTGTTTGCACACACAGGCAAACAGTAACATACCTTTGAACAGCTGGCTTTGAGGCACAAGAAGGAGATTACTAAGGCAGGGTAAAAGCCTGAGCTGGTGAAGTTCAGGAATCCTCATTTCTAGCTTGACTGTGACTAATAACATCTCTCACCTCGGGAAAGTTGACCAAGACCTTTTGGTTGTACCAGTTGTGGTTCTAGCTATCTGCTTTGCAAGGATTTGGGGAAACAAGATTAATATATGTGATGTTTTGAAAGTAAGCGAGCCAGTTGCTTAAGCATGTGTTTGAAAGTGGAGGATTTGAGGTTACTGTGCCTTAAATAATTCTCCTTGGGACGCAGTCTATCCAGAGAGGGGGACCCCAACCATATGCCTCCCTAGAGGGTCTGGAAGAAGAACATGATTTACAGTATCTTAAGGATAGTGTCCATAGGAGTGTTGAGGTTGGGTATCCCTTGGATAGCCACTGGTGGGTGTTTAAAAAGATCAGCACAAAACCACACATCTAAGTTGTAGGTACCTAGGTTTGGGCAGAAGAATCCCACCTCTGATTCCAATATGCATATATAGTTTTCTGTATTTCAGAAAGCATTTTTCACTGTTAGGAGAAGACTGAATTAGCAGTGCCTGTTAATACAGGCACAAAAAAACCTGTGTTCTACTCTCAAATTCACTGAAGTTGTGTTGCTATTTTATTGATATTTATATAAATATTTTTGGTCTAATTTGTGTGTAGACAAAGCAGATTCTGTTTGTTCTGGGCTGTGTGAAGTATGAGTTAGTGGCAACACATTTCTTGCCCTCTTTCTTAATTATTTGTGGTGAAGGAAAAGGCCAGGCTGCTTTTCCAGTGTTCAGTCAGTCTGTGAATTTCTGCACTGACTCTTGGTTTTGGTTCTGTGGGGGATGTTTTGGTTGTTTGTGGTTTTTTTGTTATTTTTGTTTTTCAAATGGGTTAACTTCTTTTTCTTTAGCAGAGAATTGGAATTCCCATTTGCATCAGTGGTGCTCTAAAGGAGAAAGTATTAAGGTCACACTTTTTATGTATGTGTGGGATTCCAAGAGAGGCAACATAGTCATTGGATGGCAAAGCCAGGAAATGGTTGCTTACAGTTAGCTTTGCAAGTGGATGAGACTCAAAATCCTTTTAGATACTCCTTATTTTTTTAAAAAGGTATAATAGTATTTAGTAGGGCACCACTCTGTAAGGCCGGACAGTTTTAAGGAGGTTTTAGTTACTGAAAATACTAAACTTGTTGTAATACAAGTCACAATAATTTCTTTACAGCTCTTAATTTACCATCTTAAAATCTAGTCTCTTGAGGGAAAAAAGTTGATTTCAGATATATTTGAATTTTTGTCTCCATGAAAAATTATTTGATTTCTAATTGCACTATCCACTTTTGGAAATTAATTTTCTCTTCCTCTAGAAAGTTCCTTTAAAAAAATCCATAAAGTAAACATATTGGAAATCCTGGAACATCTATGTAGAGTGTTGTTGAGAACATCAACTACAAAGGAAAATCCTCATGCATTTTACCTCACTATTCTTCTAATTCTTTTTAGAGCTTGCAACAATGCAGAACATTTCCAGAAAAATTCTGTTTTAGTAATTAACGCTGCACATTCTGATACAATAGCACATAGGTTCACATGCTCACCTGCAAGCCCAAAATCCTATCAACTAAAATACTGAAAATATGGCAAGTCTTGCTTCTTTCAGGAATCTTGATGATGTGCATTTTAGTACATTCCTGAAGGAAAGATCTTGAACTCAGCTCTTTGAAGTTACTCATAACAATTAAATAGTTCCTTTGTTGTACTATATGTAACTACCTTCTTTTCTGCTTCATTTCCTACTTTCCAATTCAGCATTCCTCATATTAATAATGAGAGCTCTATTCCTGCTTCTAAAGCCTTGTTACTTAAGCTCTGCACTTTCTTTCACTCATCAGTGGTCTGTCATGCAAATAAAATGTTCATAGATTGAAACTGTAGATGACTTTTCTGCAGCACAGCATAGGGATCCTCCACATAAAATCAGCTGCGTTCCAGGGAAACTTTCTACCCTTTCTTACTGTGCAGTTTGCTAACTGTTGATGCAGATAGATTACAGGATTATTAATGTCAAAATACACTTGTGTTAATATACTTGTGTGGACCAGAAGACAGAATCATCTTTGCCTTATTTCACATGAAAATAGAGAAGATTGTAATTTGCCAAGGCTTGTCTGATCTGTAAATTGACCAACAAGAAGGGGGGGGAAGTTTTAGTCAATGTATGACTTTGATTCAGTAACACAGTGGTGCATATGAGTGCTCTCACTTTAATTCCAGTGAGTTTATTCATTTATTCAAACATAAGGCTTTACTCAAGCACCCACAAACCCAGAATTTGTCAGCTGCCTTGCAGCGGGAGTTTGTCAGAGAAAAGACCATGTGATTTGGCTTTCCTGTATGTTCATTTTGCAAGTTACTGGAAACTTGTTTGGGTTTCAGTTAAAGTAATTCAAAAGTCCCCCTTTTCTTTTTTTTTCCCAAACAGCAGGACTGAGGTGTTGTTCAGCTATCAGAGAGTACTTTCCAAGACAACAGTATCCTTCCAGAATTAGCAAGCTTTAGGAAAGAAACCTTCATGTGTTTTTAATTTAGTTCAGTAAAGATGCAGCAGAGTCATAAGGAAAAAATTGACTTGAATACATTCTTGGTTTAGGGTGCCATGACTGGGGGAGTTAGTGCTTGCATGGCAGTGTTACACTCAAGGACTGTATCAATGACAGTGGGTGGGATCCACCTCATTTATGACAGGACATGGTAGCATGCAATAGGAAATGCTGTGTGTGTGTTTGATTCTACTTACATAAATTAAACCTGAGAAGTATCTCTCCCTTAGATTATGCAGCACTGAGGCTTCATTGAGGCAAGTCAGCTCTGCCATGTCCTCTACTTTGGAGAACTTTGGAGGGTTCATCTTCTGGATGTCATCCTTGCTCAGTGTCACTTTCTTTCCATTTTCTGCCAGTTCAACTGTAACCTCATCCCCTTTCTCTTCCTTGATACTTGCTGCTTCGAATCCATGTTTCTCTGATGGAATCCAAACCAGTCTCTTTGCTGACCAGTCAGCCTGGGCAAGTGGGTTGTTAATGAAGTTTTTGTCCACAAAGAGGAATTTCTCATCATCACTGAGAGCTTTTTGAGCCATTTTGACTCAGTAGGCACCTGTTGAGGAAGCAAAATATTTTGCTTTAAAGGGAGGCAAATGTGGAGACATTCTAGACAAAACACATTTGTCATATCTGCCACATGGTAGATGCAAAGCACTATAGGTCTTGTCATATCTCACATTTCCATGCAGATACTTTTGGGTGCCAGTTTAGGTACCTCAGAATATCTGTGTTCTGGTTCCTGTTCTTTTGTTACAGTGTATGAAATCACCTAAATGAAAATCTTCTTGGCACTAAAACAAATGAGGACACCTTGGCTTATTACTTTATTTTGTTATATTGTACTGAAGATCAGAGAGAAAAGTAAGGCATAACTATTATCTGTGCAATGAGACTGTCAGGACTGCACCAAGGCTACCAGCTAAATGGCTTCCTGCAGCCTCATCTCTTGCCCATCACAAACTTAATTGAATTCAGATACATAAAAAAATTCTCATCACCCAAATTGGGTGCATACTGAAATACCAGTGCAATAAAGAAGTAATTAGTAGAACAGTTTCTAGCTGCGTTCCAGAAAGGACAGAAATGAACTCTTCTTGCAAAGGACTGTTTCCAATCGCTCTAATACCATTTGGAGAAGAGTGAGATTAAGAGAAAGTAGAAAGGAAAAAAAAAATTACTGTCAGTACTGCTGGTGAAGAAGCAGTAATTTAGAGCTAGCCCCTTTTCTTGAGTCAGATAATGGGAGCTGATAAATTATGAAGGGTAAATGTCTACCAAGTGAGAGAGAGGAGACATAAAACAAGCCTGGAAGTTGCATCAGCTCTTAGATAATCTGAACCATGATGCTGAAATTGGAAGGATGATGCATCTGTGCCATGTAGTTGCAGATGGATAAAACAGCATTGTGCAGTCGTGCTTGGATGAAGCAGTCGGATAGAAGTGCTCTGTAGGTGAGAGCCACAGGAGGGTTGGGGCTGCTTTGCAATGTTGGAGAGGGAGGAGGCAGCTTCTTTCCAGCTCTGGCCGTTGGAAGTTAGGATGTAGCTGCAAGTTCTGTGCTGATAATGATGGAACTTTTCTAAGTGTTCTGCTCTGTCCTATGGGATATAGAGCTCTAAATGAGGAAAGGAGTAAATGGAGGACTTATAGTTTGCTACAGGGCAGGAAAAGAGTGGTGCTACTTGGGAAACCTGCCATGCAGTGGAGCAGAGGGGAGCTGGGGAGGAGCTACAATGGAGAGGAGGGAAGAGTGTGCCCAAGAAAAACATCTCTAGGAGTCAGAGGCTGTTTCATTTCCTTATTGAGAATGAATTCAATATTTACAGCATTCAAACAAACATGAATCTTGAGGGAGCTTGGAGAACTGACTGCTAAAGATGTCAGCAATCAACCCATGAGCAGAATGATATTTGTGAAGACCAAGCTCTGTGGTATGCAGCCAAATGGACACCCTGTGCTCTGGGAGTATCAGAGATTGGTTTCCAACTATTTGTCCCTGAAGCCTTCCCACAGATTCATGTTTTTTACAAGGCCAGAGCGTGTGAGGCATCTGAGGGAAGCATGGATCATACAGAAGGTGACAAAAGGCTTAAAAGCAAAACTAGGATTTTAGAGGTGCCTAAGAATGTTAGATGATATCCCACTGAAATTCAGTGGAAATTAGGTGCCCCAGCTTCCTTGACAATTCTCTCATCTGAAAAAAAAACAACGGCTTTCCTCTAAATGTCCTCACATTGCTTGGAAATCCCCAGCAGGAAAATTCACCCAGGTCATCCATGCACATGCAGTGTGTGCAGTGGTGTGGGTGGGCAGGAGAGAGACCCTGACAGCTTGGGTCCGTGCGTTGCCACTGGCCCACGTGCAGCATTCCCTGCTATGGAGTCTCTGTGAGGGAGCTCTGTAGGATGTGGCCCTTCGCTCGCTCCCAGGGAATTCTTGGAAGAGAGCTGCAAGAGGAAACTATTTGACCTCTGTGTGGATTAAGGCAGAAAATGTTTCCTTGTTGCCAAGAGGGCTGGTAGAACTGCACAGTTCCAATAATGGAGATGGTATTCTCTCCAGCTGAGCTTTCCAGCTGGCGGCCGCAGGGTGAAGCGGGATGGACCGGGAAACGAAAGGAGCTATTCCCCAGCGCCAGGGCTGCGGATCCAGGAGCACAGGGCTCAGGGAGGCGCAGAAGCAGGAGCCTGCTATGGCCTTTCTTCTCCCGCTGCAGTAGCAATGGGCAAGGCGCATTCACTGCCCCAGCAGCGTAGGAGAAACTGCTCCAGCAGTGAAGTAGGAGGATTTCAGTCCTTCCTACACCCAGAGCAGAGAGCCATGTGGTTATCATGAAGCACCAGAAAGGTTGGATTGTGCTGCCTGTGGCTAAATGCCCAGTGATAACACATTCAAATTAATAGGAAATTGGTATTGCTGTCAGAAACACTGAAAATTAGGCTGAACTGCAGAGATGAGTTTCACAGAATGAAATCCTGCTACTTTAAGGCTGTCCATCATCATGGTGGAAATCAGCTGCCAAATCATCCTGACCATCTACCTCAAAAACTCAACCAAAGACAAAATTGTTGCCCTGTTACAAAGCATGTCACCAGAGGGGTGACCCAAAAGTTGTTCCTTATTTTAATGCCTAAGGACCAATGGAAAGTTCCTTTCCTTGTTACATGCTAAGTCAAAAACATCTTCCACAGATTACAGCATGAAATGGAGAACAGCTTTGTCTGTGTTCTGCTACGGTCTTCTACTTTTTCTTGCGTGTAAATCTCTCTGCACCTTGTTATTTAAATTAAGTCTTCTTGAAAGCAAGATGAGGTCGGAAGGTGTAAGAGGTGGTGTGAACTGCAGAGCCTGGAAATACAGGTGTTTTTTTTAATCCCCTAGATCTAAGTACTATGAATAGTTTAAACCTGGTAAAAGTAGACACCCTACAAGAAATAAGGAATAGACAGTCTGAGCTGGATCTCGCAACTCCCCAAACAGAATGAGGAAAAAAACATGGATTTATGTAAAAAGAACTTTTCATGACTGAGCACCTGGAATCTGAGGATAAAGTTTGAGTAGCAGCTGAGTACCAATGTAGTAAAAAAGGAAATACAGTTATGAAGTGTGGATTAATGAGTATTAATAGTTTTATGGATTAATAAATGTTAAATATTGGATATTAGTAAAGGAAGGTTTCTGAATGGAAGGGGTAGAAGATGAGCTCCACAAATTCAGCTTCATTTGTTGTAGTGAGGTACTGTGCACTAAACCAATGTGCTGCTGAATCTTTCTGATTAATAGTTGGCAGTAAACCTTCTGCTTCATCTTTGATTGAGACTGAACTGCACTGGTCCAGCATATGATTGGTATTGAGGAAATGGGCCAAGGGGAAAGATTCATCACTGCCCATTGAGAATGTTCCATGAGAAGGCAAAATTTACCCCTTAACCAGTTCCTGGGTTTCAGCTTTAGGGATGTCTGAGAGAAATGGAGACAAATATCTTAGCTATGCAAGAAGTGGTAAGAGATTCTCATCCATTCTTTTAGGTAGATGATAGTCCAAATTCTATACAAGAGTAAATACTTTTATACTCAGAGGTGAGAGATCCTGAGGAAGGGAGGAGGAAGAGCAATCACAAAAATACTACTGTTAGGAAGTTTTTTGCTTTACAAATGTGCCAAATTACACCGAACTGGATCCATCTGTTATAGTTGTCTAAACCCCAAGTGCTTACGTATACATGGGCATATGTACTTCCACAGCTTAGTTTCTATTCCTCCTTCTGTTTGTCCCACTGAATAAGTACCTGACTGATCTTCACTGTCTTTTCTCTTATGTCAGTGACAGAAGCTGAATGCTGTCTTTACAATCAGTTTATCCTGAGTATATTATTCCAAGGACAAAGTATAAATATATCCAGGAAGTGCACTTAAATTAAAAGGTTATTGGCCAAGTAGAATTGCCTACTGGGTCAGAGCTTAGAGGGACTGCTTTTCTCCTAATGAGAAGATAAAGGACACTTCTCTCTTCCTCTGCAGGATGTGCATGTCATTATAAAAGCTTATCACAGCTGCATAGGGAATAATTATTGGAACAGAGGAACATATCACCAAGTATGTGAATTATTTTCAGAAACAAAGTCCTGCTCTCTGGTTTCTGGTGGAAATGTGTAGCAGGATCCTGCTGCTTGACTCAAGCTGCATTTCTTGGGCTACAGTAGTTCTTGACTGTGTCCTTCCCAGGTCACTTCTCTTTTACTTTTTCCAGTATTTACTGAATTACCCAACTGAGCATTGCTTGGGAAAAAAAATTTAAAAAAAATAAATCTAGGAGTGAGTGATGTTCATTTTGGAACCGGTTCTCCAGCATAGTTAGCTTTGTCATGAGCATACCAGTCCCTCCTGGAATTTCACCGCTTCCCACTGGTCACCAGGACCACCCCTCAAATGCTTACTCTCATAATGGATATTTTAATCTGAACATGGAGATATCATCAGTACTAGCTGATGGTTGTTCAACCATGGAAGAGGGGAAAGTCTGTATTTTAAGAAAGAACATTTTCAATAATTTCACAGGGCTGTGGTTTTGGATTGGTTTGTTGTTTTGGGTTTTTTTTTTGGTTGTTTTTTTTAATGCATTCTCCATGTACTTTAATCAAATTGTCTGGAAGTGCCTTGGTCTCCTATCAGGTCTCTGTTAATACAAGTTACTACATAACTGTGATTAAACACTTGATAGCTCTTTTTTTAACGCTCCTTAGAAATTGGCCCAGATATTACCTGTGTTATAAACTGTAAGAACAGAAGGAAAAAAGATATGAATTGCATCATGTGGGGTTTAATTCCATTTATCTGGAAAATACTATTTCAAATACTTATTTAAATACCCCCAAATGTCATTCTATGAAATAAATAAGATTCTGCCTGTTCATTAGAATTCGTAAATAATCCGTATTTTAACTGGACTTTGCACAAGTTGGAAAGCTGTAGCTAGCTCTTGGCTTCTCCTAAAATTAACATACTTAAAAGCCAACAGATTTGCATCTAATAAGTCTCAGTGAATTATAAGAGTCGGGATCCTCTGCATACATCTATGCATGCTACCATATATGGTGATGTTCTTCTCAATACTAGCTGTTCCACAAAAATGTAATGATAACAGATTCAAAACAAATACCTTTTAGGGACTAGCATGTCAATTGCAAATGAGATAATAAAAATCATTGTTTACATCTAAGCGAATAGTGCCAGAAGATGACCATGTACTAAACCAAAGTGACAATTAAGCGCTTTGCTCTCTGGAGTTCACTGTTTCAGCCTCTGTGTTAGTGGCTTGAGGGAACAGTGAACTTTGGGAGTTCAGCAAATTGGTCCGTCCAGAGAGTCTTGTTGCAAGCTGCCCGTCAGGGTAAAGCTTTGAGTGAAAGAGAAGTTGGGCATGTTTTTAAACAAGTGTATTTTAGAAAAGGTTTTACTGTTTTGGGGTTTTTTTATGTATTAGATAAAAATGAAAAAATCTTCTGATCTCCCTTATATTTTAAATATCTCATGCTGCTTCTTAATTACGCACACCCATATGCCTCTCGTACATACAAACATTCATATAGGCGTGCATACACACATAGACATATACACATGTGTGTGTGTGAAAGCAGTGAGTGAACTTCTGGGATGACCCTGAAGCTGCTTTCTGTACTGCCATCTACTGTCTGCTTCATTCTCTCACAGGATTTTGTTAAAGCTAAAAGTTTGGGTTTGTTTTCCATCAAAACAAAACAAAAAAAGTCGTGTTTGAAATTAGTCACATTAGTATAGTTAAGTGAATTATCAGATTAGTTTTTCTTAAACTTTATTCCCAGCATATTAAAAGCATACCTACGTAATGCTAAGGCATTTTTGTAAAAATATTTCCATTTCTTCTTCCAATTTTTAATCATTTTTCCTGCTTAAAGAAAAAGTAACTGACAAATTAACTATTATATTTGGCTATACTTCCCTTAAACAGCATGAGAAGTTCACTAAGTTCCTTTATTAGGACCAACTAAGTAGAAATACTCAAAGAAGACCAGCAGCTCAGGCTGGCAGGTTTCTTCCTGAGTGAGCGGACATGTGCTGGGTAAGCACAGCAGGTACCTGCCACACCTGCCGCGCACGGCAGCTTGCGGGCTGCGTCCCTGGATCTGTGCAGCCGGCATCTTTAAGGCTTGATTTGGCAATAGCAGTGTTAGAAGTGACTAAGGCACAGGCTAGAACATCTGTACACAACTTTCAAACGTGCATTGGCTCTAGCGCAGTTTAAACAGAACCCAATCAGTAAAGCAGAAATCCGGATAAACCGTTTAAGCGTGTCCGATAGGTCGGTTCCCATTTCTAATTCATATGCTATCTGAAAGTTAATTGCAAAGTAGTGCAGTAGGGAGCTTGCAAACTGCTCCATCCCAAAGCGTGGTGAACCCCCAGCCCCGTCCCCAGCAAAGACCTCCAGACCCTGCAGTACTTACAGGCGTCCAATTAGGGGAGCAGAGAGGGAATTGGAGAGTCGGGAACCTGTACAGCCACCAGCCGGGACAGTCCAAGTCCTCCCGCCTTTGCAGCCTCCCTATATAGAGGAGGAGAATCTTGTCAATGGGGAGGGGCCCTGGAAACCACGTCTTGCTGGAAAATCCTCTTGGTACCTGGGTTAAAAAAGACAGCCTGAGCCAAGGACCTCATTCCCCAGCAGGGCCTAACCCTGAGTGGCTGTCCCTGACCCAAGCCACTCTTCAGGGGCACAGGCTGGTTTTGGCTTTCAGAAAGGCATGAAGGGGGTGCCCCTAACTTGAAATGGGTGCCCCTAACTCACAAGTTCAGAGGTTTTGCTTTTTCCTAGGGTGAAACTGTTTAGCAAATAGACTTTTAACTCCCTCCTGCCTTGGCAGCATCCTTGCCCCTTGTGGCCTCCTGCCTAGAAGGACAAACGACAGGTCACGGTCCTGTGTAGCACAGGAGGTTTCCTACCCACCTCAGTACATTTTCTTGGAGCTAAGATATGTTCAGGGGTTCCTTAGGAGAGGAGCATTATTCTTAACACAGCAAGGATGTGTGGGTGGAGGTTGCTCTGGGTTTCCTGTGTTTATGTGACATTTGGACCCTGAGGCCGGTTTAAGCCTCCTTTGCCCCTGGGGAACAAGAGGGTTGTTTCCCACCTCCCCAGCTGATTTGCCAAAATTTATTTTGTGATCCAGTGCACAGCATGGTTCCTGAGAAAGGGCTGTAAATACTTTTTCATATATAAGAAATACCTCCCTCTGTCCATAAAAGGAAGAAGAGAAGTGATAAGTAGCTGAGGGGAACAGTCCCCGGGATGCAGTGGAAAGAACATGCATCAGGCATCCTGCACTGGGAGGGAGAGGAGGACAGGGCACTGGAAGCCAGACCTGCAAGAGTTAGAGAGTCATCTGGTCCTTGTCAAACCTTCTCACGCCCCCCAAACCTTCAGTCCCCAGCTGTGCCCCCTCCTTCCCGCACTAGTAGCCAACAGCCTTGTGCAGTAGGACCTGTGGATGGAGACATCCCAAAAAGGGAAAGCTAGGATCCTCTAGGAATTCCCATCAACGTGCCAAATACAAAATACCGAAACAACCCCCTCTCAGCAACAGACTAAATATGGTGTATACCCAAAGGATCAGAGCACAGTCCTGGGTGAAATAATTTCTCTCGACATCACCAGCCCTGTCTTCTCTGAGAAATAAACCCTCCTGGGGAAGATTGATGAGGCTTATATTGGTCTCAGCAGCCTAACAAAAATACCTATGTGGGGAGGCTGTGTTGAAAACCACTTCTGTCATTTGGTCGAAGTACCAGCACTTGCAGGTGTGATGGACCTGAAGCCCCTTCTTCCAGCTGTGGCCAACAGTGAACAAATTTAGTCAAAGAGGAGAGAGGGGAAGAGCACTGGGGTTTCTTCCCTGTAACACTTTAGAAATATCAGATACAGAGTCATGTTCAGGCTGTAGCTGGAGAAGAGCAGATTTGCCAGCACAGTTGCACAGTCTGAGCGGTTGCAGCCTGTCCTTGCAGATGGAGGGTCAGTGCCCACTGAGGTGCAGGACAGCCATGCAAAGCCCTCCAAGGACCCAGAAGGCAACAGTGTCATATCGGCTTCATGCACGTGTGACTGTGTTGGAGCAAAGCCAGGGGAAATGATTGCCAGGCCATAAACCCTAGAAACTTGCCCCTGTTAGCAGAAAGTTCTTCACAGGGTAATTCACCCTATTTTTAAATTTATTTTATTCTTTGTACAGTTTCTTGCTTGCAAACTTAGTTTTAAAATATGAATATAACTAATATAAAAGAATAAAATGCAAGGAGATCCTCTGAAATATGTAATCATTTTAACATTCATCAAAGTTATCCTAAGAAGTTCCTTTCAAACCAATGTAGCTGTTTCACAAAGCCAGACACATTTTAATAGTAGCTTAAAAAGGAGTGGAAATTATTCCAGCTGGTCTGCAAAGTGCTGCATGTGCACATGAGGCTTGCTGCCCGCATAGTATGTTTAAGAGAGGAGGTGGTGGAGGGTGATATATGATGTGACATTAAACGGAGCTGGAAAGTCTAAAAAATATTACTGCTGGGACTGGAACAGTTGCACTCTCAAGCCATGTGGGGTGTAAGCATGGCTTCCAACCTTCATTTGAAAGCCAATGTAAGAATATTTTTTTATAATAGCCTAGTTGGAGTTTCCTAGATGTTGTGGTTTCGTTGATTGGTTGGGTTTTTTTAAACTGAAGTTGCCTTAAAATGAAAACTGTGGATTCCCAGTGGACAATGCCTTTATGACAACAAAACAAGCTTTATTTAAAAAATCCTGATTTGATTATTTGTTGTAATTAATTTTCTAGAAAAAATAAAGTATTGAGCAGCCTGTCCTTAAATATCTCCTTGCTGAATTTGCACTGTAAATATTGTACTTAGGATGAAAAAAAGAAAAAGAGGACTCAAGAAGGAAAGAAATGAACTTTGAGCTGCCTTACCACAGCGTAACCTGAACACAATGAAGTGAAAAAAGGAACAGCACGGATGGTGATGTTAGTTTGTTAAATAGTGTGTGTCAGGTAAGCAATTTTTTGTTGTTTAAAAATGTTTTCCCCTAAGTTTACCGATCATGTTTCCCTAAGCTTACATAGCAATTGGGACTGAAAAGTGTACTGGTGGGTTACTACCTGTGTTAAGCAGTGCTCTTGGAACAGGAGGGACAGTCGGTGTCCAAACTAGAACAATTAATAATGAGAGTAGTCTGATGAGGTAAAATAGTCACCAACTGCTGAAAGTTAAGCTTTGTGTTTAATGCTGGCTGCAGGTCAAGTGAAGCATGTGAAGCACACAGGTCAGTTCTGAATCAGCTGGACACCAGCTGCTACTGAAAGGGTGTCTTTGCAAGTGTGAACAAATATTTTGGGGTTTCTTTTCCTAAACATAATCACTCAGTGATAATCACTCCTCCGGAAAACTGATCAACTGACACCAACATGCAGCCTGATACAAAGGGCGCTCAGGAAGGAAAGTGTAACCGACCCCATAGAGCATGTTGATAAAGCTTAGAAAAAGATTTCCCTTGTGCATGACAGAAATGAATACCTCTGCAAGAGCACTGGTGATGTGGAGTCTACACAGTTTATTCTGATTCTAAGGGAGAGCAAAAATTTGGTTTTAAAGAAATTAAAAAAAAAAACCAAAATCCAACAACTTGTGTGTTAAGTTCTTTCAAAATGTTTTCCAGATCTGATTTCCACACCAAACTTCACTGGCTCCTTGTCACTTTCACTTGTGATATGCTTAGACAAAGAACAGCTTCTTTTAAGGCAACTCCCTCCATAAACACTTCAGTTACAGTGTTCTATCTTCAATAAAATTCAGAAATGCATTTTGCTCATTAAAGCCCCCAAACTTCTACATGCTTACATCTTTTTTTTTTTTTTCCTTATGTCAGGAGAAAGAGTAAGGCCAGCTAATGCAAGACATCACAGTCTGTTATTAAGTTAGACAGAGCTTCTGAAATTATTTCAGAATATAATTTTTGTGCATGCTCACCTAGGTGGCAATTTAGTCTGAAACCTGAACCTGTGACTCTACGACTGTGAATTATTTTCATCCAAATACTGACCTCACTTAGCTTAAACTTTTAAGGAATGATTTCTAGGAAAGTGCAGCCATACTTATCATACAGGCTTTGCAATTCCTCCTCATCCATTAACAAGCAAGGCAGTCTGACACGGGTAGGACTCACTACATGTTTGAGTCTTGAAAGATGCTCTCGTATTTCATGTACTCTCAGCATAAATACTACACCATAATAATGTGATTAGACCAGTATATTTTCACAGACTTATTTCAAAGATTTGTTATATGAATAAATATGCTGGGAAATACATGTTAATTTGATTTTAATTTTCTTGTACAATGACTATACTTTGAAACAAGAGGTTGTTTCAAAACCCCAGATCTGGACTGGGAAGGTATTAAGGAATTAAATGAATGTTGCACTCAGAGCAAACAGGCCAGTTTCCACCCACCATCCCAGCACAGGGTCCTGACAATGAGCTGAAGCTGCAATCCCCAAAGAAAATAGTCCTGAGATTCCCTCTGTCTTAATGGATTTCTTCTCTGATTTCAGATACACCTTTACTTCAAAGCTCAGTGAAGGACACCCCTGTAACTGCCTTTCATGTCTGTGGAGACCATGAGCCTGCTGAGCTGCGTGCTTGGGAAAGGGCAAGTACCAAACACCCCTCTGCCTTCTTCAATCAGAACAAAAATGGTATTTAATTTCTGCCACTAAAAATCCACTTCCCAGGGAGCTCCAAGGCACCTGGGCAGCTTCTGTATGATCTATGGTAGCAAGACAGAAAGCAGATGCAATGGCTTTGTTACACTGATGGATTTGCATAGCATGGAAGCTTGGAGCTTCTGTGTTACCCAGAGCACTTTTCCTTGCCCTTGAAAAGACAAATTTGAGATTCCAAATATACATCACAATTTGACCCACTGACGTGGAGAAACAGGGGTAGAGCATTTAAACTCTAGAAAACCCAAGTTAACAAATCAGGGAGCAATCATGTCTGCATTGTTCAAAAGTTCATTTTTGTAGCTTACCACAGAGGCACTTTCAGCTCATTCCAAAATGAAGATAATTTGCAAGTCACACCTTAGAGGACTGTTTTTCTGCTATAGACAGAGAAATTGAGAAAGATCAGCAATTGTGAATATTTGCTTCAATGTGGCAGGGAAGACCCCAGTAACAAGGCAGAATCCTACGGTGATCGTTTTTACATATGTGGCTCTTCAGCCAAGGAGCTGAACTTGACGGTGGTGTTGGCACAGAGCAAACACTGAGGGCGTACAGAGGCAAATTCGCTTGACCCAGTGGTCAATGGTAATTGATGCAAAGCTACAAAAGCCTTAAAGATGGATTTGATTGAGGTATATTTGCAAACATGTGTCCTCCCCTCCTAGAAACAGTCTGGAGATACTTATAAATCAGCAAATCGGGAGTTGGCAGCATTGCCAGTCACATGAGGGGGGCGAGCTCACTGATGGGGCTTCAAATGGATAAACGCAACTTCTCCTTTCAACCCTTAACTGTTCTCTTCAATGTGACATTAGAGCAGAGGCCAGGCTGCTTGTCAGAATAAAAATAGCTGTGATGGTAATTGGGTCAAATCAAGATAAAGGCAAAACCTCACAGTCTGTACAACTCAGGGTCCTTTCACTTAAATTCGCAAACCACATGTTCTCCACTTCTCTTTTTTCCCCCACTTACTATACCATTTCTTTAACAATTAAGATTTTTAAGGATGTAACTCTAAAAATTTATTTATGCAAAGCTCCTCTCAGTACCACGGGAAACACTGACATCTACAAATGGTGTTAAAATGAGTACAGGAAAATAGCTAACCTGTTATTTTTGATGTACTCCTGTAAGCTTGGCTTTTAAAATAAATTACCATTTCAAAACATGTAAATAGCTCAGCTAAAAAAAGTTCTGGGAATCAGTAATCTATTACTAACTTTATTTTTAGCTTTGCCTGACTTTGAGTTTCATGTTGTTTGGGAAAAAAACAGAAATTCTTCCCCCTCTCATGTACACAGTGTTACACCATACAATTTATAACTCCAGATGGAAAAGACTTACCCTCATTTATTTGCTGGCATGAAGATAAATATAGTCCTCATTTCCGGAGAATTTAAAACAACTATTCCTCTAAAACACTTTTCTATTCAAATTTATCTTCCCATACTTATCTCAAAGGAGCAACTTCTTCTTTTTTGAAGAAGAATGATTAAAAAGTGTAGCTTGAATGCTTTCAAAGTACCACACAGAATAAAACTGAGAAAATTTATTCAGAAATACAGGAAAGACACACAAAGACATAACATAATAAGGAAAGTGCAGAAATTATGTTATCTGTTAGATTATTATAAAGTAAACCCAGTATTTTTAGGCCCATTTCTAGACATAGGCTTCACTAATCTGACTTCATATACAGATTTTCTTCTGGAAAAGCAAGAGAGCCTTTGCTAACATTTTTTTCACTGACAGTAAGTATGACCCCATCATCCTGTCTCATGGGTAGATTTAACAAGCTGCTATAGTCCCACTGGACATATTGGGGAAATCTGTGCAAAGAAGAATTTCCTAAATTAACTCTTACAGAACTCTACATGAGAAATTAGCATATGAAAGCTATCATCTGTTTATATGTTGTACAACAAGGGGTTCTTCGATGCTCATGCCAGCCATCCTTCCTGGTTCTGGAAGTCTATCTGAAAATGAAACACGGACATAAACATTCTCATGTATAAATGTTATTTCTACTATCATCAACTTTCATACAGAATATTATCATAGGAAACTCAGGGAATTTTATACTTTTTTTTTTTTCCATGCAACTGCAACATAAGAACTTTGCATTACTAAAAATTGTATTTCAGACAACTTCCAACTTAGCTTTAATAGAGAAAGTAATTTCAGACTATAGTTACTTAAAGGTTAAAAGCCTTAAAGCTGTTATATTTTTCTTTAGTTGAAAAAGCAATGCTCTGTCAAGTCTTATGATTAATCCTGAGTTTTGTAACTAACTCTAAACAATTAAATCCCCAGGTGAAATCATACTGGAGTCAGCAGAGCAAGGTGACCCTGCACAGGGTTAGTTTCAGAACTGAGGTACAAAGTTGTACTTTATAAACAATTCTTCTACGTGCTGAGTTTGGTTTTTTAAAAAATGAGAGATTTCTGATATGAATAATTGTTTTCTAACTAAGATAATTTATAGCAGTTTTGGTATTGAAATTTTATTTCTTCAGCCCCCCCTTCTGGCAGAAGGGAAACAACATTGTCTCAAGGAATTAACTGGTAAGAAAATGTTTAGTACTTCTCTCACTTTTTAGATGTCAATAATATCTCGGGCCTCATTTTTCCAGTTTTTGGACACAAAACAAATAGTTGATAGTACTAACACAATACTACTAAACCATCAAAGTAGAAAGTGATGTAATATGCCACGCAGACTCCTTGAAGAAAAAAAATGGACGAACGATCCCTTTCATTCTTTAGCTTAGGCAGTACTAATTGCAACTAGTATAAAAAGCAGGGCAGAAAGATGTATCACTTCTACTACAGAGCAATGTACTCAGAGAGAAGTTAAGTTTCTTTGGTCGATGGCATGTGAATTATGTCCGCAGAAAAGCTTTATGCCCATATACAGAATTGAGAGCTAAAGAGTTAAGAACCTTCTACAGAAATTAGGTAAGTTAGAACAGATGAGAAACAGAGATATGCCCACTATTTAATATATTTTACAGAGAATTTAGGTTAAATTCTTTTATTAAATTGCCTCTGTAATAAGATTATGTCTAGCTAACCCTGTCCAGATTTGTAATAGTATAAGGGAGTATGATTTGGCCAGTTTCACTTTTAGGGAAATGGTAAAGCAATTTGTTGGATGACCCTTTGGATACTGAGAACTGGGAGGTTAATATTTTCTGGTCTTCACCAGCAACTGCAGAGCAGTAAATCTCTGTTTCTAAAAACGTAAATGGCATGAGAGATATTCTACTATCTACAATTAGAATATCACAGCTGTCCAATTCAAATGAGTTTTTAGTTTTTAACAGTCCAAAAGTCTTAACAGAATACAGCTAAACAATTAGCTTTTTCCCCTTCCCTCTAGTAACTAACAAGTAGCTAAAGTGACAAGGTAACAGGAATGACAGGACCGTGTGCTGTTGAAAAATTATGTAACTTTGGAGGTCTGAAATATTTTTTAAATGTCTGCTTTGTAAATAAAATACATTCCCATATAAAAAAGTTCTACTACTGACATATCTGAGGACCAGTCAGGCCCTTCAGAGGGCAACCAGACTTGTACGCTGTATATGCTGTGCCGTTAGCAAACCAGCAGGGAGAAGCAGGCCTAAGAGCTGGTGTAAGTTGGTCACTTATTTAAACAAAGGCACATACACGGGTAGTTTTAGAAATCATGGGTGGGTCTTTTCTGAGATGGATACAGTAAAGCTTTCTTAAATAAATACATGAGCAACATGTATGGTCAGGTCATACAGCTAATGGTACTTTTGAGGTATAAAAACTTGTTATGATGAAGAATTTTTCCTACAAATGTGGTCAGTTCAATGCATTCCTTGCACAGAGAAGGAGATATTCTGTGTCCACCTGCATGTTTATGCTGTTATAAGCATATGTACTGTATAGAAAATCTAGTCACAAATAAAACTTCTTCAAAAATTACCTCACACCCACCTTTTTGATTTCTCTCAGTAGGTGGTTTGCCAAGGTTCTGCTTGGGATAATTCAGCAACGACACTTTTGGAAGGGTAGTCTGTGTACTCTCTTCTTTACCACCATGTAAGAAATGAGAGAGAATTCCATACAAGAGAGGTCTGCTTAAGAGAGAAATGACAAAGGCAGTCTATGAAGTCTATGAAATACTGAGCATTAAAAATACACCCCTTCCTCAGAACTTCTTAGCCCTTACTGTTTACTTCTAGAATGAGTACAGATGTCTTTATTTAAAGTACATTATGCCAAGTATCATAAGCACAGACATAAGTGCACCCTAAATGCCAACACTCTTCTAAAAATCTCATTTTAACATGTTTAAACCTGCTTCAGTTCCCCAGCTCATAAACGCAGCTGTATTGGAGCATTGTGAATTTATATCTAATCTCAGAGTACAATAATCTTTTTATTGCTCTACAAAGCAACTCCCTGATATGCATTTAGCATTATCTGTTTTCTGCTTCTGACTGTAGGGAAGACTACTGGTAAGACACTTGTATTTCTGTGTGCAAGTACACTATCTGGAGAATGCTATAGAGTTGGCAGAATTAAATGTTAGATTGGAGTATGTTTGAAAATGGCCCCGTGTTTGACATTGTGAATTTGAACCCAGCGTGTTAAGAGCAGGCACGTGATCTAGTCACATTTCTTTTGGTGAGACATTTATATGTCATTTACAATAACACTAAAGAGAAAAATACATGCAGAACAGAATATACCGTGCATACCAAAATCACTCCTTACACTGATTTTCCGTTTGTGTCTTCAACTATATTCAGCTCTTTGGCAAGAAACTGTCTATCCAAGGGCACTTCAGGCTGTCCAGACTCTGGAAAAGAGATTTCCCAAAAATTCTTAAGACTGATAAGGAAAACATCATTAATTAACAGGGGATTTCAAAAGAGAATGAGTGCACACATCTCCTTTTAGACTATTAATATCTAACAGTATATTGTGATTCCAGGGAACTCACTTAAACATGAGTGCTTCATACCCATATAATTTACAATAACGTATTACCATTTTTATCTTCACTCGAATAGAATCTAAGAAAAAGATTAAAGGAGTCTTGCAGTAGAAAGATAAATTTATCAGGCAAACAACTCTTTCTCTAAAGTGCTGTTATCAGACAGATCCCATACAGTAACTACTCTATGTACTGTCTTCTTTCCTGCTTCTCAAGGGGGAATGAAATACATCAAATTATTAAATAGCAAATGTAATTATTGTAAGCACAGTTACAGAACTTCACATTTCAAATACAAGTTACCAATAGCTGTAGAAGTGCTGTACCATATAAATTACAGCTACTATTTTGATGCTGTAGTCTAAACAGCTTTCAAATGTTGATATTTCAGCTCAGCCAGTAACAGTAATGCTAAACTGCAGTTGTTAAAAAATATGGATCATCTTCATATTCTCTTTTGCTTTTTTAAGCTGAGGTCGTCTAACCAAGTTTCTAATACAGTCTATATGCATGAAGTGATAGAATTGCTAGAATTCAGCCTATCAACTACTTTATGTAAGTATTACTTTAAATTACTCCTCGAAGAGATTTTGTTCACTTGTAGGTTTTTAATTTTATGTTACCCAAATGCTAATGAGGCTAAAATAAAAAGGTGATATATGCTTTAAAAGTATTGTTAATAATTTTCCAAAACAAAAGCTGACATTTCAAGAAAGGTATTTTGATTCTGCAGGCTGCTAGTAAGTTTTCTTGCTCTTGCATTAACTACTCTGTCAAAGCATTCACCTCAATGGTAAGGAGCAAAGAGTAAATTTTTTTGAAAGCTAGTGGTATGATTTGGCTGCAAGTGAAGCTGTGGAGACAGTGTTCATATCTTATTTATTTCCAAGGGAGGACAACCTTTTGCAGCTCAGTAACCACTGATTAATTTCACAGTTCACTCAGTCAAACACATACATTGATGACAAGAACAACTCAGCCCCAGTACCTGAAGTTAAAACAGATGCTGTGTATTTATATTTGTTATATTCCAGGTATTCACGAATTAGTTCATTGATTAAGAGGTTTTCACGAGACAGCGGTGGCCGTGGTACACTTTGGTCATCCAGCGCGTTAAAGACTTCAGCTCTGATCCTTGCTTTTATTTCTCCAAGAGCACCTCTTTTTTCCAGCGTGTCCCTTAAAACTGTTACCATAAAAGGGATCTATTACTATAAAGCCAAACACGTTCAAGCAGCATTTATCATCCACAATACAAAGATAATTTCGGCATATTCACAGTGAAATAAAGATAAGACACCTGCCTCTGTACATACGCCAGCAGGTAACACCGGCAGAAACATCAGAGATAAAAATTAACCCTTCCAAGAAGTCACAATTCTGATTTTTTTGAGTAGCAAACATACGTTTTAGCAATTTCAGAAGCGGGATGTTACTACACCAAGATGTCTGCGAGGAATGCAAAAGAGAGCCCAAGGTAAGTGACAAGTGCAGAGAGTTTGGCTCGAGCCCCGGGGACGCTTTTCCCGCCGCTCCCCAGCGGGCGGGCCCCTCAGCACCCGGGGAAGCTGCGAGACCCAGCCGGCAGCCGGGTGTCTAAGTAAAGCCCGGCTGCCAGCCCCTTCGGCGGTCCCCGGCGCCTCCACCACCCACCCGGCACCTTCCACCCCCCGACCTGCTTTCAGCTCCGCTACCGTCGCCATGGTCCCACGGCCGCACCCGGGACCCGGATGAGACGCCCCAGCGGCGGCCGCTGCGCAGGCGCAGTGCTGGGAGGCGGGAGCGAGCGCCTGTCGGCCCCGCCTCCCGGTACACGCCGGCCAATCGGGCGGCGCCGGCGGGCGGTGCGGACGGTTCAAGAGGGGTCGCGCGCGCCCTGAGGTGCTTCGCTTGAGAGGCCGGACGGGCGGCCGGGACTCCCTCGCTCAGGGAGTGCTCGCTGTGCTGCCAGCGCGTCCGCCGGCGAGGTCAAGCCGGGATAAAATGGTTCGCTAGCAGTGCCTGTGAGGTGTGCACGGAGCCATCGCCCGGTGTTCTGCTTGTGCCTGCCTGTGTTTCGGTCCTGCCAGCCGGGACGGCGGGGAACAGGCGCCGTTTCAGGGTTGCTCTACCTTTCCCCCCTCTGTCATTACAAGGGTTGTCATTGTGCTTTACTTAGAAGGGGGGGAAAAAAGAAAAAAAAAAAGAGGGAACGTGGAGAGGGAGTGAGCGTTTCAGTTTCTCCCTGATGCCTACGGGAGGAGTTTTGTACAGAGTTCCTGAAAGATGAACTTTTAATTAAAACGACTTGCCAAAATGTAACCGTATACCGGGTGTTTTGCAAGTCTGAGGATCCCAGCTGTGTCTGGGGGCGGGCGGGTGTGCTGCTTGTTGCTGGGATGAGTCGACAGTATTTATTTTGTTGAGTGTATTAAGTATTTCCCAAAGGAAACGCAGCCGGTGTGGAAGAACCAACTGGATTTGTCATGGTCTAGCTGGAGCATACTGCTCGGGCTGGAAGGGAAATGTGGGTTCTGAAGCAGTAAACCACTTGTGGCCCTCAAGTGTGGGGTGGGGTTTTTTTATGGGAATTCCTTCGTTTGGGTTTCTTACATTTCCTCTCAAGTGAAAGATTTATATTATGAACTTCCAAAGGATCTCTGGCAGGGGACAATAAATAAAATTCAGGAGGGGGAAAAAAAAAAAGTCTTTAGAAGGAATGAAGTTAACCTGTTCCTTTAATGCTGCAGTAGCTTCCAGTGAGTCAACAGCAGCAGGTGCCTCTGTACATCTGAAGTCTGCTGCACAGATCCCTAGTGCAACTCTGGTGATGAACAACCACTTAACTTTAACATGTGTTGAGTTTTCAGTGAAAACATTTTTCTCTGCATCCTTCCACGTTCCTCCATGCTGTCCTGGGTCACTGTTCTATTATTCCTAATTTCCAGTTGATAAGTTGTTGCTATTTTCCACTATAGATTTCCTATCCAGCTTTAATTTGCATCCTACAAAGCAAAGTTCAGAAACCAAAATAGAATGCTGGTGAGGTTGTTTTGGGATTGGTTTTTTTTTTGTGAGGTGTTTTGTTTTTCTTTTCTGATTGCAAGGAAATGCCTTTTTAAATAAGATTGCGGTTTCTATTTTATATATTAATCTGTGTTTTAAAAGGTTCAAGAAGATAACCATTTGAGAAATCCACAGTCAGTGACTTTCTGGTACTCTGAGATGTTGGTTCTGTATCTCTTTGCAGGTTTGGGCTTGTCAGTTCTTGTTTATTTCCCCCACAACAAATACTTTGAGTTGTTTACGTTTTGCTTCTGAACTCTTTAGCTCGCATTAATTATTCACTCTGCATTTTGACTGCTCTTTGTTTACATCTCTGTTGTTGCTGCTGTTGCTTCGTTTCCAAGGGAAGAAGATGACATTAAATGGAAGGGAACTAATTTGAGGTGCAGATCCAAGTAGCTTTATTTGATGAGAAGCATCATTAACCTGCTGCATGGCCATTTGTAGAGGGAAGGTTTGAGGCTGAAAAAAAAAAAAGTGATGTTGAAGTAATTTGGAAGTTTGAATCCTGAAAATGTAACTTAGGTTTTATTAGTCTTTTAGCATATGATAGAATCAGGAGAAAATTATTTGTGGGTAAAAGTGTGTGTTCCTTCACCCTCCTGATGTCATGCTTATTTACTGTCTTCTCGTTTGGAACAAGCCCTGCATATGATCTGAGTATCCTAAATAATTTTCTGCTGTATCATTTCAACTGTAAGATTATGTTCTGTTATTGCACATAGAGTATGTGTAAAAGTTTAAGTCTTAAAGATTGTAGTATCTATTTAGCTTTTTTCTTCTGGTTTACTATTTTATTAATAATGCTATTAAAAAAGAAAACTTAACTATGAGATAGCTTGTATTAATTGTCACAGTTATAATTTATATGTGCTGCAGAGCAGCTGGGGGGGGGGGCATATTTCTTATGGCTGGGGGGGGGTAGGGTAACAGGCATTGGAGACTGTGATGTAACTTTTCTTCATCAGGAGTTCTAGTGAGCACCGAGACGTCCAAAAACAAAACACCAAGGTATTTAAAATGATTTTAAGATGAACGTAGAGAGTCCACAAAACAGGATGGAAATAGTCTTAATAAAAAGGAGAATCATGTCAACATTCAGCTGTTCTCTTGCAATACTATAAAGATTTTAACATGGTATGAATGAAGGTATAGGTTAAAACTGACACAAACTTGTGTAGCTTCCGACACCCACTTTGGTTTGATCTTTCAGTGATGATTTTGCTCAGTTCAAGGCATGCTTGACCTTGGTGTGGGCTGAACGCTGCTGCTGCTCCTCTATCTGGCACTCTTGGGACTGAGAGCTGGAGGGACAGACCAGAAATGCTGTGGTCGGGTGGGCATTCTGGCCACAGCCAGCCACCAGCACAGATCTGAAACCGCAGCAAAGGTGTGCAGGTGAGTGAAGAAGCAATCTGCAATATGCTCTTTTCTGTGCGTGATCCTTGCTTTCTAGTTCCACAATAGACAAATGAGACCTGTCTCTCTTCTAACAACTTTGTCTGTTACTGTAATTGCTCTGGATGCAAAAGAACACTTTAAGTTGAGGTTCTTCATGTAATTTGTGTCATCAAAGCCTTCAGCTGTTACTGGAGGGTAGTATGTAAATACCCTGCTCTTTCCCGCAGTGATGCCATTCCTACATCTGTGTCATCCACACTCCAGCTGGTCTGTTCTTGTACTTTGGGTAGTCTGGTGCTGTCTGTGGGTTTAACCGATGCATTTTCAACAGGCTGTGAAGGGTGCACCTTGAGACACACCGTAATGCAACCACAGGGGCTGTGCAGTTATTTCATCCAATACATTGGTACAAACTTGATTACAGATTTTGGTTCGGTTCATGCCAGTGAACTTGAAACAGGTCAGTGCTTTGAAACCAGTTTAACTGGTTCATGTTGAAAAGTGAACTAGTTGCAGGTGAGGACAGGCTTTCACTGTGCCCTTCCCTGGGGACCGTGCCTTGGCTCCGTCCCGCGGGCTCGGGTGCCAGCAGGGCGCTGCGGTGCCTCGCCGTGGGGCCTGCGCGGGGCCCCGCTGCCCAGGGGCTGGAGCCGTGTTCCGGGGAGGGCGATGCAGTGATGCCCGCTGGTGACTCCGGCAGAGCCCGGCGCGGGGGTACGTTCCGTGGCCGGCGGAGGGGACGGGAGGTGCTGCGGGCCGCTGACCCAGGCAGGGAGGCGAGGCGTAGGTGCGCTGGGGGGGGGGGAGGTGTGGAACAATGCTTTCCCTCCGCTTATGCTGACGGGGGCCGCGGCGGGGGTGTCCCTGTCTCGAACAAAGGCACCCGTCGGGCTCTGGCCCAGCTCGC
>WUAM01000103.1:1291537-1322368 GCA_024336885.1 Actenoides hombroni | reverse complement strand
AATATATTTAAATAACATATGTGAAATATTTAAAATTAATTTTAATTAACTTATAAACATGTGAATAGGAAGTTATGATGATTGCTTGTAGCATCATATCTGTCATTTAGTGCCTTGTTTGCCACTGTCACAGATCTTGTTACTGTCTGCTGCTTGTTTCTCTTGAACAGACCGGGGAGCTGCTGGTGTGGGTGTTTCTTCTGTGTTTTTTGTTTTGTTTTGGTAGTTCTTGAGTATTTTTCTTGTATGAGTATCTGTTGCTTGTTTTATCAACCTGTCACCTTTGGTGATTTAATCTGAGCAGTAAGCACAACAGGGCCAGTGTTATTTCGGTGAAGATTGCATATGATTGTGCTTGTTGGAGTCTCTGTTCTAAGTATGTTCTTAGAGAAACAGTGACCTTCAGCATGTTTCATGATCTGACTCCAAAATGTGAATAATAGAATAAAGACACTATATTTATGTTATTTTGAAAGCATTATTTCAGTCTTCTTTCAAAAATTCTAAAGCTAAATTGAACAAAACATACCTGGCAAGCTGAGTAACTTTGGTGAGACCTCTTTTAAGTTCATTGCTTGAAAACAAACCTTCTAACCTATTGCAAAATCTGCATCATTTTGTAGTTAATTGTTTTCCTTAATTTTTTCAATGTGGTCAACAGCGTCACAGTTTTTGCTGTTGGTTTTGGTGGAGAATGGTGGTATCGGGGACTTTTAAAGCAAGGTCACAGTTCCTTTAAAGCAGCCTTAAAGGGAGAGGTCCTTTTCTGCACTCCTTCCGTCCTCTGTTGTCCTCTCATGCTAGTAGCTCTTCTGAGGCTGAGGGCACAGCCAGATCAGGCAAACCTCCGATCTGGGGAGAGGCAGGCAGGAAATTTGCTGTCCTAGATAGCATAGGCTAAAGGCTGATGGCCTCATGAGATCTGAGGGAGAATGGTTGAGTCAGCTTGTGGGTTTATAGGTGCTACACGGGAATTTTTTAATATGGTATCTAGAGCTGCCAGATCCTGAGATTTCCTGTAGTAACGAGAAAGCGATACTACAATTGTAATGACAGTTATCACCTGCAATTACAGTGTTAATGCCTGACAGAGCTCATTATTTGCATTCTAGTAAATGTAAGCATTGCATTAAATGGAAAAAAAATGGGGTTTGATGTTAGGAAAATAAGATTAAGAAACTGTATCTTGGTTCTTCTGTGGGCGATGTCTAAGTAGTGGGTACACACCAATGTCAGTGCCAAACTCCACTTGAAGGAGTAAGTGTTGACTGTGATAGCAAGATTCCAGTGTGCTTTGGTAATTTCATTTTTTTTATGTAGATGTGTGGTAATGTTTAAGTCATTTCTCAGTCCCAGCTGGTTCATGCAGGTGGATTTAAGCGTGGTTGTCAGACTGCATCTCTAGCACACTTGCGCACAGCAGGCGCGAAACAGAGCAATTTTGGTCTCTCCATTTCTACCAGTGAGAATTTTAAAATGTGCTGTGGGTCAAGTAGGATTATTGATGTGAGAACAGGCAACTGCTGGCTGCTCGCTTGACAGCCTCTCCTGGCTGCCAGGAGAGAGGCAGCCGGCCCCAAGGCCCTGTGCAGTGTCAAGCAGCGTTACTCCTCACTGGAGGCATGCGGCTTCCCTGGCGTCTTCCTTCCCTCAGCAGAGGCAGCATAACTGATCTTCTGTGGGTTAACTTTCTCTTTACAGTCCTACTGCCAGTGCTTTTATCTTGCCTGTTCCTGAAGTTTTAGACAGGAATGAATATAGTTCTTTATTCTCTTAAGGTTTATGCACTGTTAAGTAAGTGGTTACCTGTGAATAGATCCACGTGTTTCCGTGGAACGTGAAGCATTTTTTTTCTGCTCTTCTTGGAGACAGAGGGTTTCACTTCAAATGTGATAGGAAACCTTTCTGTGCTGTAAGAGAAAGTGTGTTATTGGGCACAAAAACTGTGGACTGGTGATTTCTTTCAGCCACGGTGCTGGTGATAAAAATGAAAACTGAGAAATAGAGGAATTTAAAAATGTTGTTCTGTGAAACATGAAAATTGGCCAGGAATTTTAAAAAGGAAAAAAAAAGAAAAAAAGCAAGCTGAAACTATTTAACATCTGAGGTACCGTTCTTGTGGACTAGACTGAAACTAAACCAACAACATATTTCTTCTCTCCTGATACTGACCAAGAAAGGAACAAGGATCATGCTGATTTTTCTTCTGTGGGTTCCTGCAATCATAGCTTAAATGAAAGGCTGCTTCCAGATTATGCAATCCAATAGCTATGGACATACTCTTTTTTTTTTTCCTTCCTCCTCCTTCATGGCAGGAGGCTGCTGGTTTGTGTAGGCTTTCAGTGGATGCTTAGATCTCTATCATTTGATGTACGTCTGCAAAGTAGAAGAGTTAGTTCATCAGTCAGCTGAAAATCGTTATTAATCTTTGAGATGTGAGAATTGGGCAGTTCAGGGTTTTAGTAGAACTTGCTAAAATAGTGTTTCTAAAAGTTGAGTCAAAAAATATCATTCATTTGTTAATTAATGGTGGTTAAAGAAAGATATCTGCTTCAGTGAATGTTTCTGCGTTGAACTGTAAAGAATTTTGGTTTGTGGTGGAAAAACATAAAACTACAACTGGGATTGTATAAAGCAAAGGAGAAATATGTACTTACTTTAAACTGACAGAACTAGTCTAGACTTGTGTAATTGAACATTGTGATTAAATATGAATACATGATGATTTCATGATGAGAACAACATGTTTTCCAGCCACAGTTGAACCTCATAAAGCTATGGTATCCTGCATTGCAGAACCTGAGTATCCCTTTCTATTGTAATGCACTGAGTTCCTCCTGACTTTGCCCACTGAGGGCACCAGGAGCCTGCTTCTGATATCACCTCCTGACAGTCCCCTGTCCTACTTGTTGGTTCCCTCAAGAGCGGCCTGAGTGCCTTTTGAACAGACATTAACTGGGAAACATGCTCCAGGGGCTGATGGACAGTCTGGTCAGTCTGCAGGTGAGCCTGCAGCTTGTCTCGTGTGAACCTGAATGGAAAGGTGTCTTGTGAGGACATTGCGTGCTCAGCAGCAACTACTTGGTCTACAGCTCTGTTCCTGTCTGTGCTGCTGCCTTGTGTAGACATAACCTGAGAGAATTGCACCTAGGGAATATGCAGAAAAAAAATCCTACCACATGTCTGTCCTCATGCATGCTTTCCTCACCTTTTGTCACATGAGATGGATGTAGAATGGAAGGGGCTTCTGCACCTCACCCATGTGTAGACGTTTCTCTTGTACAGAGAAGAATAGTATATTTAAGCTAAGCAAACTCCAGTTTGATATCAACAGCCTGTGGATCAATTCCTGGAAAATGTGAAAGAAGATACACTGATGTTGCTGTAGCTCTTGAATTCTAGCAGTAATCTGACCCTAAACTGCCCGTTTGTCCTGACTTTCTGTTCTTAACCCTGAATTACCATTGTACCATACGCTCTTGCCTTTCATGCAGAAGCATCTTCTGATAACTTGCAACTATGAAAGTCAAATGAAAGATTGCCTATGTTTTCAGAATATCCTCCAGCCAATATGTATAGCAGTGGTGCACACAGCACTTCTTTCTTTTATTCAGCCACGTGGCAGTGCATTACCTGGTCTGGCCTTTCTGTTAATTGCCTGATTTATTTTATGGCAAGCATTTAAAAACACTGAAAAAGGAGATAGTAACTTTAAGCAGTGCATAATCTCCAAAAATATACTCAGTAAAATGTCAGCATTCTTGTTTGTTTGTTTGTAAAGCTGATTACATCCTGTCAGTTTACTTGTGTAATCATATTAGCTATCTTAATTTGTGAATTGTAAACTGTTCTGAAGAGTCATAAGACTTTTCCTTGGCTGTTGTATTGGAGTGGAGCAGCTGGAACTTAGAAAGCCAAAAACATTTGTGCAGTGGCTAAATGTAAGGATGACTCAGCTGAAATTTCTGATGACGTTATGCAGTCAGGAAACTTAATAAACATGTGGCTTGCCCACAGTGTCTCACAGCTGCTGCCTTGTCATGAACAACTTACGTGACTCCCGTGCAGATACACAAAAATACAACTGGGTCTTTTTATGCTCAGCCAGTGTTATTTTCCTTGAATTGGTCATATGAAGTTTGGAGGGTTTGGTTTTGGTGTGTTTTTGGTTTGTTTGTTAGTTTGGTTTTTTAAAGTGACATATTAAAAATTTTATGGTGAGAAAAATTTTTAGAATGCTGTGGAAGTAGAGGAGAGAAATACCAGCAGTGTGTCCTGTGCATACTCTCTGTTGTGTCTGAGAAAGAAATCCAAGATTCTGACAGAAACAGAGAGGGCAGTGGGGAAGGAAAATACTTTTAATACATTCTCAAAAGAAGTTTGATTTATTTTTTGAATTTTTTTTAAACAATAGAACATCTTAATGCAGAATGGTCAAATTCAAGGGGAGATGTGCTCTATGATGCCTGTAGCCTCAAAATGACATTTTTTGCAAGTTCTATTTTCTGTTTTCCTCTATTTGTAATTATGTTTGAAACTGTTTAGTCAGTGGAAGAGGGGAACAAATAAGGATCCAAGTCTGTCGGCTCTGAACAGTGCGATCTGTTTCCTGCTTCGATGTTGGAATAGAGGGGCCAGGCACTCCTCCTTTTGGTTCTGTTTCCTCATCTATAAAATGTGGATAATGGCACTTATTTCTGTGACCAGCTCAGGTTTCTATGGAGGAAAAGGGTTACTGACTACCAATATGTCCCAATAGTGGTACTAGTATTCTGTGCAGTTGTATGTAAGCTGTGCAACTGTGAAAAAATGCTTTGCAACTGAAAATGACAGTAGTGAACAAGCCTTTTGGGCATGGGACTGCTGCTCTTGGCTGTGTGGCTTTTGAACAGAAGCCTGTGAGCTATGCTTCGGCTGTTGAGTATCGCAGTCCATCTGCAGAAGTGATATCTCTGTATTGCATCATTCTGTTGGAGAGTCAGAAATCTACAGCACTTGAGAGGAAGTGTCTCTTGGGATAATTTTTCAGCAAAGTTAGTAATTTTGAGGTAAAATTTCTCTCAAGAGATTTCCCTAACTCAAGGCAGTCATAGATACGCTATGAAAGTTCATTTTACTAAATAGCCTGTCATTGTAGTAATGGTCCTTGTAACAGTACTGGAAATAGTGATCACATTTTTATTACTGTAAGTGCCAGTTTTGGTTTGATTGTGTGGTGTTTTACCTTTTTTTTGAGAATCGTGTTGAGGGAAATAGAAAAACATGGAATTATATTGATTTACATTTTCCTGTTATTGAGTAGGAAATGGGCTACAAGGGGTGAGCCTTTTGCTTAGTTCTATATCCTGTTGTTACGGATTACCAGAAAGTCTCAGATGGGTTTGCTGCACAGCTTGGGAGCTATGAGACTACTTTACAAATAGTGATGTTGTCTTGTGCTGTTCATTTTTACTGTGTGCCAGATAATGTTTCCACACTGAAATTTGGGAATGTGGCATATCTGAGAATTTATATATATATGTGCAGACTGATTATAATAGGAGACAGACAGTATTGTCATGTTGATTTTCTGCAGTGATAATGTGGAAATCCTTGATTAATGCTGTTAAAGATCCCAGTATTACATTTGAGTGAGTTATGTATTATGGTAGGTGTGTATAACCAACAAAAGTGTCATTAATGTTATCTTGTGAAGGTTTAAAACTTCTGAACCACAAAAAGTGTAATAAAATCAGATATAGAATGGAGTCAACTTAATAGAAGTTTCAATAAATACACAAAAAGATACAGAATAAGGCAGATAGTGGCTCCTTTTTTAAAATACTGAATTTCTGGTTTTCCTCTATGTTTAACTTGATCTTTTTTTTTCTCCCCAGGATTGGAATCTGACATGGCACACAGAAAATCCAGACTTCACCCAGTGCTTTCAAAACACAGTCCTGGTCTGGATTCCTTGCATTTATCTATGGGTCTGCTTCCCAGTGTACTTCCTATACCTTCGTCGTCATGACAGGGGATACATACAAATGTCAAACCTCAACAAAGCCAAAACGGTACATGACTTTTCAAAATTAGAACTTATTAAGCTAATCTGTAAGTTTGAATTTACTTTCAGCTATATTTTAGCATGCCGTTTTTGTTGAGCATCAGTCTAGGCCTGTGTGCACACTTCAGTTGTTCTACTTGTGTTTGATTTCCAATCCTTATGTGTTTCTGTTGCTTTATTATCAGTTCTGCAATTTATTCTGACATAGCCAAAAAGCATGCAAATCCTTTGTAACATCAGTTGGAGGAGACTTTTTTTAAAACAAGGCCTTTATTGCAATTTTTCTTGTCAGCGTCTTAGGTTACATGGTATGGATTTCTAGAGCTGTTGCAGGTGTTCTGTTCAAGTTTTATTGTGAAATAGGTACTTAATGTTTTCTTTTACTGTACTGGGGAGGAGGGAAGTTTTATGAAGGACTATAATAGCATGGTGTATTTGAGAGTGTTTGTCTCTGCAGTCTGTTAGTCAGGAGTGAGATGCAGCAGCTTTCTGCTTCATAATACAGTGAATTATATGGTACTAAAAATTACTAAACTTTTTTTTCTTCTGGTGGGGATCCAATACCTAAAGCCAAATTATTCTTTTGTGCATATTGTAGAATTGCCCAAAAGAAATGATCTGATTTTGACTCCTCTTCTACTAACACACAATGTCTAGTGTTCATGTATATATTGTGCTTTCTGATCTGTGTGAACTGATGTATGAAATACACTTTTTGTATTACAGGCTTTGGGCTTAATACTGTGGATAGTCTGCTGGGCAGACCTTTTCTACTCTTTCTGGGAAAGAAGTCAAAATATTTTTCTCATTAGGCCTACAGTATTGGGTATAACAATGGTAAGTTCTTCTGGTTTGGCCTTTGTTTATGCAAAGCTTTAAGCAATACCATGCATATCAGTGTTTGAAATTACAGCCACCAACAGGCAACTTTAATGGCTCTGGGCTTGTTTCATGGTCACCCCCGATAAGAGAAAGTGAATGGATAATGGCAAAATTGCTCATCATTTGCACATTGAAAAGTAATGGTTATATATGTGCCCTCCGTTTATTTGTTGGAAGACACTTCTCTTAATCTCTGTTGCTGGAAGAGAATGGTTATATTTAATCACCACTTTGTTTGAGATTGTTACTCTAATATTACAACTCTTCCACTGAGGCTTGTGGTATATTCTCCTGGAAATGCTCAGATATGCACAATGATGTAATTCTTTAAGCTTCGGTCTTTACATACAGACTTAATCTGCAGTTAAACTGTGACATGTTGACTCTGAGATGTTTTTCTTTTAATAAAAAAATAAATTAGGAAAAACCCCACAAAACACTCAACTCAGCTGTGCTTAGCGTGCTGTGTGTCAGCACACAAGCCCCAGTGCTTGTTTTGCCTTATTTTGGTAGGCTTGAGCTACAATTCATATATCAGCTCAACTCAAGCATGAGGTGGAGAAATCAAGTCAAGAGAACTGATTAATGTCAAAGGCATTGCATTAAGTATCTTATTAACAAACTTTTGCATGTAACATTCTTTAGTGCGTGTTTTCTTTGTTACATTTGATGGCAAGGTGAAAAATCTTAAATGCCACGAGGCACATAGATGTCCCTAGCTAATTCTACCTAGCGCACAAGTATTGTCTGCTTTCACACCAGTATCTCTGCAGCTTGTGTTTCAAGGAAAATGCCTTGATATGCCTATATTGATAGTTACCTTAAGTTTATCACAGAGTTGGAATGGTATTAATTAAATATGATACTCCAAGCGGGGACAGACAGGACACGACAAGCCAATAGCAATAACAAAAAAAACCCCAAACCCACCCAACAACCCTGAAACATACTGACAGGTGCAAGAGATGTTAAATAGTTTGTGGTCATTTAATAATGCAGTTGTCAAGCTTTTGTCAGGCTGATGGAAAATGGACCTTACAGCAGCCAGGTGAGGTTGCCAAGTTGTACCAGCTTCCTAAATAACTCTGAAAGCACACAAAATACAGAAATAGAGTAATATTTGGTCAGTGTTGTTTGGCATTGTGGCTTGTATGCAAAGGAATCTTTTTATGTTAAGAAGAATTAGTCAGAACATAATGGACGTGTTACAGTGTCACTCTAATTGCACGTTGATTTGTGATGTAGAGCCACTAAAGAAAAGAAATAGACTAGCAGCTTTTGACTGTACTATTGTGTACATGCTCATTTACTTCTGTGTAATGCATATTCCTTTTCCCTTTTTTAGTCCACTTTTTACCTTTTCTGCTCCAGAGAATTTCCTGTATAAACGTATTTTGGAATTGCACTTAATCTCTGGATGTTAGAATGTCTGGAAGTTACTGGATTTGAAATGTTAGATAAGCACGTTTTAACACAGTACCTTGTATATGTGTATAATGTGTTGAAAAAAATTAAAGCTTGTGAGTATATTTTTATCTTGTTTATCCACAGTTGCTTGCCACATTTTTAATACAATATGAAAGAATAAAAGGAGTCCAGTCTTCAGGTGTAATGATGATTTTCTGGCTCATCTCATTGTCATGTGCCACAGTGGTTTTTAGATCCAAAATATTGCATGCCTTAAATACGGTAAGTGATTGCTAGCCTCATTCAGTTGAAAATAACCCCAAATGCTGCAGGAATAGAGTAGTTGCTTGCTAATTATGGTAGTCAGGTCAGTTAATGATCCATTCAGCATACCTTCATTCCTTAGGTTATAAAAACAAAACAAGCAAGACTTTGGCTCTTGTTTTGAAATGCTAGTGAAATTTAGTGATCTTAACTGTAGTGACAGTTGCCAAGAAAATGTTGCCAGCTGTTCCAGAAAGGGGATGTGCCTGTTTGAGTACAATAAAAGTGTATAATCTTTGACATGAAACTGTTCTGGGCGTTTACATCGTCTTCCTGTTGATTATACAGTGGATTTCCTGAAACACTTGGTTTAATAGTGATGTGGTCTCATCAGCTGAGGCAAAATGAAAGTGTACAAGTGAAATATTTTTATGTCAGACTGCTTTAAAGTAAGGCCACCTCAAATATCAGATTAATCATGTGGCTGCCTGAAAATGGCACATCACTTTCATGTCTTTAAATCTTTCAGCCATTTTTTGAGTTTTGTGAACTCTCAGTCAACTTTTGTCTTTAGCTGCTGGGAGTGGGATTTTACTGGTGGGTGGGTGGGGGTGCTTTGATTTCTACAGGTTATTCTTTTTGTGGCAGTCTCAGTCTAAAAAATATAAGAACATCTGGAATTTGATCATAACACAACAAACTGTAATCTAAATCCTGCTCTCCTAATTATTTTCTTCTGTGTGCATGCTAATGAACAAATTTGCTTTGAAACCTCCATACAACCCAGTGCGTAACTGTCCTTGCTCCTGTAAAGAATACCTTGACTTCAAATTGGAGCATGCTGTACTGGTATAAACCATGTCTTAAAGAGAACTTCTCTACAGAGGAAGTTAACGCTTGTGTGTTTATGACAGTGATTGATTAAAAATAAATGATTTAATCATCTCTTCCCCCTCTCTTTACTTTCCCTTTCCCAAAATAGACACTGACTTTAATTTGTGTGTGGGTGCATAGTGTAACATTTATGTAGTTTGCAGAATTTACAGTAAGGAGCTGTTTTATTTTTGATAGTAACATGTTTTAAAGGAATTCCACAAGCCTTCTAATTTGAATGTTCTCTTCATTTGCAGGGTGCTGAAGTGGATGTATTTCGTTACGTCACTTTCTGCATTTATTTCATCCTCTTACTTGTACAGCTTATCTTGTGTTGTTTTCCAGAACAACCACCTTTGTTTTCTGAAACAGTAAATGATCCTGTAAGTGTTCAGTCTATTCTGAGTGCTGAGTATCACACGTGCAATATTCTGTGCAAGGAGTTACAGGGCCATAGTCTATTGTGTGCCAGATAATTCAAATCTTGACTTGTTTGCAGTGGAGTGTTCTTTCTGCTCTTTAGTTGGTGATGTAGCAGATTAAGCCCATAACATGCAAAATAGAGTGGGCTGCATTTAAGAGAAAGAACAGAAACACTGTTACAGTCATTCCTGGGTAGCATTCCTGAAGGTTAAGTCATATGTATTTATAATCAGTAGTGCTTTTGGCAATCATTGGGAAATATTGGTTCAAAATGCTTTCCCCCGTCATCTGATCCCGTTCAATAGGCAGTAACTCACAAAGATGTGTATTCCCTTCCTGATGAAGGTGGGGAAGAATCTACATTTGCTTTCCATTTTGCTCTCTCTTGTGTCAAGCAAAAAACGTAACTGCTCTTGCAGCTGAGCTGGCTGATGTTAGTGTGTGGTCTGGATGTAGAAATTTCATTTTATCTACACATGATCTTTTTTGTATGTGATTTTAATTATGTGTACTAGCTATATGGCATGGATCTGAAGCGCCCCAAGGGATGCTGGATCATTCTGCTGCTTGTTTAGTCCTGGGCTATACCTTCTGTGGAGTGACACCTCTCACTGCCTGGAGTTTGAATGTGCCTAGTTAGAAACCTCAGTTCTCTGTTTCTGTTACAAGATGTAATTCTGGTTTGGTGGATGTTAGGTGGTGCTGACTGATGAAGGAATGTGTGAAATGTGTGAGGGGCGAAATAAATGTTGCTTTTGTAACCGGAACTTTTAGACTTTTACTTTATGCAAATGAAGTCCAGTTTTTAGTAGTGCAAGATCTAGTGAACTCTTGAATTTACAGTTTCCATCTGCAAGTAGACTCAGAGTATAAAGGAAAAAAGTAATACGGCATTTTACATAAAGTTCAGAATATTTTTACATTTGGTTAAAGTTGAAATTGTTCCCAGTATGTGATGAAGTAGAAATCTGTTTGTCAGGAATGTCAGTGTGGCTGAAGGCTTGAAGTACCACACACACACACACACAACCCCCACTGTTTGGGGGTTTTTTGACTTCTCTAAGTTTAGAAACTTTTTTTTTCATTAAGCGATGGTGCTGGATTTGCTTGCAATCATTTCATTACAAGTGTTTAAATACTTTGGCAATGTGGAACTCTTACCCCTTTCAACAGAAGTACCTGTGTCATTCGTATTCTTAATTGTTCCCTACAAAGCTGCAAAAAAAGTTGTGTGAAGAGGAGGAAATGCAGGAATCTGTTCTGTGTAGCTTGATTACAGCACACTTCAGTAGAGCTTGGTGGAGAAGCCAGGTCACACAAACAGGAATTGAAAAATGTAAAACTCGGAAACACTTGACTCTGACTGGTTTAATTTTAGTAGTCCAATGAGTTTGGTGACTTTTGTAGATAGAAATACCAATTACAGCTGATGAAAAAAACTCTAGTGGTTTGTGCACCGAAGGAGTGGCTGGTTTTTAGCATTCTTTAGATCCTGTGCAGAGCATTGGAAGAGGGAAGAGAGAAATCTACACTGAAATTCTGCAAGTAAATCACCTTTACTGCCTTTGAATTTCTTCCAGCCTTTCTGCCCTCCTGTTTTAATCCAGCCAGGTTAGGAGAGAATATTAACCTGAAGACTAGTTAAACCAGACAATTATTTCTCTGGATGTACACCTTTATGGATACTTAAGTTTCCCATGCTTACTGGTGAAAGAGCTGCATGGTTTTCAGGGGCTGTTTTGGGATGCTTTTATGGAGTGTACTTTTTTTTTCATTTGGGCATCTGTTTTGATGAAGTCACAGCACTTAACTGCTAGAACAGTAGGACAGAATTCTTCATTTATTACTGACTCTACCCAAATAACATGTATTTATGCTCTCATATAGTAGCATACCTTGCCTTGATGTACGTAGGAAGTGATCATGACATCTTGAAAGACTGTCTGGCTTGCACTGTCTTATAAAATTGCCTCAACTAGTCATTGTGTTGTTGATACGGAGCACTGCTATTTCTGTGTCCCAGTGGTCTAGACTGCTGACAGCTTTGAAGCTGTGCTTGTGTTTTCTGAACAAGCTCTCAACAGCATAAATGACAAGTTTAGTAATGTGAAAAAAATACTATAAACAAAAGGAATTTCAAAAGCATTTTTTCTTTGTGGTTTGTTTCTTTTGGCCCCGTATCTGTCACTTTGTATGCAGACTGATTTCTCTTTCTCTCCTGTAGAATCCATGTCCAGAGTTCAGTGCTTCTTTCCTTTCCAGAATCACATTCTGGTGGATCACTGGGTAAGATCAAGATGTTAGATGGCAGTTTAGGATCCTCCTTTCAGATTTAAATCAGCAATAATGATGCATTAATAATTTTGGTTGTTGTGGTTGGTTGTTTTGTAGGTAGATTAAATTGATTTTATCCCCCCACCATCTGGTTGATCTTTTTTAGATCTTTGTAATTTTAAATTTTGCCAGTGTATACTTAGGATGTTTGTTGAAATAATAAAATAAAAAAATATTATTTGGTAAGTAGATGAATATGGCAATTATCTGCTGTATTTGCAAACTAAGACATTCAAAAGCATTAGCTCTTTTTGTCCAGTAGGGTTTTTTATTCATTAACTTAGCTTTAATATGCTGTATGGTTTGATCACAACACATGTTCTTGTGAGTTAAAACACAGACACTTGTAAAATAATATTAGTGTATAGTTGTGGTTGGTATTTGGCCAGAGTTCCAACAGAAAGCTAGATGAAAGGAATTGTTTTGCAAAATTAAAGGCTAATAAAGGATTTGAAATTTGGTAGGCATGGAAATATTAATTGCCTGGCTGATTTTCAAATGAGATCACTTCGTTCTTTCTTTTATTTGCCTTGAAGTTTGAAATCAGTGGCATATCCTGGAATCTTAGATGTTTTGCTGTCTAATTCTCACAGTAAAGACAGGAGGATGTTTGTTGTAGCACCTGGACTTGTGTTGCTACAGGTACTAACTCCTGCATGCATTTTTATGAAGAGTTGTCTCTGTTTTGGAGCTGGGTGTAATGACCACTGTTTTAAGTCATATATGCACACGCATATATCTCTAGTGTTTTCTTTCTAATACAGGTTGATGGTTCAGGGTTATCGGAGACCTTTGGAAGCCAAGGATTTGTGGTCATTAAATAAAGAGGACAAGTCAGAGGAGATTGTGCCAGGTTTGGCTAGAAACTGGGCAAAAGAATGGGCAAAGACCAAGAGGTAAGTTCAGTTATCCTGGCTAGCAGTTCTTACAAGGTATGGAAGTTGAAAAGCTCAAGTTGCTCTACTTCAACTTCTAGGGGTTTGTCTTCTGTTATCATCTGTTACCAAGCCTGATTTTGTAAGGCCCAAGTGGCATCTCTGTATTTGTCCTTAGGTGTATATAGAACAGGAACCAAATAGGATGTTGTGTCTTCTTTATGAAGAGCTGCATCAAGTTTCCCATAGTCTTTCGTAGTCCAAAGCTGATTGTTAACTTTTGATGTGTGTTTTCCCTGGAGAGGGAATGTTTATACACAGTCAAACTTTAGTCACATAGTTTAGGAGCTTGGGCTCCCTCTGTAGTTAGTGAAGCCTCAGGGGGGCAGTTCAGGGTGTAAAAGTGAGGAGCTCATTTCTTTCCTTTGACTATAATAGGAAGCCTAGGCATCTAAGCCAGATGACTAAAATTAGAAAGATTACATGCCTGCAGTTTCCATCCTGCTTTCATCATCCTTTACTGCAGCAAACAGAAGTACCTTTTCCTTGAAGGAAAATTGCTTGCTTGCTTACACAGGATATTTTTACATACAACTTACCCTCCGAAGTTCGGCATAAGACAGATACATGAAATGAATGTGTTCAGTCCGTGGGGGGTGACTCAACATAGATCTGACTGCAATCTTTTAACTCTGGTGGTACAGTGAGGCCTAGATTTTGATGGTAGTTCAGCATACTGGACTCTAGAATAATAATAATGACGTCCTTTGCTTTTTAAGTTTAATACAGGTTACAGTCCCATTCCTCATTCCCCAGGGCAAACCTGTAGGACAGATTCAACAGGAATGTTACTTATCCCTACAAAGATAATTTCTGAATGGCTGGTTCATTGAACCCATAGTTCATTCACTATGGTTGTATAACTAAAAAGATGTTTGTTTGATGGTAAACCCCAGTTAAACTATTAAGAAGGGAAGTAAACAGCCTATAAACATCTCACTTGTATACTGTATATTTTTCCAGTTGGCTTTATGCTTGGATGAAGGCAGCATTATATACCTACTCTTATTTCAGGCAACCATTAAACATGTTATACTCGCCCAAAAAGCAGCAAAAATCAAGCGACTCAAATGGTGATGTGACGGAAGAGGCTGAAGCTTTGATTATAAAACCATCTCCGAAGAGCTCTGAAGCATCTTTATTCAAGGTGTTATATAAAACCTTTGGACCATATTTTCTCATGAGCTTCCTGTTTAAAGCTGCACATGATCTCTTGATGTTTGCAGGCCCAGAAATTCTGAAGTAAGACCTATATACTTTATTATATTAAAAGTATGTGGACAGAATTCAAAACTGTTATTTCACTTGCCAAGCTGCTTTGTTTTTATCTTGTTCAATGGGAAGGAGTTGTCATGCAAGTTAGACACCGTGCACACAGATTGTTTTAGTTCCTTGGTTTTCAGACGATAACATCATGCATTAAATATTTGACTTCTTATGTTCCTTTCCAACACTAGGAAGGCCAGGCAGGAACATAATCAACAATAGCAGGAAAGTTCATTTAATTCTAATCTCTAATGACTGTAGGACTACAAGTTAGAGTATGTGAAGAATACAGAGAGTTAAGGGTTACTTGTTGTTTTGCTTTAAGGTGAGAAGGAGTAAAATAACAGTAAGTTGTATTTTAGCTGGAGGGAATATGAGACAACTTAGTGTAGCTCCAAGAGAATGCTGTACTTGTTAAGTTATGTGGTGGTTTATATTTTATAGTAGTACATTGTTAGGAAGAGGGAGTGATGTGTGCTAGTATAAAATAATCCCCGGTTTCTAAGAACTTTGCTTAGGTGTTTTGTTTAAGTTTGGTAGTTTTTGTGCTTACATGACCCTTATAACATTTGGAATAATCTAAGGTTTTAACCTTGACATTTCATTATATCAAGAGAACTAATTCATCTCTCCACAGATTGCTGATCAACTTCGTAAATAACAAAACGGCCCCAAACTGGCAAGGCTACTTTTATATGGGGCTACTGTTTGTTTGTGCCTGTCTTCAGACACTGATTCTTCACCAGTATTTTCATATTTGTTTTGTAACTGGAATGAGGCTCAAAACAGCTATTGTTGGTGTCATTTATCGAAAGGTGGGTGCTTCTTTAAATACACAAAACGTCTTGGTGACTGTGCAAAGGCATTGCTTAAGTCTGAATAATTAAAGTAGTTAGGAGATTCTGGTAGGCTGATTCCTAACTCTTAATAGAAATAAGAGAGTATCTAATTGATAAAAAAAGCCTTTAAGATAGAGCAGTTTTCTAATTTACTAGTTAAAAGTTTAGTTACCTTCTTTTCCACTGCCAAACAAGAAACCTTGTCTCATTTAGACTAGGGATGTGAAACTGCTTTGGTTTGGGCAGAAATTAATATGCATCTACATTTACCGCTTCATTTGGGACTCAGCAGCAGTGCACCTCATCTTGGAATAAGCTGGAATGTTTTAGAAAGCTGTGGACTGATTGCTCTGTGTGAGAGAAATGTGTAACAAGGAGTGAATATTTCACTTCTTACACTAAAAAGTTAAGCAAACAATACCTCCCCAGCAATAAAACCACCAACCAACCCTAACACCAAAGACTGCTTGTTGCCTTTAATTCTTTGTTAGTTTAAACCCAACTGCTTGCTTCAAACTATACAACTTGCATTTTGTAAGGTGTGCAGAATAAACAGAATATGAAGCAGAAAAAGGCTTGCTTGTTATTTTTAGGATGAAGGTCTGTAAAGCAATTGGTTTCTCTGGAGAAAATGCATATGAGTAAATCTTCCTTCATGTTGCCTTAATTGTTTTTTTATTTTTAATCTGCACCTAGGCACTTGTTATCACAAATTCTGCTAGAAAGACTTCTACTGTGGGAGAGATTGTGAATCTGATGTCTGTGGATGCTCAGAGATTCATGGACTTGGCTACCTATATAAACATGATCTGGTCTGCACCTTTCCAGGTGATATTAGCCCTGTACTTACTGTGGCAGGTGAGTATTGGGTGTTGTTTCCTGTTATGGCTTTGGTAACTTCCTATGCTGCTTTCTATGGTCATGACTACAGACAGCTGTTGTTCTGACCATTGGAGTGTTTACAGCACTGTGGAGAAAATGCTGTTTGTGTAGAAGCCATTTAGAGCTGCTTTTGTCACCGCTGTCAAGAAGGAAGGCAGTAGGTTCTTCATTTGCACATCTGAGTGTATGTGGGGAGAATGCAGATGGGACCTACTACTTTTGCAGCACCTATAGGTTCTCACTTTCACGTGATTTAAAGAAAAGTGGTCTTGGTTCTGCACTCTGAGAGTCACCATATGAGATGTTTGCTATTTCTAGTCCAGACAGTCACTAGGATGACTTTTTTTGATTCTCACTGTCAGTCAGAAAGATAATGAAATTCCCCAAGCAGTCAGTCAGTCTCTGCTTGGGTCTCCACTTCAGAAGAACAGACAAACCAGCAAAAACTGGAAAACATTAACAGATCTCTGTATGTGTGTATAGATCTCTCTCTCTCTCTCTCTCTGTATATATATGTTTATATACCTCTCTATATGGGGGCTATATATTTATGTTTGTTTCAAAACCCAGAGCTTGTAAATATCAACCCAAGCCACTACTTGAACCTCTTCTTCCTCCAGGCTGTTCTTGAAAAGGGAAGAAGAGATTGAAAAGCTATTTTAGAGTGCTTTTCTGTAGCACATGCAGTGGTTTGGCTCAAGATTTTTAAAAATGAGTTTGAAATGTTTACAATTAAATGCTTTTCAGAATTTAGGTCCATCAGTGCTGGCAGGTGTGGCTGTCATGATCCTTCTGGTTCCCATAAACGCTGTGATGGCAATGAAGACAAAAACCTATCAGGTTAGAACGTTTCTGTATGTGACAGAGTGCTTTGAAGAAACATGTTCTGTGCTTTGACTTGTTCCTGAGGTTTGTCCTTTTAAATATTTTTCCTTCTATTAATCCCTTAAAGGGAAGAGAAGGAAAGGTCAGAGATGTTGTGTATGCAGAATAATCAAACTTATGTACTATTCAGCCTTGCAGTGTATCTGTGCGTAACCGTCTAATAATTTTGCAGTAGTTAAGACTAAGGTGGCAGGTTAGCCAGCTGCATGAAATGCCCCATGATTGGATTGGAATTAGGTTGATTTTTAACTTGCTGCCTAAGAACTGAAGTGCAACTGTAAATTACAGCCTGCCTAATGAACCTTAACATGTGAAATTGTCACATTTTCAGGGTGGTGGTTGCAGTGTTGGGGTTGTGTGTGAGACTTAATCTGAGTTGTTTTGTTGTTTCATGGGTTTGTTGCTTCCCCCCCCTTTTTTTTTTAACCCTGTCAGTGATGAGGAGGAAGAAGTGTTAGTTGTTGGCTGATTTTAATCCCTTGTTGAATTTTTTTAAATTTTTTTTTTTTTTAAGAGGATATCAGTTTGTTAGTGCACATGAGTAAACAGACTCAAACTCTCATGGTTTTCTGTTGCAAAAACTTCCAACAGCCCCCACCATGTGCTTTCTGGTACAGACTTCACTATTAACTGAATTTACTGAATGTCAGAGGAGACTTTTTATTTAAATGAAACCTTTTAGCTTTAGATGTTTATCAAAATATACCACAGATTTTAGTTCCCATGTGGGAGAAGTAGGGCTATCTAGCCTGTTACAGCCACACTGCCACTGGGAACAGCTGTCTGGGATAGCTGTACTGGTGCAGTGTACAGGCTCTGCCTGGTGCTGAGTCAGAACATTGTTTCCGTTTTGCATTGTCCACGTTAAAATACTTCATGAAGATGGAAACTTCTGAAGAATGGGCTTTCTTCTTACGGCTCAATGGAAAGCTTTTCCCTTAGTGCATCATCAGAAAGCCATTGATAGTGCTGAAAATAAAGCAAACTCAAGTTTAGTCTGATGTTAGATGCAAACTGTATGTTGCCAAAGCTTGTTTATAGTGGCTTCTTTTTTAACTGTGCGTTGTACCTAGGAGAAACCCGTGTCCCAGGGCTCCCCAATGCAGTGTTAATTCCATTTAAACCAGTGCCACAACTGTTTTGATCTTTGTTCAGATTTTTAATTGCATGAAGGATTCTTTTAATTGGTTTAAAACATCTTGTTAATTCTGCATATTTGTTTGTTCAGATAGCATCTCAGATTTCCTGCTTGGGAAGCTAGTAAGCTTTTGATGATAATGAGGTAAATTTTGCCATTGCAAAATACAAAGCTCAGAACTCTGTGGCTCTGCCAAGTATTGTGCTCTGCTAATTACTTTTTGCAATGTTGTTTTTAGGTGGCTCAAATGAAGAGCAAAGACAACAGAATTAAGCTGATGAATGAAATTCTCAATGGGATTAAAGTTCTGAAACTTTATGCTTGGGAATTAGCCTTCAGAGAGAAGGTATTAGAGATCAGACAGAAAGAACTCAAAGTCCTAAAAAAATCTGCTTACCTTGCTGCAATGGCAACCTTCACTTGGGTTTGTGCTCCTTTTTTGGTAAGTGAAACAAATCTAGAAGTCTGTTCTCCTTTTTGGGATCATGCTTTCCAAAAGAGTGGTCAAGAACGTGTTTTGATTTTGTTTTTTAAAGAGTGGAAGAGTCAGAATGCCCTTCACAGTGGTGGGAAATTAAATGCTTTTGTCTCCACGTCTCTATGTAAAGGCACTACTGTTTTCTTTGACAACCTAAGATTTAATGTGCCGTCGGATTTAGAAGAGGTTAATGTGCACAGAATCCTCCAGGTGGTAGCTGTTCCTACTGGGAATAGCAGGTTTTTAAATAAGAGTCCTTGATTGAATGGGACATTGTGCACCAAGCGTACCTCTGCCCTGGGTTCTCCTGGCACCTGTTTAAAAATAATGTAGAGAGGCAAAGCTATTGCATAGCCTGGGATTGCTTAAAATTCTTATTTAAAAATAAATATTCTTCCTATGTGAAACATCCTCACTGTGGTTAGCTTACATTTAAACTAATAAAAGGGAGAGAAGAGTGAGATCACATCAAAATTGCTTCAGATGCTATTAGAACAAGGGGCCATTGATCTTGTCTGCAGAAGCAAATAAAAGCCATGACTACATTAGGATAAAATATGTGCTATTCCAGTTGAAGGTGTTTAAGTGTACTTTCCAGTCTCAGATTCCTTCCCCACAAACACTTTTAGTGTTTACATTATGTTTTGGGCATGATGAAAGGCAGAAGCAGCAATGCCCTGAGTAGGAAACATCAGCTGCATTCTTAAGTGAATGCTTTTCTAAAAGAAGTCTGAGATGTTTTAACATAAACACATTATTAAATGAAGTTTCTAAATAAAACTCTGCAGGTGTACTCCTTCAGACTGCTCTGTGGAGGCTGAGAAGACAAATTTGCCTAATGAGTAGCTCTGTTTCAGTACGGTTGTGAATGTGTGGCAATGGTCCTACAGCTTAGGAGGTTTGCCACTGGGGCAGAATTGGTACAGCCCACAGTGCAAGGCTGCTTTTAAGTCCTGTTTCTCAGGTTTTTGTTTCTTTGTGTATGTTGTTCTGAATTTAAGATTAAAGAGTTTTTGCAAGTGCTTACTTGAAAGTAAGCTTACTTGAAAGTAAAACTCTTTTATTTCCTGTACTACTCCTGTTTTCATGGCCAGGGCTCTTTAAAACATTGTTTAATAATGGTGTCAGGAAACTATTCGTTCTGCAGTACCTCCCCTACTGCTCTCTGTGCTGATAAGGGTGTATTTCAGACTAATTGCTTGTAACACAAGAGAGCAGACATGCTGCTTGTGAGATTATTCTTTGGACCCTGTCTTGCTTTTGATCTCTGTGGGAGGCCTTTCTCCCTGGGATATGGTTGTCCAAACTAAGGATTGTACAAACAAGCTACTGTACCCAGGCACAGCTGAGTCAGCCGTCATACGAAGAACAATAAGTGTCTTCACAGCAGTCAGATTTTTAACAGAAATACTAATGTCTTCAATGGATCCTGTGCTCAGATGAGACTTTTCCTTAGGCATTTGAGCTAACTACTTCAAGTCTTGTGGGAGGGGGAATGCAAAGGGTTAGCCTACCTTTGTTTCTTGTTTTAAGTGGCAAATTGTGGCAAAGAGTTGCTGGATCTTGTGATATACTGAGGTATAAGTGTTGTTACCATGGAAGAAAACACCACGAAGAGAATAGATCTGAAGGTTTAGTTTAATTTTACTATAATTTAATCAACACATCTTAAAAAATGAAAATAAGTATATGGATTTTTTAAAATTATTTTTTATACCTTACATTGAACCGCTGTTATCATCAGTCATAATTTTCAGCATGAATCTTAAGCTTTTCTGTTGCAAACTGTTTAGGTACTATAAGACTTCATCTTTGTAATGCCATAACATTTCAACGTTCTTGGAAAACAGTCTGTCCATGATAAAGTCAGCTGTACTTGGAAATCTGGAGATGTAGGTAGTCTCCACAAAATAGAAAGTGGGTTAGGACTGGGGTGTTTCTAACTACAGTGCCTTAAAACTGAAAGAGAGCAGGAGGAAAGATTATTCTCCTGCTGTGTGACCACAAATAACCTGGCACGTTTGTGGTTTCACCCCTTGTGCAGAAAGTGAGAACTTCACACCTTTCCAAGGGGAACAATCAACTTCTTTTTACAACAATAGATTTCAATCAAATGTTTGTTTTGCAAAACAAAGAACGAGGAAGTTACCAGAACGTTACTCTTTCTTTGATGTGTAGACCTCTGATTGGTTGTCAGACTGTGTGACTCCTGAGTTAGTGGCTTTAAAGAATGTTATCCTAACTGTGTAACTGTTACACTTCATTTCAGGTTGCCTTGTCCACATTTGCTGTGTACGTCACAATAGACAAGAACAACGTCTTGGATGCTCAGAAGGCATTTGTTTCTCTAGCATTATTCAACATCCTCAGGTTTCCATTGAACATGCTTCCTATGGTTATCAGCAACATAGTAGAAGTAAGATTTCAGTCATTAACAGGTTTTTCTGCACAGAAGTAGCCAGTGGGTGGAAAGATTACATTCCTGTGCTCAGGAAATGTCCACTGGTGAAATTCAGTCACATCAGAAAGGGAGCTTTGCATTTCCTTTGTGTTCAGTGCTGTGTGAGCAGAGTCATCAATCCCAGTTAGGGTGGGTGGGTGTTCCCAAAATCAACTATATTTCTTGTGGTTTGGGAAGTGGGAGTTTGACTATCCAAGAAACTATGCAACAGATTTAAGGAAGGATTAGGAGTGCATAATAATGATGTAATGTACATGTGGTATGAAACAACAAGCTCTTAAATGTAATGAGCAGAGTATAAGATAATTTTACATCACTTTCCCATGCAGGCCAGTGTCTCCTTGAAGCGCCTTAGGGTGTTCCTGTCTCACGAAGAGTTAGATCCAGATAGCATCATCAGGAGTCCTGTCACAGAGGGTGAGTTTCTTTTCATGTTGAAAATCAGTGTGTGCAGGTTTTGTGTGACTTCACGGTGTTTCTTTTGTTTTCTGTAACAAATGTACTGCATTTTGGTGGACTTAACAGGTAAATTTTGTCAAGGAAGGAGAGAAGGAAATCTGTAAAATGAAATTTATATGAAGTTTCTACCATTTTCTTGAGTAACTTTTTTCCTCTCCCCGATTCTTTTGTTCAGACTACAGAATGGTTGCATTCAGACACATGGTCACTCTGAAAATTACTTGTTAGACTGTTTTAAGTGTAGCCATTTGAAATTTCTAGGCACTAAACAGAATGGTAATTAATGCATTACTCCCAGTCACTCCCACTGAATGCAGTGCTGCTGATCCACTTACATAGAGTCCTTTAAGGAGATAAGTAAGCCTGAAGGCAGATTTACTGGAAACCTAAAGCCCTTTTTCTTGCAAAACAAACTTGACTCTAACTACGTCAGTCATTTCCAAATTATTTTTCTTACTTCCCTTTTACAAAGATAGTGTAATGTCCCCAGCACTGCTTCACCCAGTCAGTCAAGCTCTGTATCATTTTAGTCACTGGCTTTCTGGTAAGCAGTCATCTGCTGTATTTTTAATATTTTTTTTCTCTCCATCTTCCTTCTGCGAATATCTCTTCCCCTTTCTGAGCTGATGAGTAAATTGACACATCTTTAGTGTAGGGTTTTGGGGTTGTTTGTTTGGTTTGGTTTCCATCTGGTTGTACCTGTGTACTATTTACTTAGACTAAGTATTTATTGAATACTTGGTTGAATTAGGAGTGGTATATTTTGAGTTGTTGCTGTAAAAATCTACAGGTGCCAGCACCATGTGACATTTCACTGAGCAGTAGTTTTCGTCAGTTATTTTATTTGGTAGTTTGCTTTATTTTGCCCTATCATTCTTGTAGTAACTTGGTTTCACACGTGGGATTGACAGTTCAGCTGATGCTTCCATTGAAGCACAAGTCAGATTGGGGCTGCTGGCTTCTTGAACTGACTTTGCAGTGCGGCTGTAGAGTTGCTGGGTAACAGAGGATGGAGCCAAATCAATCAGGATCTTTGTATTGTTGGCATTCATGTACCTCCTGGTTACATATTAAGTGTAATGTCAGAACCTCTGCTGTCTTGATAAATTCAGTAAAAAGGGAATACAAGTTTTTGATACGCAGTGGGTGGTGGTTCTGCTGGAAAAATAGCTTTATACCTCTGCCTCTGTGTGCTTAGACTGACTTCTGTGGCACAATCCAGAGGATACAATTTAGCTGCTTACATTGGCACTTTTATAAATAAGAATTTTCTCTTTGTCAGCTGAAGGATGCATTGTTGTAAAGAATGCAACGTTTAGCTGGGCCAAAAATGATCCTCCTTCACTGAACAGGTAATAATTAGTACCCTTTGTTCTGCTTCATAATCTTGATGCATCATAAGTAATCTGAATTATAAAAAATCTACATGCAAAATTTTGTTGCTTTAAAGGAATAGAACAAACAACATCTTTTGTCTCTATTTTTTTTTTTTTAAAACCAAGGGCTTCATGAGCTAGAGGAATTTACAAAGTATGTAAATGTATGAAATACATAAAGGGGAGTAGCAAGAGGTATAATAGGAGGAGAGAAAGCCTCAGAGATTTTAGACTCTTCCCATGTGCTGCAAATGGGATGAGCTCCATCTAGAGGACACAGACAGATTAGCCCCTCGTAATTATCCCTAGTCCCTCATGTTTGCACTATATTCTCCGAGTTTTAAAATCTTACTCTTGCTCTACTGTAGCCACCCTTGATTCCTGTTCTGGAGAAAACCAGTGAAGAACCTTGCACGTGGTATGACTAACAAAGTAACTGGGGTTATACAGCTACAAGCTGGCTGTCTTGTGTCCTGTCCTCTTCCTTAATTTTGACTGCATTTTTTGGGGCCTTAAATTGCATATTCTTAAGGATGGGATGCTGTTTGGGAAGCATCCATTGGTATTTACATTTATGCTCTTGGAACATTTGAAAGAAATACCGGACACCTTGTGTTACAGTTGGTTGGTTTATTTTTCTTTTTTTCTTCCCCTTTTGACTAGTTACATAATAAGATGTTATGTTCTAAGTATAAGAAGAGCTTGGTGCTTTGTGAATGAGAGGTTTGCATTTTCAAACAGTTCAAGTTTTTCTGCTCTATTAGCATTTGCAGTGGGTGTTCACACTGTTCATTAAACTCTTTAACTACTGGGATGTGCCAGTAAGCAAGGCTGAATTATCTGCACTTTATTTCAGCATTAATTTCACTGTTCCCGAAGGCTCCTTGGTAGCCATTGTTGGTCAAGTTGGCTGTGGAAAGTCTTCGTTGCTGTCTGCATTACTGGGGGAGATGGACAAAAAGGAAGGCTACGTGGTGGTCAAGGTGTGATGTGTCTGAAGAATTGCTCATCTGTTTGTGGGTACTGCCAGAGGGATTCCAGATTTCCAAGTGGTGTGAAGAGGGAAAGAGACAGCCTTCCCAATGAATGTGCTTTTTTAGCCTGATTTCCTAGCAAGCCATGTATGTCTTAGCTTGCTCTCTGTGTTATTGCCTGTTAAGCCTTGACCCAACAACTTCAAAATCTGTTGGTTTCAGATTTAGCCAAATAGACAGAATGTTGGGTCTCAAAGACAAATATTCTGGTGAGTCTTGTTGGAAGCCAGGTATGAAGTGGGGAGCCTCTGTTATACTTATTCCAACCTGACAAAGAGCAGTATTGATTCCTACAAATCGGAGAATTACAAGGAGGGAGGGTACACTCAGATACCCACACATGGCAAAGGCTGCTATTGTTCATACCTTCTTAGACATCACTGTTTCACAGAGAAAAATGACCTGGAAGTAGGTAGGTAAATAAGTAAAAAGTCCTTGGTTCAGATTTTGCTACTGCTGTAATGTATGGAAAGAGAATTGTTTTAAAAGCAAAACAAATATATTGCATTTAAAAGAATGAACATTTGGTTACCTCCAGAATTGTTCTTGAAAAATAAAGTCGGTGAGATCTGAATCACTGATTATTTGTACAGAAAGAGAAGGCAGAACTAATCATCAAAGCAAAATACTTTGCAGTAACTCAGTCTCTTCCTTTGAACTGAACTTTTTTGTAAAATCTACTTCCCCTACTTTATACAGAAATCTCTTGGCAGGGATGCATTTGTTAAACACTTGCATTCCAGGTTAAATTGTTTTATGCAGAACATAAATTAATAGCAGTGTGAAAGATGAATGATTTTGAAATTCGATAATTGTGCAGACATTCTCTAAACAGATGTTTCCTCCAGGTTTGTGTTAGAGAAGTGTATTTTGTTTGAAATCCTTTATTTTACACCAACACACTTTGTTACATTCACTTCTAGAGAGGATTATAAAAATAATATTTTGGAGGAGGCTGTAGCCCAAGAACTACTTTGTGCAGTTTTGAAATGACCATAGGCAGTTTGTGAGGTGATTAGCAGTGCCTGCCTCACAAAGCCCTGCTGTGCTTTGACTTTGTGCACAGACTTTTAGTCTAAAGTAGTGAATAAAGAACTTTGTTTTTCTTGCAGGGCTCAGTAGCCTACGTTCCTCAACAAGCCTGGGTCCAAAACGCGACTCTGGAAGATAACATTATCTTTGGAAGGGAGATGAATGAGAACCGGTACAAGCGTGTGATTGAGGCTTGTGCACTGCTGCCTGATATAGAGATTCTTCCTACAGGAGACAAAACAGAGATAGGAGAAAAGGTATTTAAATATCCACTCTCCCATAACAGTGGTATTGGTTGTAGTTAAGGCCATATGACTTCTATTCTACTTTGTCTTAAAGTTGTGTTGAATTTAAAACATTCACAGTAGAAACCCTGGAGAATAAGAGGCAAGTTTGAACAGTATGTTCTCCTTGTCTTTAAGCCTCAAAGGGGAGGAAACCTGTTCTCAATTACAAATGCAAATGCATCTTGCAATAACAGTTGTTAATTGTCTCTTAAGTTACCATGGTTGTAGAGCAGGAAAATGTATGAAAACGGAGAGAAGAATCTTCTAGACACTTCAGCTTCATTTAAAACAAGCAAACACTCCCTGCTCTGACCCAGCCCCCAAATTCCCCAAACTCGAAAAACAAACCACAGAACCAAACACCACCCCAAAACTGACCCTTGATTGCAAATGTATGTGCAGTGTGGGATTTAGGAACTTGCGTAGATGTGTTAGTGCTCTGCTATGGGAGCAGGACCTGCTCTGGCAGGGGGGTTGGACTAGATGATCTTTCGAGGTCCCTTCCAACCCTTAACATTCTGTGATTCTGTGACCAGGCATCTCCTAACCATGTGGCCCTCTTGGCATTCTGCTAAACTGATGTTCCCTAGAAGATGGGGATATATATGTAGGGATATGTTCTTTGCTGACTACCTGTAGGTGGGGTATAGCTGCCAACTGACATCCCCAGGTTCAGTAAAGGCTGTGGCTTTATCTTCCGTATGGTCAGCAGGCCAATCGAATTGTAGAGTGTGAATTAAATCAGAGGCCGCACTGCAGAAATAACAGCTGGGAATGGAAAATAGCCTCTGAATGTAGAGTTAGGTCAGTCTGGGTTAATTACCTTACAAGACTAGCAAAGACCCTTTTTTGACTAGCCCCTCGCTGAAAGTGAAAACTTAATATAAGTTTAATATAAGCTTCCTTCCAATAAGAATTTGACTGTGATTGATTGCTTGTGCTATTGTGGCAGTGAAATTATTTGTGATGGAGAGATGTTTCATACAATGCTGAAATTTCTCTAATATCCATAAGCCACTTAAGACTTCTGTCCTTCACAAACTCTAGTGAGAAGTCTCTTTTCAGATGTAAATAAAGGATCCTTATTTTCTTGTTTCCCCAGGGTGTGAATTTGTCTGGAGGACAGAAACAACGAGTCAGTCTTGCTCGAGCAGTTTACTGTAATGCAGATGTCTATTTGTTTGACGATCCTTTATCAGCAGTTGATGCTCATGTTGGGAAACATATTTTTGAGAAAGTTATTGGACCAAAAGGAATCCTGAAAAACAAAGTATGTCAATGTCTCTAGAGAAAAATATTTGTTTTTCTCTGCTGAGTTCAATGATTCCAAGTCTGTCAAGTTGCATATTCAGACTTTTGTTTCAAACTTCTGAAAAAGGAAAGGATCCTTCTGAGACTTTTAGATTAGTTTTATAAAACAATGCATTTTTATAATGAAATGTGCTCTGGTTTCTGTGATGCAAAATTCTTTGATGGAAAAATCAAGACAATATTACTATATTATACACAAAATTGAAGCAGCAAGAGCAGTAGTTCAATCATTGTATTTGCTAATTTAAGAGGCTGGAAAATATTTATTTATTTATTTATTTTGCTATTTAGACACGGGTTTTGGTAACACATGCAATCAACTATCTGCCTCAAATGGATACAATTCTGGTAATGTCTGATGGAGAAATCTCTGAGATGGGCTCCTACCAGGAGTTGATGAAGCAAGATGGGGCTTTTGCTGAGTTTCTTCGTACATACGCTAATGCTGAACAAAGCGTAGAGAGCAGTGGTAAGTGTACAAATACATTCTCTTGGGATAAGCTGTTGTGGCATGTTAGGGGAGTCACATTAAAGGGTAAATAGTAGTAGTGGAAGGAAAGTTAAAAGAAATTGCTATTTCTTGTGATATACCTACAGGTGGAGGTGCTTATTTCTTGAGGGTGTTGAAGATTGTAAGATTAAACACACATTCTTTTTTAAAACTTAAGAAAATGTAGAGTAGATCTGTATTAAAATTCCTCGCAGAGCAAAATTCAGATGGTTGTGAGATCAAGTAAAGCCAGCTGCAGTTTATACACCCTCCCTGTGCCTATTAGGATAGATCATCTTTATGCAGATAATTCCTTCTGAAATGGTGAGGCGGCGGAAGCGACTCATTTTTTCTAGCTGCTGTCCCTGACTCCTGCATCTGCCTTACAAAACAGCTGTAAAGCAGCACTGATGTAGGAATATGCGTTTGATTGATTGATTTATTCACTTGCAGATGGTTGCAGTATTGGATTTTAATAAGGGAACTTAGTCTTTTGCTTCCAGATGATTTTATTCAGGAGTTCACCTGTGGTTATTTCCTGACACTCCTCCATATGCTCTGCTGAAAAGTGTGAGGGGTCCTTGTCCTGTGCCAGCTGGGGTTAAAATGTTGGCATGTGCTTGAGGCCTGTTTGGCAGCAAATGCCTGCTGCTGAGTGCTGCAGAATAGGCTCTGCAGAACAAGGCAAGGATTGAGCCCACTTTCCCTCCATCTTGCATTGGAAAAAGCCTTGGTTCCCACTCATTCCCTAGAGGGAAAGCAGAGGCATTTTTTGTAGTCTACTCCTCACAGGCAAACCAGCATTTAGCTGCAGGGATGAAGCTGTGAAGTGTTAAAGTGGTATTGAATGGCTGCCTTTGGCAAGGGGCTGCTCCTGATGTTTATCTGAAAGTTCCTTGCCTGAGGGCTGTGCTGGGGCCTGTCTTATTCCCCGAAGCTGCCCTCCACTATCCGGGCTGGCAACACAAACTGCCCTTGGAGGCTGTGAATGAGCAGTTTGTTTCCTGGATGTGCAAGGTGGCATCTTCTCCTGACTCCCCCTCATGCATCCAGCTGTCCATGGGGGGTAGTTGATTTGGCGGTCACTGTCGAGCGGAGGCTCAAGGTCAGGGTGCCCTGTAGTAGGTTAGCTCTCCTCTGGGTAACGTCTGGTGTCACTCTGCAGCCTGAGATGCTGGGTTGGGTGGGCACTGTCTGTAAACAGTGAGTGCTGTATGGAGTGTATGGGAGTGGGGTCTCCCACTGTGGAAAACCATGGCGTGAGATTTTTATGAAAGCAGAATCAGGCTGACTTCCGTGTGTTTTCTGTAGGTGCTCCTCTAAGTACTTTGGCCACAGTCAGACTTGTTGCAGTCTTAAGTGTATAAGACTTCTGAAGACAAATTAGCTTTCTCTGCACTTCCCTAGAAAGTTAACAAGTCAATTTGTACAAAGATTTGCCTCCTTTAATAGCCTTGCTGTCTTAGCCTTTGTCTCCTGCCCTTTCCATGGGCGTAGTAGGTTTTGCAGTCCTTTACATGAACCTAGGTTACTTTACTTCTCTGTTTAAATATTGAATCTTCCTTTGGAATGTGAGCTGGTGCTTTGTCTTTTGCCATGTTTCTTTGCAGCTGTCTGATAACTGCATGAGTGAAGTATCTCACTATTAATAATCTGTCTATGCAGAGTGATGACTGGGGGCTACGCAGTGTATGGGACTAGGTAAAGCTGTGCTACCACAGCTCTCCTTCCCTGGTCACAGTTGCCATTATTAAAGGCAGAATAGCAGAGCTGTAGGAGGAGAGAGAAACACCCACATGGACAAAAGTTGCCACTCAGAAACGTGACACTTTGCATCTTTAACCATAAGGTTGGGGATTCTGGAATGAAGTCTCTTCCCCACCACTGGAGAAAATGCATATGGTAGATCCCAGGACATAGTGAGGGTTTTCTGTCATTGTCAGTATGAGGCCGCTTTAGAGTATTTTTTTATGATTGTATCTTCATTAGTATGTATATTGAAAGAAAGGAAGTTTCTTGATCACTCACTTGTAGCCATCTGGTTTGGATTTCTTTCTTTTTCCTCGAGGCTGTCATTTTTTTGACTGTGTATGAGGCTTGAGATTAAAAAAAAAAAAGGTCCATTGCAGCAAATTTGATCCTGCCTTGGGCAGTTACGGTTTTGTGGCTTAGGTTGTGCTACTTGGATGTGTTTGTGTTTGTAAAGATTGAAAATGGTTGAGTGTGTTCTGGAAAAAGTTAATTATATATACTTTTAGACTCAGAGCCTTCATTAGAAGGAACGATTCAACCTCTGGAAACAGGTAACTGCTTTTTTGCCATGTGGCTTTATATTAGTGCTTGTGTTGGAGTAATACGAGCAGCTGCAGTTCATTCATAAGAGATTGAGTAGTCATTAGAAGAATTTTGTCTGCACAATAGAAGGTATCTGCTTGGTTTGCATGGTACTTGTTTGTGTAACGCTACAACAGTTGGTGTGTCAGTTTGTAGATAACTCATCAATAGCAGTTCTTTATCTCAAATACTTCAATGAGGAAGCATTAAATAAACTTTAAAGATGCACATTGGACTTAGGAGTGTAGTGAGTATACACAGAGAGGCTTTGTTCAGGATTGAGCCCCAAAGGTATTTTTTGTTCTCATAAGTGCAGCTCTTCACCTTCTATCAGCTGGATGCATTTTTCAGCAGAGCCCTCATTAGTGAACTTATACCCTGGCTGCACATTGCATATTTACTATGGCAATCTTGAGCTTTTTTTGTTCTCAAGGCATAATAAATGCAGTACAAGCAGGAAATCTCTGTAGCCTACAACATGAAATCAGATTTAAGAGCTTTTAGGGCAGGATGATTTCTTTGCAGTTGCGTTTTGTTTATGTGGGTTTAGAACTTCAGCGATGCTCTAAAGCGATATGATGCTGGAATGCTCACTGGTTTTCATGTGGGAGCCTTTCAAAAGAAATGCTGTCAAGTGCTGAAAATAACCAGCAGTCCCATATTGGTTCACTCTCATTTGTGTAAATAAAAATAAAAACTAAATCACTGAACTCTTCGCATTCACATTTTCTGCTTGCTTTTTTTTTTTTTTCCTGCTTCTAGACCACACCGAACAGTTTAGCTTTGGGTTTTTAGAGTAATGAACCAATGTTCAGGTTGCAGACACAGGAGGGAACAGCTTTGTATTCAAGCAGTCCACACGATGTGTTGGTGAACTGGTTTGTGCATGCATTTTGCTTTAGAATAAACCCATGAAAACTTCAGACTGTAGATCTGCACAAATTTTCCTATGTAACTTTTGAATAGATGCAGGTGGGCTTTTTTGTTGTATAAACCTTTAAAATGCAAATTTTTTTCTTTGGCTACAAATTCTGAATTTACTTTCGTACTTGAAAATAGAGTTCCATTTAATTGACAGTTATTAGGAATCAGTCTTTTGTTTTGTAATAGGAAAAGGATGACAACTTGAACCTGCAACTTTTGCTTATGGCACTGTATTACACTTAATAGTTGCTTAGAGAAAGCTTAATGTTTCAAGCTGATGGGTTTTGTGAAGTGTTTTAGGCAATTGGCTCATGTGTGCTGCATCTTGTTACAAATGGGATGTTGTGGGATAACAAGACTTTGTTTTTTCTTTTTCTTTCTTTTTTTTTTTTTTTTTTTTTTTTTTATAGTGACATTTATAGAAAGATTTCTTCCTTTAATTTACTTGATTTTTTTGGGTTCTTAAGAACA
>WUAM01000103.1:1281262-1291437 GCA_024336885.1 Actenoides hombroni | reverse complement strand
AAATGGGATGTTGTGGGATAACAAGACTTTGTTTTTTTTTTTTCTTTCTTTTTTTTTTTTTTTTTTTTTTTTGAGAAGTGACATTCATAGAAAGATCTCTTCCTTAAATTAATCTGATTTCTATGGTTGCTTAAGAACACTTCCTGGTTAATTTTTCACAAAGGCTCAAAGTCATAGTGTGACTTGGTACTGCATGTTTTAGCATTAAGTATGTCCTTGTAATAATATTACATTGTTAATATTGACCTAAATTTGGTAGAAAGAGAATTAAATGTTCACTGTCTTGGCAACTAGTCCTGTTTGGGGTGGAACTAAACTGATTTGTTCACTTGGTCAGTTAGTATATGTAAATACTTGTGTTGGCTCCTTTGCTCGTATAATAAGACTGCACCTGGCATTTAGGATTGAAAGGGACCTTTTTATCTTTTTCTTACTATTTTGATGTTTAATTTTTCACCCCTCACAGATACAAATAGTCCATCTGGAAAGGAAGGAAAGCTTATAGAAAATGGAGTCCTTGTGAATGAAGCCACTGGAAAGCTTATGCACAGGTATGTAGTGGGTTTTTTTTTGTTTGTTTTTTGTTTTTTTCCCCTTCTTCTGCAGTTGATTGATGTCAGATGGGATGAAGTGCTAAATGGACCTTTAGTCTAACCTAGTACAGCTGCTGTTGTGCTTGAGAGAAGCCAAAGGCAGTCCACTGTGATTATCTCTTCCCCAAATCAATCTCATAGTCTAGTTCTTATGGTGCTCTAGAGATAATTTATTTCTGGAAACCAATGAATACCTGGGAGTACAGTTGCCCATTTTGATGCCAGTGTGGGTACCCTTTTGCACTGTAGCAGCTGCAGTGTGTATGATGGTAGGGGTTTGTAAAGGCTGGTGTTGATGATCACCGAGCATTTTTCTTTTGGATTTTGATTGCTCAACCAAGAATTCTTTGGCTAGCCTGTTACTTGTATGTGAAGATGGATTCTTGAGAGCTGAATGCCATCAGGGAGGTGTAGGAGTGCACTGTGCGGGGAGGAGGGAAGCACTTGTAACCACTGGCCTGATGGTGACTGGTTAGGAGACTGATTATCACCAGAGTAACATAAGTTGCTGACTTGGAGCTGTGGACTGCTGAAGTCTGTTTGTGAATTAAACACCTGGCCTGTATCATGCCAAGACTGAAGAGTAAATGTCTTCAAACAGGCAACTCAGTAACTCTTCAACATACAGCAGAGACACTGGGAAGTCACAGCACCAGAGCAGCACAACAGAGCTGCAGAAGCCACTTGCTGAAAAGAATTCCTGGAAACTGACAGAGGCTGACACAGCAAAGACCGGCCGGGTAAGGACTCCCATTCCTGCTTCCTTTTGGTTTCAGAACAATCCTCAGGCTTCAGAAGAAAATAGCTTCCGAAGACCACGTAACCGGAATGAGAAAGGGCTGAACGCATTCTTGGACTTGTTGCTTTTTGTGTTGTTGTGCCCTCTGCTCTGAAAGCTGAGGCTCAGGTTTGCATGCAGAAAGAGTGCTGACATCACAACTTTTGTTTAAGACGATGCGTCTGACCACATCAAAGCTTAAAAGAATACATGAAAACCTTGCAGCCCTTTCTTGGAGAGAGATTTCGACATATCAGGTGACCTAATGAAATCTGCCCTTCAGTGTGAGGAACTGGAACTAACTCAGGTGAATTTAAGCCAAGTTTCCATTGTAGACACAAGTATCTAATCCCAGGATACCCAGGGCTTTCTGAGAAACTTGAAAGTGAGGTTCCTGGGAAAATGGCAGTTACACCTCCTAGCAGTGTTGCTTGAATCCTCTGGTTAAAGATAGATCACAGGATACAGGCCACGTGGAGCAAGGATTTAGTTAAAGACAATATTGTGTTAAAAAGAGAAAGCCAAAAGCTGAAGCTCTTCAGTGAGGTGTTTGACTCTGCCGTGGATGGTCTTTGTTACTTCAGGCAGTTCTCTCCCTACCCTTCCCCTTCCTTAGAAGACAAGAGAAAGATGATGTGTGCCTGCCCTGAAGAGATGTTGAGTTTGGCATGTCTCCATGGAACACTTTGCAGCTTATGTTCCCAAGCAGTGGCTCTCTAGAGTGCAACTGTTCTGTTTTTCTGGCCTGATGCAAGTATATTGACTTTAAATAGAGGTTGAAGAAGGGGGAATTGCTGGTTTTGAAGTTTAATCTTCAAAATGAAATTTTTTTTGTTGTTGTTTCCTTTTGTCTTCAGGTAAAGGCAACGGTGTACTGGGACTACATGAAAGCAATTGGACTGTTTATCTCTTTCTTGAGCATTTTCCTCTTTATGTGTAATCATATAGCCTCCCTGGCTTCCAACTACTGGCTAAGTTTATGGACAGATGATCCTGTTATCAATGGAACACAGCAGTACACAAATGTCAGACTGGGAGTGTATGGAGCACTGGGAATTTCTCAAGGTTTGCTTGGTCTTACCTATTTTAAGATAAGCTGATTCAGAATGTTTGTAATGCTTTTGGTGAGCTTGTATCCCCAGAACTGATGAGTGTGGGTTTTGTTTTTTCTTTTGTAGAAAGATGAAAAACCCAAGTGAATAAAAAAAAAAGACAAACCAACCTATAAAATTTATCAGTTAGTGAATATGATTTTCTTTTGCTTGTACGAAAAAAGAATGAAAGTGGTTTGCTGGGTCTGATGAGCCAGCATTTGGTGACAAATTGTTTGACCCAGGAAATGGCTCCTTAGCCTGTAAACAAACCATGCTAACCTGGTTTGCAGGGACAGTTTGTCACAGGAAGCCATGGCTATGCTGCCTCCTGTGCAGCCACGGCATGGCTGCGCTGTGTAGGCTCGTGTTTCCTCTGACTGTTTCCTAGGCACCACAGGGAGACCAGCCCAGCAGCTTTTTGTGTGTCCTCTTTATGATCAATGTTTGTTTGCCATGAAACCTAACACCCCAAATAACCCACTTCAGAACTGCCATAAAAGTCCTTCCATAAAACTGTATGCCACCTTAAAATTCAGTATTCTGTACTCAAATATTACACAAAATTTTGTAATGGAAAAGCAACTCCTTCTGTGAGAGAAATAGGATGTTTTCACAATAATTTTTTAAAATTACTTCATGTAGACTCAGTAATTACTTTTAGTGCACTCCAGTTCTCAGGATTATTGTACTGGAGACGTGCTAATGCTAAGTGATGAGAAAATGAAGGATAATGGTTTGTGTGAGAGGTGGAAGCAGTTAAAAAAAAATAAAATCTTCTTTTCTAGGTATTGCTGTGTTTGGCTACTCGATGGTTGTGTCAATAGGAGGAATATTTGCTTCACGTCACCTGCACCTTAATCTGCTGCACAATGTCCTCAGGTCTCCAATGAGTTTCTTTGAACGTACACCCAGTGGAAATCTGGTGAACCGTTTCTCTAAGGAGATAGATACCATTGACTCCACCATTCCACCAATCATCAAGATGTTCATGGGCTCAACATTTAATGTGATTGGGGCTTGTATCATCATTCTGCTGGCCACACCTATAGCTGCTGTCATTATTCCACCTCTGGGACTTGTCTACTTGTTTGTGCAGGTAGGGGGTTTTGCCTGGGGACGCTCGGACCAGCAGTTACTCTTCCTCTATTACTTAGACAGTTCTTTTCTGACCCTGCACTGCGATGGATTTTAATGTGGTTTGACTTGAGTCATGCTTGACTGACTGTACTTTGCATGGTTTATTGATTAGCTGATGTTAGCTTCTGTTGTCCAGTGCAGAATGGCTTCTGTGCAGAAGTTAATCCTTTAATACCTAAGCAGATTTTATAAAAATGCCATTAAGATTCTGAGTCAAATTTTGTATAGCTTGTGGCTCAGAGCCCAAATATGGAAAATGTACTGGCTTTTCTAAAACTTACTTCCAAACAAAAGAGTAGCCTTTAGCAGGGTATGTTTGCATTGCTGCTGCTGCATTAGACGGTTGTTTACAGAAGAAGAGAAACGATGGCAGCCTTTCACTGCTGGCTTGTGTCGGCAGGGTGTGCTTGCTTCACTCTTGCTTTACTCTTGGAAATCTAGTATTGCCAGTACACATCGGAGAGAAGCTCGGGTTTGACTACTGACTTTTGAATTAATGACTCTAAGGTTCTGTTAGTAAACATTAAAGGCAGTGATGCACATGTTTTATACTGTTGAGCTAAGGTTGGGAGAAGAGAAAGAGGAGAAAATTTTTATTGCATGAGATGGTTTAATTGGCCTTTGTTGAAAGAGCAGAGTGTATGTAATGGTCTCTTTAGAGCTAAAAGCATTGGAGAAGGCCTGCATTCCCACATGCAAGTTGAATCTCTGTAACTAGCAGCCCAAATGGCAGGGAACTCTTTTATGATTCCCATTGTCTTTTCAGGCATGGTCTGGATGTAACCATAATTCTCATGCTCTGATTTACAGAGATTTTATGTGGCCACTTCTCGCCAGCTGAAACGCCTTGAGTCTGTCAGTCGTTCTCCTGTATATTCTCACTTCAATGAGACCCTCCTGGGAGTCAGTGTCATTCGAGCCTTTGAGGAGCAGAAACGTTTCATCAAGCAGAATGACATGAAAGTGGATGAAAATCAGAAAGCTTACTATCCAAGCATTGTTGCAAACAGGTAACTGTGGGGCTGAAATATGAAAGGCAGTTATACAGGGAGCATGTGGTTCTGCAGCCGGTGCCGTTCTCAATCACAGCACCCTTGCCCAGGGTAGGGAAGCCTGTGTGGATATAACTGTTTCACAGATGTTTTGCTTAAACTTCTGTGATGAAATTAAGATTACTTCTGAATTTCTTTTCTTTCTGAGAGTTCGTGCCTTACTTCTGGGTAATATTTTCTTAAAAGTTTTGATTCACTGCTCCCAGTGAATCCCAACTGCTTTCTGAACTAAGACCGGAATTTATGAACCCGAAAGGTTTATTAATTTTGGATGCCTCCAGGTTTGTAGGCTGCTGGAGCAGAACCTCAATTATCCTGTTCCTGTGTCACTGGCAGTATACAGATGCCATATTACTAACATTTAAAAAAAAAAAAAAAGAAGTGTGGCAGAATGTTGGTTGGTCATGTTCCTAACTGTCAGAAAGATGCATTACATTTTTGTCTTTCAGGTGGCTGGCTGTGCGTCTGGAGTATGTGGGGAACTGTATTGTTCTCTTTGCAGCATTGTTTGCAGTGATTGCTCGCAACAAACTCAGCGCAGGACTGGTTGGCCTCTCAGTGTCCTACTCACTGCAGGTAACTTTGCCTTTGCATCAGAACAGTGCTACAGCTTTGGAGGGAAAATTAATATGAGGAACATAGGAAGAGAATACTAACTTCAAATAGCATCTGAAAAGATGCTGGGAAGTTCCTTCTGTGCCTTGCCGGTGTGAGGGGATGTGGCTTAAGATGCTTCATCCCCTGCATGTTAAAGGCATCTGGACTTTTCTCCTGTCCAGCACTGATTAGTCAAGATCTTGTTTGTGTTTGTGCTCTGTGAATTTTCAGTGCAGAGGTTGTTTTACGTTTGTTTATTGCAGGTGACATGTTTAGTGTAAACTGCTTCTAGACTTCTTTTCTTCTTGCAGATTACAGCATACTTAAACTGGCTGGTTCGCATGTCGTCTGAGCTGGAAACCAACATAGTTGCTGTTGAAAGAGTCAAAGAATACGCTGAAATGGAGAAGGAGGTACGTTGAGTTGTCCTCCACAGCTGTAGGAGTCAGTGCCCTGTTCTGAGGTCTCGCCCACAGCCTGGCTGAACGGCCTGGGGAGTGCAGCCGGGCACGTCCGCTGAGCCGAGGGGGGTGCAGCAGAGCCGAGGGGGGTGCAGCAGAGCCGAGGGGGTGCAGCAGAGCCGAGGGGTGCAGCAGAGCTTAGTGCCGTCAGCGCTCCCCCTCTTGGGACAGGCTGTGTCAGAGTGGGTAGTTCCTGTGGGTGCTCTTGAGGCGTAGCCGCTGATATCTACACAGTCTTATTTAGGTGATGAGCTGTTCTGCCCTGGGCTAAGTAGTGAAGCTGTACAAATGTTTTGGTGTCCTAAGAGCTTAAACATTTTTTTTTTTTTAAATTTGTGCTTCTCATTTTGCTCTCACTGTTGGGAGTAAAGAGGTTTTACTGATTTTTTTTTTTACTTACTTGATGAAATCACCTAACAACTCCTTTCATCTTCAGTTGTGCCCCTTTTTGCTACAGACCAGAGTTCCTCATGGCTTTTTTTTGTCATCTCTGTCACTTGAACCTGACTTGAGTCACTATTTTTGTAGCCAAATCTTACAAAGACCCTTCCTAGATTTTATTTATTTATTTATTTATTTATTTATTTATTTATTTATTTTCCTCAGGTTCTCATAACAGACCAGAGTTTATAAAGTTAAAAGTCTTTTTGTTTGGTGCTGTCAGTGAATGCAGGGGGGTGTGTTCTCTCCTTTCCCACCTCTGGGAGGCTGAGACAGCAGCTCTTTACTAGCTTGTTAATATTTTAGTGCTTACATCTCAGTTAAACTGCTTCTAGTTGCATGTCGGCTTCCTCAATGGTTTCCTTCCTGTTATCTGAGGTTATCTGAATATGTGCTTCATGTATGATTCTTCCATTGTAAGAGGGAAGTTTATGCACCAAGTGGGACTTGTGACAGTAAAGCCCTTGGTTACACATACCATCTCCATCTACCTTGGGGCAGCTCTTTCCCTCTTCCCATCCCACCACAGTTCCTTTTGCAAGTTACGCACAGACAGGGATTTTTCTTAGATGCTTTCTTTGAGTCCTCTGAGCCCCTGTCCAGTCGAAGAAAGAACTGATCAGATACATTTATGTGATTCTTTCAGGCTGAATGGAGTATTGAACAAACTGCCCCAGCAAGTACCTGGCCCCAGGAGGGGAAGGTGGAGTTCCGAGGCTATGGTTTACGTTACCGTGAAGACTTGGATTTGGTTCTGAAAAACATAAACGTTACCATTAATGGGGGTGAGAAGGTAAAGAATGTTGATTTATAGTAGAGGGTTACTGTTTGTAAGTCAGCATGTATAAGCCCAAGAGAGGTCTAACCCTGTTCTGCAGTGTGTCTTGTGTCCTTAAGGACTAGAAGAGCTTCATTTTTCCTGAGTGTGCACTTTCTACCTACAAATATGGGCAGAATATTACTTGAAGAGTTGTTAGAAAGGGCAGGTAGCAAAAAGAAAAGAGTTGGTGAAGACTTCCATCTATCTAGGAAGCAAAATATACAGTATGAAACCTAGTGCTTTTGGTAAATTTTTGTTATAAATTCAGATGAGATAAATGTCAAGTTAGCAATTAGAACTGTGAAGCATGAACCAGACAAAGGATTAGGGAAGCCTTGACCTCTACCCAATTCCACCTGCCTTTCTAGAAAAACCTGTGATTGGATTGTAAATTTGACTGCTTTTTGTCGTCCCCCCCCCTCCCCCCATCAGTGATTTTTCTTACTTTGAGATCAGCTTCAGTTTGTTATGCTGTTTTGGAGTGCTGATATCCCAGCAATACAACTGCCTTCCACAAATGTGCTCGTTTCAGGCAGATACTTGGAAATGCTTTAACTCTTCCCCAGAGTAAGTTGTTCCTGTATTTCTTCCCAACAGATTGGAATAGTTGGAAGAACAGGAGCTGGAAAATCCTCACTTACTTTAGGTTTGTTTCGGATTAATGAAGCAGCTGAAGGAGAAATTATTATTGATGGAATTAATATTGCGAAGATAGGACTCCATGACTTGCGATTCAGGATCACCATCATCCCTCAGGTAGGTGCTAAATCCTGCCATTACCAGAACTCATTAACAATGCTGTTTCTGTAATGTACTGAGGAGAATATTTCAGCAGGTTCTTTCATTGGCTTGAAACCAAGGTTTTTTTCCTAGACTGGCTTTGATTTGCTTGTGCTGGGTAACAAGCAGGAGCTTGGCTATGGCCAAGTTGTGATGTCAAAGCAAAACCTTGGGACTCATGGGCTTTTTCAGCACTCCATGCGGATCACTTCAGTGCTATAGACAGCTTAGCCTGTGTGGGCAGGTCTGATCCTAGCTGAAGACCTGATCAGGTCCTTAGTTAACTGGGACCATTGCTCCTTTGGCCAGTAGAGGGGAAGTCAAGTCTGAGTATTTCTGCTTGTCGAGAGGCCTCAGGCAAGTTTTTCCAGAGATCGGTTTCTACTTTGATTTTAGTTCCATTCTTCTTAGAAACAGAATGAAGTTATTGCATAGTCTTGTTGTGAGGGTTTGGGATTTTGCATTGCTATTTCAGACCCGACGTGCCCCCTCTAGGGCTTTATACAAAGCATTGTGACTTTGGCAGGATCTCGTGAGCGAGGGACCAGTACTTTTCAGTCAGAGAAGCCTGTATGTAACCATCCCAGTCTAGCCCAGCAGCAGGAGGGTTTGATAGTCCAAAACGTTTGGAAAATGGGCTTTAGAAGCATTGGACTTACAGTCTCAAGTCTTCTTGTTCTTACTGGATGACCTTTATTACCTGCCTGTTCTAATTCAAAGTAAGACTGTAAAATGTGTTTATATATATCTGTTGCATCACACTGGCTAAAAAAAATGAGCATGCTGTAAGAGATTTTCTACACTACTTCTTTTGGAAATCTGAGAGGACTTTGCTTTCTTCTTTTGATCACTTCAGTCTGACACTACAAGGTCAAAAGTATTTTCAAAGTAGTATTTCTCCATGTCCAAGAAAAAAATGCATTCATTTCACTAATGCTGCAGCTTCAGACTTTTGAAATATTTACAGATGATGTAATTCACAAAGAAGTGGCAAAATGACCGAGTAGTCCCTGCTGACAGATGGTTGGGCAGGGAGTGCCTCCTCTTTAGCTTAGTAGCCCAGTGAAAAGAAAGCTGGTTGGGTTTTTTTGTTTGTTTGTTTTCCTTTTATTTTTTTTCTAATTTTATTAAAAAAAAAACCTCAAAAACCCTACTGGGTTAATGTGTTATTGACTCATGGGAGGTTCTGGAGTCCCAGAGTCTGCAGAGGGCAGGCTTCCAAGAGGAGTAAGGGTGAGGGGCAATATCTTGCTGTTGCAGGAAAAATTGAGGTCTCGGTCCTACATCAAGTAGATTAGATTGCTTGCAACTGCATCTGGATGTGTTTTCCTTTCACTACCTAAAAAATATTTTGGAGCACTTGCCATGTTCTTTGCATATTGTCAATTACCTCTTTCTGTGACTAGGATCCAATATTGTTTTCTGGCTCTCTTCGTATGAATCTTGATCCTTTTGATCAACACTCTGATGAAGACATTTGGAGATCTTTGGAATTGGCTCACCTGAAAAACTTCGTATCATCCCTTCCTGATAAACTTAATCATGAGTGTGCTGAAGGTGGAGAGAACCTCAGGTATGTCAAAGAACCATGCATGTGAAAATTGCCTTAAGAAGTAAACGAGAACTGAGAGGTGTGTGTGTGCCCTCCCTTCTCCAACTAGACTTTCCACTTCCAGACACCTCACAGCTCACTTGAGACAATATGTGGATAGACCTTAGCAATAGCAATGCAGTGTGAGGCTCTTCCCATCCCTATATGAGCATTTGGGGAGGGAGTGGGAGAATTTTTAAAGTGTGACCAGGGAATTGACCAACTAGGTTTTATTCAATGTATTTCAAACTCAAGTTTGGGAATTTTAAAACAATTAAAAAATACTCAGGATGCAGCAAGGTTTGACAGCTTGGGCAGTCTTGGGAAAGTTTTCAGTAGCAGCAGCCTGCTGTTTGTAGCAGGTGCTCTGAAATTACCATGGCTCTTGCCTAAAAGATGCAGTTTTTCAAAGGAAGCTGTTAGCTTGGTTTTTTTGCACCGTAACAGGGACACGTTCAGCCTGCAGAAATCCTTTGCAGTGCTGAGAATGGGACTTTACTCAGTGCATCGGCCTGATGGGGTTATGCTGAAACCATTTGTAGTGCATTCTCTTATTATGTTGCCAGGACTTCATTGTGAGGGGGATGTAGTTTTAGATGCTGTTAGGTACTCTGCAGTGAAGTAGTAAGTCTGACCTTATCCATTTTGATGGGTTCTTGGCACCAGTGTTTTAGAAGGAATTACTGGGCTTCAAAATGAATGCTGCAAATTTGTTGTGACTTTTTTTTTCCCCCCCCCCCCCCCCCCCCCCCCCCCCCCCCCCCCCCTCCCCTCCCCCCCCACCCCCCCCCTTTCGGTGGGGGGCGCCGCACGTGTGTTGTCCCGGCCGCG
>WUAM01000103.1:1257506-1281252 GCA_024336885.1 Actenoides hombroni | reverse complement strand
CTATTTGTTGTGGCTTTTTTTTTCCCCACCCTCCCCTCCCATCCCATCCCCTCCCATCCCATCCTCTCCCCTCCCAGCCCATCTGTGTAGTGTGGGACAGCGCCAGTTGGTGTGCCTGGCACGAGCACTGCTCAGGAAGTCCAAAATCCTGGTTCTAGATGAAGCCACAGCTGCTGTTGATCTTGAAACAGATAAGCTTATACAGTCAACAATAAAGTCTCAGTTTGAAGAATGTACCGTATTAACTATAGCACATCGTCTGAACACAATCATGGACTACACAAGGTAAAGTAATACCACTTTTATATTGAAGAATGCCATGTGTGACCTACGTTGTTCTGTACTTAAATGAGCATCATTGCATAAGCTAAATGTTTGCCAGTGCATTTTTAGGCACCTCCCTGCATAGCTGCTGGGGCTGCTGTTTTGATGGGTGATGTGTGTTCTGGCTCACAGTGGCTGTGCTTGCCCCGAGGAGCTCCTCTCATCCGTCCGTTGCGCTGCTGTTGTGCTGTTCCTGCACAGGCAAACCAGGAGGAGAAGGGAGACCAGGACAGGAGTCTATTCCTGGGTCTTGCCCTAATTTAGGCACAGCTGGAAGAGGCATCAGAGCTTTAGGGAGCTCATGCCCTGAACTAGGCACAGGCAGCATAAGGAACCAAAGGGACAGGTCCTGCACTTGTCTGAAGTTTATTCAGTGTTTTTCTCTTCACCACTTGTGGTTATAGTTCATACAGCATGCCTCATCCTTGCCTGCTTGGTAAGGTGTGGCTGAGGGCAGAGTTTTTGTCTCATAATTTCAGTTTTAAGCTCTCTTTTCCTTTTTTTTCACAGAATGGCAGAAAGCAAAGTGTCCAGGGATAAGTTTTTTGTGTATTTTTGTAGACTTTTCTGTGTGTTGTCAATAGTGAAAGGTAAGAGGCAGGAGCAGTAGCTGTGCCAGGCCCAGCACCGGCAGTACTGTCAGCAGATGAACACCCCTTTCAGTCACAGCAGTGGGTAACGCTGCGTGGGAGCACCCGCTCAGGGCTTAGCGAGCACCTCTGCAGTGCCTGGCCAGTTAGGAGAGGTAGCTGAAGGCAACACTTTAACTTTGAGCTGACTAGTGACTGTGGTAACTTCCTTTGTAAACTTCCTAATTCCAGTTGCACGTTTGTTTTGCATAAGCTATGTCTGCATTTGTATTTTGTCAGCAGAAGCTGTATAACAGCCATTGATGTGGTGAAGTCTTCTGGGAAGGTTATCTCAGATCTTGCAAGGTCTTAGGGGCTCTCGCTCACCTTGCCAAGAAGTGCTGCTGTCTAGTTTCTGGCAGGTTCAAAGTACAGTCAGAAATCTCATGGCTGACTGCAAATGCCTGGGTAAACATATGCTATGGGGAAAAATAGACCAATCAGACCATCTTCAATGAGATCAGGAAGGATAGAGTTGAGAACTCTGCCCATTCATTCATACAGTCTGGACTGTCTTCACTTGTATATAAGGGCTGTGCTACATCCAGTGTCTGTGCATATACATCTGTGTGCATTTGCCTTCTGGATCTTCTTGTGACTTTTTTTTTTCTTCCCTTGTTTTACAGAGTTTTGGTCCTGGACAGAGGAGAAGTGGTGGAGTGTGGTACCCCAGACCAACTGCTTCAGGAAAAAGGCATTTTCTACAGCATGGCCAAAGATTCAGGCTTGGTGTAGCTTTTGAACTTGGTTAGTTCCTGTGGGGAAGAGGGAGGTGACAAATTCAGAGAACTGTAACTTCCCCTGAGCTGGTGCAAACTGTACAGTGCAGTTTCAGACATAGTGAAGTCAGCCAGAGAGCATGGTGATGGAAGTAACATAAAAATGCAATTATTTTTGTTTCTTTTTTTTTTTTTTTTTTACTCTCCTTAGTATTGACTTTAGCCAGCTTTAGGAGAAGCACATACACTGCGAAACACTCCAGAGGCTTTTAATTTTTGCCTGAAACCTGTCATTATATGCTGAAATGTAAGGCAGAGTGATTCATCAGAGAAGTTCAGAAGAGCTTTTTCTTTTCATCTCCTCTTAGGTTCTGAAGGCCCCTCCCCCCCTTTTTTTTTTTTGTTTAAAACATTTTTGCAAATGCTAGTTATTTGCTTGTTTCCGGATTCCTCATTTCAGGAGCTATCGTGGGATGCACTTGGAACATTTTGTGGCATATAGAACTATAGTCCAAAGATTTTTTTCTTCTTGTGAAATAACGTGTGCCAGACTTTTTCATCATGGCATTTACTGTACATGGTTAATGCTTTCATGCATTGTCCTAAAGGTTTCATGTGTTTACAGCGTATAGCAGCAAGTTCACTGTAATATGTCAGGAGTGCCGATGTGAGAAAGCATAGTCAACTTCAGAGCAGTGTTTCAGCACATCTAGAATGACAATCACTCCAAAACCAAACGGGTGCAGCAGTTGGTGTGTTGCAGTGTGCAGTAACTGGTCTCACACCCAGTTCACTGAGGAATTCTGACTTGGGTGGTGAGTCCTGGTTACACCTGTGGGGACTAGGCTGAGAAATGAGGATTTGCCTGAGCGGAGGTGGCAGGCTTGGCATGACATTGATTGTAATACCCTTGGCTTTGGCAGTTCTGTGCTTTAATAGAAGCTCTGCCACATCCAGGACCATTAGCCTTACACTGAAGAAACATGCCCTTCCTGCTGCTGCTGTTGACTCTTAAATTTTGTGGGAAACTGTTCTGTTACAGTTGTTTAAAAAAAAAAAAAAGTTTTACTGTTTTTAAAGTTGTCAGGGGGTCTTACCATTCAGTTAGCAATGGAGCCTGGTTTTCAAGATCTATGTTGAATGTTCAGTTTTCTGTGAGAAGAAAAAAGTTACTTTTCTCATGTTCTGATTAGTCTTATTTTAAAGTAAAATGCTGGAAGAAGGCAAACTTAAGTCAGAAGGACCCAAATACTCAGCGCACTGAGAATGTGGACTCCTGTGAATGATATTGCTGACCTTAATACTGGACAATTGTCTTCTTTAGAGTAAAGCTATTTATTTTTTTGTAAATTATGACTCTCTGAAATTGAATAGACCGAAATTTTCTTTGGTATTTTTTGTAATGACTATACAAATATTTGCAAAGAACTTGCAGTAAAGAAATTGTTTGAAAGGTAACACAATGTGTCTTTTCTTGCTTTGCATTTGACAGAGGGTTAGCTTGGTCAGGTCAGGTTTTTGCCTTGAAAATAGAAATTTCTGGTACTGCTGCTAGGCCTGATGTCTGGGTGGTGTTAGAGTGAGTAAGAAACCTTAATGCAAATAACTGTGTGCTGCTGGTGCTGGATCATATCTGTGATGCTGCTGGTGCTGGATCATATCTGTGGTTTCTCTTGTAATCGAATTACTGCAGTTTGTTGAGCAGACCAGGTAATGCCAATGGATCAGTAGAGCAGGATTCAGCAGTGCTGTGGACCTTTGTCATACCCATGGTGTTCGTGGCCTATTTCTGCTACATTTCCTGGGCAGCTTGATGGTAATTTCTCCATGGAAATGAGGAATTTGGGAGTCTTGGGGAGGAGTGGTGGATTTTAGTTTTCCAAATAATCTAACATGCAGCATTGTGATGAAAAGAATGGTGGAAAGATTGAAGCAAATGATTACTAAGGAACAAAATATAAACCAGAGAAATGAGCTTTTTGCATATGGTGCATGGATGGTATTTTACTCAGCTGCATTAAAATAGAGAGAGATCTATCTGCAGAAGATACTCAGAGGAGGAACTGTGAACCATGAGACCTTTCCTGCTTGAGGACAGTCATCTTCTGGGTACACTTGGTGATCCTTTCCCTTCCACCCCCTTGTAGGAGAGCCCTGGGAAGGAAAGGGGAGAGGGACTGCTGACGTTGGACGACCCAACAGCAAAGCCCCCAGTGCTAAGTAGTTACCACCAGCACCTGCCTCGAGGCAGAGCTGCGGAGAACACTCAGTGAAGAAATTCAGACAGGACTTCAGATACTTTTGAAAAGTCTTGTGGGTTTAGTGTAGATTGTTTCTGAGATGGGGACTCTGCAAGTATTCAGCAGATTTGGGATTGAATTCAAAAGAAGCTGTATTGCTCAAGTTCTTAACTTTGGTGGAAACTGATTTCAGATTTGAGGAAATGATGGGAATTGTTTTCCATTGCACACTGATTAACAAGCCTTAGACAGAGATTTAAAGACATTCAGAAGCCTTAACATATTCATGGGAGTAAGTCCTTTGAAAAACATGGAACTGCACTTAGGAGCATGGTTTGTTTGAAATACAGAACTTGCAGAATTATGCTTCTGCTGTGTAAAATGTTTATAGTGGAGTTATCTGTGCAGGCATGACTTAAACAGAAGTGTTCTCTGTCCTCTTCATGAGCTGTTTCTGATCATTTGGGGACCTGTGTGTCTAAGGCACTGTATTTTGCAGGATAACCTTTTAATTAGTGCAGCAAGGGGTCAGAAGACTGCTCTTTGTGTGTGCTTCAGTCTTGTTCTCTTTCAGTTACGTGGTTATTTATATGCACCATTGTGTTCTCCCAGTTTTGTGTATTTATACTCTCACTAGCACAAACTGTTCTGCCCCAGCTCTGGAGTAGATACACTTTTCTCTTTGCCCTAAGTACCTGTCAGTGCTTTGTGGTGGTGTTGCATTGATTCACAGTCCTGATTCCAAATGTTTGTCCTCATAAAAATGATGAATTCATCTTGTACTTGAACAAAATTGTATTATGCATGTTGAGGATCCATCTGAACAAACCTTTATTGTGCACAGAGCTGACTGAAAGAATTCAGCTTTCTTCCTACAGAACCTGAGTAAGAGCAGCATCATATAGGTACTTTGGGGTACCTTGAGGTAGAGGTCTTGTTTCAGCTAGGGAAGAGAGGGCTGTGTACTGATCCCTGCATGCAGTGGTACTGGGACCAGCTGCAGAAAATCATACAACTTGCTGCAAAGTAAGGTATTAGACTCTGGCATTAAATCCAGTAGATTTTTCTGATTTAATCTATTTTCATTTCTGTGCATGTTGGATGGGTAATGTTACATACAGCTCAGGGTCATAAGCCTTTCCTCCAGTTCTTGGGAGTGGGGACTGTTACATTCAGGGGTGTGACCCTGAATTCCAGCAGCTGAGCTCAGGGTCATGAAGCAGACACCTATTTTCTTTGAATGCCTTGATGTCACGTGTTTTCCTGTATGCAGCAAAGCTAATGCCAGCTCTGAAAGACACCGTCTGGGACAGGAGGTGAGAACTGTACTGGGAGTGTGTACTGCGGCTTGGTCCTTGGGAAGGATGTGAGCTGGGCACCTTCCTCCAGCTGCTGCAGAGCAGGGTTTCCCTGCAGTGTAATGTTGGGGCATGGCCTGAGTTCATCCTCTTCTCATTCTCCAGGTCCCCTCCTGGTGAAGAGGTGACTATCTACCCACCAGGAGGATCTTCAGAGCTGGTAGGCTGCTTCTGTAGGTGGGTAGGCTCTCACTTCCTGCAGAGCATGTGGAAGCCTAGCCCCATGGTTTTCCTAGCTTAAATTGTTTTGGTTTTGTTGGGTTTTTTTTGGTTAAAGATGTCACAATGAATTTCATTTAGGTCAGCAGACAAAATGGAAACTTTATTTAGCTGCATTGCTGGCTATTTATGTGTATTTCATGCAAAATTTGCCAAATACTTGTCAGGTCTGGAAGCGAGTGGCCAGACCTAGCACCCTTGCCCTTATCTAGAGAAAGACTGTGCCTCTCTTCAGTTCATTCTGTGCACTTTGCTGTGTGGACTGTTTCTTCCAGTCTTTGAAGAGACCTTTATCTTTCAAAGCAAAGCTTTTCCCTTTCTCTCAGAACCATTTTGTTCCCATCTGTTCATTAAAATGTTAAAGATCTGTGAAACCAGTTCAGATCCTGCTGTGCTGTACCTTCAGTCTTGCAGCAGTGTGTGCCACTGAAGCCTACGTGAAGCTCGTGGTGGGGGTGTTGTTAATAAGCAGTAACAAGTTCCTAATAAACGTGTTAATATTTAAGAAGGATTCAAATAAAACTGATGATTTACCGTATAGAATTTCAGTGCATGTTGATACATCCTGGCTGACGTTATTTGCTGCCACATGGAAGATCTCTTACATCTGAAAGAGCTGATTCTCCTGAAAAAATGGCTCAGAGTTTTCAGGAGACCTGCAAAGAATACCCTGGTTTTCACGTGTGTGAATACTTCTGTAAAACTGCTCCCGGTCTTGAGACATCTCTGAAGAAATCCTGTGGTGCTGCAACCAGTGTAGCACAGAAACAGTTGTGATCAGGGGCACCAACGCCTTGAACACGTTGGTGTTCCTGTGCATCTCGCAGCCATTTTGGGGAGCTAGGAGAGCAACTTACAAACTATGTATCTGGCGGGAACTCGGTGTAAATCAATGCATGATGCCTTACTTCTTATTTTCTAGCTTTAGCAATTTTGGTCTTACCTTAAACTTGGAATCATGGGACAAGAATCTTTTTTTCTTAAACTTTTTTTTTTTCCAGGTTATTTTTCTCTCCTACATATGCTGTGCTTTCACTGTTTGAGATAGCCTTCAATGATAAGAGGGAAAAAAAAGTAAATTAACTTGGAATTAAAAGCCCTAACTTGATGTGCAGATTGGACAGACAACTGGAACAGTAAAGTACTAATGAAGCTCTTGACCTCGTTTCCTATGATTGTATGGGAGTCCTATCCTGGCTCAGCTGGCAGAGCAGGCAGCCTGTGTAGATAGAGTAGCTTTGTGAGGATGAAATGCCCAAGGGAAGGTGCTCTGGCTGGGCTGTGCCCCAGTGGCTGTGTAGCAGTGATGCTGGCTGGCTCCCAAGCCCTTTGGTCTGGGGTCTGCCCCCATCCAGTAGCCTGACCATCCAGCTGCAGCCTGCCTCAGGCAGGACCACAGCTCAGCCTGCCCAGTCGAGAGAGTGGTTGGAAAGACAGGTTCTCCCAGAGATGCACAGGAACATCGTGTGTTCTTGCTGTGGTCTAGGTAAAAACTCATTTTTTTCTCTCAAGTCCCTGCTGGGCCTAGAGTGAAACGCTTTGTTTGCTCCAAAGAGAAAAATGGAGAGAGTTGGAAAGCCACTGACATGTCAATAAAACCCTCTTTAGATTAGTGTATTTTATTAGAGTATTTTTTATAGAGGACTTAGAGCGTGTAGCTGCCGCTGACTAAACACAACTGCTCTGGTGTGCTGCACTTACACAATAGCTGCTAAAAAATAATGCTGCAAAAGTGTAGACAGGGCAATTTCAGGTGCTCCTCTTGATCAGCCTCTAGACATTCAGATTATTGAAGGTGCCTTTCTTAATAGTTAAAATTTCTCCAGAGCATCTTACAAAATAGGCTGTTAGCATAGTTGTGATCCTGCTGTAGTTACCTCCTGTGCTAACTGCATAATTCAACCAAGCAGTCTAACCTAGGAAGAAGTACCTTTGCAAAGACCCAGCAGATCTGTCCTTTAAACACAGATTTCTGTTCCTTAAACCAGATTTTCAAGAGAGCACAGTATCTTCAAGCGTTAACTCCTTTATATATTTTGCTTTAACCAGCTTCCAGATAACTTCCTTGGGAGGACTACTGACTTTCTTTGTGAGACTTGAGCTCCTGATTTGTCATTTACAGTGCCACTTGGACAGAAAGTTGGGGATTCTGGCTCATCTAAAACAGAGCTGTTGTCACGTGTAATTCTGGGAATCATTTTTCTTCTGCCCTTTCAGCACAGCTTGCCGTGTGAAAGCTGATGGTATTTTTGCTTGCTCTTTGTGCAAGCCAACAGCAAAACTTTGCCCTGTCAAAAGATTACCAGTGTGAAAATATGTTTTGATTATTTTACTCCTCCTGTTGCCTTCTCTCCATTACCAACTTAGGAACAGAACGTGAGCATTTAGAAGATGTTTATGTCAGAGATTATGGTATGCTAAAAGATATCTGTTTCAGAATTAGCCAGCAACATAGGCACTTCTGTTTCTCTTTGACCTCAGTTAAAAAGAAAAAATACCTAACTTGAATCTCACTAGCTAGAAATGTTTCTGGGTTTCAGATACATTGATAAAACTTCAGTGTGCTCATAACTTGTATCTGTTGTTTGAGTTCTTTTCTTTGTCTCTGCCTTTGAGTCAGGTTTGGAGAAAGTAGAGAGTTAAAAAATGGCTTCTTTCCTGGTACTAAAGCACTGCTATGGCAGCAGGCATTGGAATTCAGTATCTTAAACTCTTGTCCAGCAGAGACTGTTAAGTGCTTTTAATGTGGGTGAAGAGATTACTGAAGAGGGGTTGGAGAAGAAACTGCTGGATTTTGCTGGTTTGGATTGACTCTTGCCAGTTTGAACTCTCCCATCCCCTCCCCCCATTACTCCTTTTTATACTCTTTTTACTTTAGCGTACTGAAGAGACTCATTTCAACACTTGATTCTATTTTTATTTCAGCTTTCTAGAAAATTAAGTGCTTTAACAAAAGTCACAGTAAACAGCAGTATCTCACAGTGTGATTTGTTTGCACCATTGTCTTGTTGTGATTCCTGAGTAGAGACTTGGGGACAGCTCTGACCCTGCAGCAACTTGGCACTGTGGGAAGCCCAGGAAGGCTTTGCTTTCAGCTGCTGTTTTGGTTGGTTAAAGGAACACCTGAAAGGTGACCGTGCCAGAGGCTCTGCTGCGCCAGGGTGGCACATGCAGGAGGTGAACTTGCACTCAGGCAAAACCAGGAATCCAACACTAGGTTGACAGGTGAGTCCTTGCTACTTTGCCCAGCTGCCAGACAGCCACACTGCAGGGAAGAGAGGGGCACACTTGCTACCACACAAATTCCTTGTGACCAGAGGCAATTCGGAAGTGTTGGTGTTGATGTCTGTACGTGCTCTGCTGTGACCAACCAGCATTTGGCAGCAGGGACACTTCAAGCTGAAAGAGCAATGCCCTGCTGCCCACTCCCAGCCCAGTTACTCTCTCCTGCATCAGTGAGCTGGTGTCAGGCAGTCTGTCAGCCCTCTGCACAGCATGATTCACTCAGGGACCCTCCAAAGCTGACACGGAGAGATGGAATGGATCTGATCCCCAGCTGCAACAACAGGCAGCTGTATGCTGTCGTGTTTACTGGCATCCCACTTCCTCTTCCCTGCTCTCCCAGTGTTTGTGTGCTTTGGGTGACTAGATCCAGCTGCTGTCTTGGAGTCCACATCGACACGGAGCAGTGTTCAGGTGAGAGGTTCTTAAGACATTGGCAAGAAACCTAAATTTGTTCTTCCTGGAACTTAGGACAAGCTGTAAACAGTGAAGTTTGCTTGCTTGCTGTCCAGAAAATCTTGTCTTGTTTGGTTTTTATACCATAAAAGCAATAAGGTGTTTTTAAGTTCTGACTGGCACATTTTCAACAAAAGAGTGAGGCTTTGGTATCTGGAAACATAATGAAAATGGAATTGCCAAGTTTCCTATGGAAATAACATGTATCTCAGGTCATCCCTTTTCATCTACTCACTGTGGTTATAGTTCAAACAAGGTCTGGTTGAGTGTCAGGCGTGAAACCGGTGTACTTTAATTACGAGATTAATTATTCCTGATAGTAGTGGCATTATGGTATAGGCCATGAGTGAGTCACGCAAGGCCTGATTCTTCCATCAGTCTGTAGAACAGTCCTTTCTGAGCTATTAAGTGTTCTGGAGTATCAAATTCAGCTATCCGACCATTTTCCAAGACTAAAATCCTGTGAACATGGAAACAGAAGCATAAGCTTGGGGATCCACCAGCAGCTGTAATAAACTTAGTTAGTTCTACGTATTTCTTAAAATAAATTTCAATACTTGCTTGTTACTCAATTTTTGCAGGAGCTTTTCAACTGGGAAACAGCTGTGGGATAAAAATAGGTTTCTGTTGAATAACTGTGGGAGGAGAGTTTTTTGGCAATGGAGATGGTAGTAAGGTTGGTGAATGTGTATTTTAGCTTCACGTTTTTCAGATGATGCAAAGAGCTGTAGCCATGGTTTCAGTGGGGGGAGAATGGGGTACGATACAGCATGAAATGCATCACGTGGGAATCAGCAATCTTCAATTAACCTATCAGTGCCTAGCTGACGTAATATAGCTCTGGCAATCTAAAGCAAAGCTTTCAGGGTTACACAAGAACAAGACAGAAGTGAAATTACTGTTCGCTAACGCTGTGGTTTGTCTAGTTCACACAGGTTTCCTGTGTCTTCCTTCCTTCTTAGGGAGGTGGCTGAAAATATTACCTGTCGCAGTCCATGATGGTGTTTATTCGGTGAGCTATTGTTAACACTGTGCTCTCTTTGAACTGAGTCCTCAAGGTGGACTGAATCTGAAGATCAGTTTCTAAATCTACTGCTGCTGTGGCTTCATCTAGAATGAGGATTTTGGCCTTCCGGAGAAGTGCTCTGGCCAAACAAAGCAGCTGTTTCTGACCAGTGCTGCAAGTAAGAAGAGGGATAGTAAATTGAGAGCAGTAATCACTTTTCCCTGGGGTTAGAATATGTGATTAATTTGAACAGAGTAATGAAAAGAAGACTGTTCCCTTTCCCTGAAAGGGTGATTGAGGCTGGTGGCACTGCAGGTAGCAGCATGAAACAACCTAAGGAAATGAAGGGATTGTATTACTACAGCACCCAGGAGATCTGCACTGAGAACAGGATTCCAGTGCTCTTGGTACTGCACAAACACAAGCCACCACAATAATTAAGTCTCAAAGGTCTTCTGCTTGGTGTCTTATAATTTGATTTCATGCTGCTAAACAGGACAATAATACAGCAATTTACTGTCTGGGCACCCCATTTTTAATTTTTTTTTTTTCTTGTTTGGGTTAGTTTGGTTTTTTGTCTGTTTGTTGGGGTTTTTTTATTAATTCAACTCCTTGTCCCACTAGCTCTATGTTCTAGTCCACAGGCTGGCACTGCCCTGCCACTCTTTTTCAGCAGATAAGGTACCTTAGGTTTTCTCCTTGGTCAGTGCACTTATATTCCAACTGATCTGGCAAATCTGCAACAAAGTTCTTGAGCTGAGTCAGTTCCAAAGCTGTCCAGATGTCTGCATCAGTGTATTGGTTTAATGGGTCGAGATTCATTCTTAGAGAGCCAGAAAACAAAACTGGATCCTGAGCAGAGAGACAGTACAAACAACTCCTGAAATGAATTGTAAGAATGATCTCTCCAGTTTTTCCTGCTGGGAGCAAATCTGTGTCTAATTTTATATTGAATGAGAGATTAGCATGGCAGAGAGGTTCTTTCTGAATTGAAGTTTTTGAATGTCAGTCCTCTCACAGAGTCTTTATAAACTCATCCTAGATGTTCAGACTTACAACACTGCTGAAGCATTTTGGAAATGAATTTCGTACCTGGGGAATGACAGTTATCTTGGTTCTAAGGTCATGGAGACCTAGTTGAGCAATATCTAGTCCATCAATTAGGATTGCTCCTTCTGCAGCTTCCACTAATCGCAGCAATCCCACAGCAAGAGTAGATTTCCCAGCTCCTGTTCTTCCAGTTATGCCAATCTGTAACGTACAATGGAAAGCTTTTAGTTTTGATGTTGACCATTTTCCACAGTTGGATCTACGTGAGAGGTCTGTCTCTTGGCCTTTTGAAGAGAGACAGCTTTGCATGGATGAAATCTTCAGGGCTGTTCAAGATTCACATATTCTAGCAATACATTTTTAAAGGGAGTAATTTATAATTTGTAATTGTTTTGTATGAAAATAAATCTTGCAAGCCTTTGGCGGGAAAAGTAATTAAAAGACTTAGCAGCTAGAAAAGGACCTTGATGTAGCACTAGATTTAAAAAGTTAAATTCCTTTGCTGTAACTGTGCAATACTTCAGTGAAATGAAATTTCTGTCAGAAGAATGTCTAATGTAACCAGCAATCCTGGAAACACTACTGTGTACTAGAAGATGTGTGCAGCGTGATAGGTGGGCTGGTACTTTACTGCAGCTTTCACACTTAGAAGTTACTGTGCCCTGGTGAAAGGCAGGGACTGCCTGCCCAGATGTGATCACTGCAAAGCACTGCTCACGCTTTGTAGCTCTTCTGCAACAAGTGGCTTTGCTCACCTTCTCCTGCCCGTTGATGGTTAGATTGACACACTTCAGTGCTAACTCCAAGTTTGGCCTGTATCGCAAACTATAGTTCCTAAATTCAATTCTTCCTTCAGTGAGCCAAACTTGACCTTGAAGTTTGCCGTTCAGAGTCCAGGGGGCCTAAATAGGAGAAAACAAACAACAATGTATAAAGCTGATTTTAACTTAACCAAATCAAGTGGCCATACTGAACTGGGAAGCTTATGAAGACATCTGTGCCAAATTCCCCTGATCGATTTACTGTTTCCAAAAGAGAAAAAGGCCTCTAGCTGTCATATTGCAAATGCTGACTTTTTACTTCATGCAAAGATGGCATTTGTCTTAACTGAAAATGGGCATAAACATTTGTTTGCATGTCAGAGTTCTGACATTACGAGTGGTTTGATTAAGAAGATTTATACGCCCCTGTAAACAGGACAGTGAAAGTCTCCTTTAATAAGATCTCAGGGCAGCACGTGCAGAAATAATTTTTGTTCTGTAATCATTAAAATGATTGCACTGGAGACTTTTAGTGGCTAAAAGACTATCTAGGAGCCATCAGTTATCAGAGAGTTGCATCTGAACTTGCGCAATAAATACATACTCCAGATATGGTCAGAAAATACAGCTCATTCCATGAGTGTTACCAAGTGAAGCTATTTTAATGGCAATCTAATGCTTCAACTGTCTTAAGGAAATAATGATGTTCAGAGGTTATAAAACGAGTCTGGCCTGTTGGATAAAAAGCAAACGCTGCAGTTCTTTAAAGGGAACGTAGCTGGTGCTTTAGAATGGGAAAACTAGGGGATTTGTCCAGGCAGAACAGAAGAAATTACTCATTTAGTTTGCAGAGATGTTCACTAGTAAGGTCAATAGCTGGTTAACTACCTCCTTTGGAGTTCTCAGGTATTCTCTCACTCTCTCCACAGAAACAATGTTGTTCTCTATTTCTGTCCAGGAGCGCACCAGCCAGTTCAGGACACCAGTTATCTATTGGAAAGAAACAGAAGCATTAGGGCAGATAAAATAAGTCTTGACCTGTGCTTGCGAGATAATCCGGTATTTTGTCTTAATGTTTATTTATAAAGACCCCACCTCATCAGCTAATTACTTCAGAAATCATCCCTTAAAAGGATAAAAATAACTACAGATCCCTGTGAAAGTTTGTAAAGCTGTGTTTGTAAAGCCTTGCCAGCTTCCCCCATAGCTGCTTCTCAGCAACTTTATAGAGAATGAAGTGATACTGACTTGGATGCTAAAAGACCCTGTAGCTGTTTCTTAGGCTATTGTGTAACTAGTCTACAAGCAGATAAGGCAGACACTGAAGACCTTGAAGAGTATGCTGTGATTTGAGTTCAGATGCAGGAGAAAAAGATGGCTGGTGGATGTGCTTTTGAGGTTCTTTAAGGAGCAATGTGTTCCAGGTGCTGTGGGTTTCAGCAGTGACAGCAGGGTTTGGTAGGAGAAAGCATCTAGAAAGCCACAGATACAGTTAATGATTTCTTAGAAATTAAAATGGCAGCAGAAATTAAAACACGAGTTGCTTTTGATGAAAGGCAAGCATGGTATTACTTCGATGTTGAGTTACCTGAAGAGCACATGAAATGGAGAAGCCAGCAGTTCCTGGACTAAGATGTGTTCTGCCCATTGCTGCAAACAGTGCTGCAAACAACACGATGCCATTGCCTAGAAACTCCATGTTTGTAGCAAGCCATCTGCAAGAGGAGGAGAGTACAAGGCTGTTGCTGGGTGCCCTCTTCTGTTCTCCCAACAGCATCTGTGATTACAAAACACTTGTGGAGCTGCTGGGGTACAGGATGCTCAACGATGCTCTTGTCATGTCCTAGTTGCTCTTATCCAGCCACCTTGGAGCTCATGAATGGCTCCAGTCTGTCTGAACTGGTTGGCTTGTGGTCTCTATCAGGACTTTTTCCAAGGCCTGTTGGATGAGAGCAGTCAGCATGCAGTTTCTTGGATGAGTTGGTCTAACATCTCTCTGTTACTCCTCGCTTGTTCCATGGCTGGTGGCTTTATTTTCTGATGAGTTCCGCATATACCACTGCCCTCAGGCACTGTCATGTGATGATGGGCCCCAGCAGGAGTGTAGTGCAGCGCAGCTTCCTTCACTTAGGACACCAAAACAATAGCACTAGCAGGGTGCCAGTGTGTGTGTGTGCCCAGCCAGGCAACAGACATGGGAGCATATTGCTTGTGTGAGGGGCACGTTGCCAGAGAAGGGTGCGGTGTGAGTGCTAATGAAAGAGGTTACCCTACCCTCAAAACGCTGTGTCCACCGTCTCATCTTCTGTGTATCTCCATCCAAGCCCCAAAAGCAACGACAGTAAACTAGCATTTTGTTACAGGGTGGATTTGTACCTGTCAGCAACTGCTCCAGGGAAGCATATTCGCTGATTCTCATCCACTAGTAAATTACTCTTCAAAATAAACCTGTCCTGGTCCTTGTAAGCACGGATCACGCTGCTCCCTTGGAAAGTTTCTGAAATGTGGGAGTAGATGGGTGACCTGCTGGCAGCCTCTATGCGTCTCAGCTGGCAGGAGGTGATGACGTAGAAGTGCTGGTATAACAGGAAATGGAAGGATTAGAAGGTTTATGCCTCCCTGGAAACTCTCTACAGAAACTTTGGGAAGGCCTCAGCAAGTGCAATAGTACATACTATCCTAGCATCATAAAACCTAACATGCAGGGACGAGAGGCCCTTAAAAGGTGAGGTAGCATCTCTTGTGTGTGTTATTTCCCATCTTCAGTAAGAATAACCCTGTCATTAGTAAATGTAAAGAGCCAGGGTACTCTGAACTCACAAAGCCTCTAAACTCACATTCTTCTGTAGACCAGCCCTTTGCTTGATGGAGAACAGAGGCATACTTGCACCCTTCCTTGCCCTTCCCTCATGTTCAGTCTTAGCTGACAAAGCATTTGAGATGTCAGAGCCCGATGGGAGAGCTGTGTGGTGTACATGGATATATTAACAGTGTAGGAATTCTAGAGGAAAGGAAAAACACTTTTGGTCTTAATATGATTGTGTTTACACTACTAGAGACAAGGAATATAGTCCTAGGTAGGATCTGATCTGGACATCAGAAAAGTACTCTTTGTGAGATCCCTTTGTGAGGTCTCTGGGATGCTTTGGATGTGGTGTGGGAAGAGCTGCTGACACTACTCTTATTTATAAGCAATTTAAGATAATGAAACTAATTTCTGCAAGTCTCTGCCCCTAAGACATGGAAGGAGGCTTCTGCAGGGACATGGGCACACTGCTTCAGCCTCTCCTGTCTGTGTATCTCTATGAGCTCCTACCTGGAATGCAGCATAAAGAACGGTCAAGGGCACTATGGCCATTGCTGCCTTTGGTGTAGCCACTATAACCACGAGGTAGATCTCCACCAAATTGAAAAAGAATCCCAGCAAGGACTTCAGCTTGTCAGGGATGACAGAATCAATAGCATCCATTTCTCGGGAGAAGCGGTTCAGCAAGTTTCCAATGGGTGTTTGCTCAAAAAAGACCACTGGGGATCTGGCAACGTTCCTCAGCAACTGTGCAAACAGCTTGTGCGATGCTAACACACCACCTAGGAGGACAGCTGCTGTGGAGGCAAATCTGCCAAGGGCTGTAAATATAAAAAATTAGTTATTACTAGGTCTGAACAAACTCACCTTGCTGTTCTCCTTTGTGAGATCATGATTTTCACTTAGTACTGTGAATGCTGTACTAGCACAAGGAGCTGACTTTCTCTTTGGTAGCAATTGAGCCAAGCTTCAGAGGTGCAAGGTGAACTACTCTTTCTGTAGGGTGGTGACAGAGGGGCAGATGCCCACCTAAGCAAGCCTGATGGGGGCACAGGTTCAGCAACTTGAACGTGTAGGACAAATTCTTCTTCACAAAATGAGCTTGACTGGGATTACTTTGAACTACTCAAGTCCTGGGTTTCCTGCCTGCAGACTGTTAGCACAGGAGGGTACCCAGCCTTTCACACTCATCTTGTTCAAAGCTTTCTCAATCTTCTGCCACTTGGGCTGAAAGTTTTCCAGATTTGAAATTCTTTTTTTTTTTTTTTTAACGAGAGATCAAAAGAATTGTCATCATTTTTAGAGAGAAAGACTTAAAGGTAGAATTCCACAAGTTCCTCTTTTTCTTTACACTCAAAAGACCTAAACCAAGATTAAATTCACCATAGAGAAGAGCCACTGCTTGCATTTTGATATGACTAACTTATATTGGAGGAATAGAAAGGGACAGGAGGAAGAAAGACCTGCAGAAGAGGGCAGGATAGAAAAATAAGGATGTTGTATTTCTTCCATTGCTGAATGTTTTTTAGAGGCTCAGGTCCTTTAGTTCCAGCAGGAGTTAGAAAGGAAGACACTATTCATCATGGTCTGCTGAAAGGCACAGGAGAATGCTTCTAGCATAGCATGAAGTAGAATTTCAGGCAGTAACACTAGAAATATTGTTCAGATCCTTTAGAAATCCTCTCTGTGCGTCAGAGTCTGTAATTTTAGGTCCTGTGCCAAACCTTTAGGTCTGGTGCCAAAAGCCCAGGAGGCTAAGAGCCCATGGGTATGCGCTTCTTTATATTCTGAGAAAACATCCTGGATATGGGAAAGGGAGATGGAAACACAGAGAATAATTAGGTGCACAAGTTAAACAAACCTTGAATGACTCCTAGGGCACCAAAGACTCCGACTCTCAGCTCTGTGTGCTGTTGTGTCCCATTGTGAGCAGGGTCATCTGTCCACATGCTGAGCCAGTAGCCACGAGAAAATGACACAGCTTGCTGACATGTGAAGGACACGATTATGTATGCACACAGTGGTAAGCCTGTGGCCTTCAGGTAGGCTGCATAAATTGACGTATTAACCTAGAGAGAAGCAATTGGGGAAAAAATAGGAGGAGAGGTTGAGAGGATCAAGCTTATTAGCAAGGAAAATGAGCTCTGTAACAAGGCATGATTTATTATGGCATATCTACTTAGTTATATGTCATGGGCCATAGCAACCATGTTAATTCTATTTTTATTTTCCTTGTGGATAAATAATGAAGCCATACTTAAATAAACCCATGGAGTTAATGAGTGATTATTATCAACTGATGAATGTTATTGCAGTAGGCTCACATTGCTGCTGGAATGCACAACAGGCTTTCCCTATTCTGGGCAGTGGTTTTAATTTGTTCTCAGTGTGAGAACTATCAGGTATCCCACTGACTGCATGTGCGAGTAACTGCTGATCAGCAGAGGTGAGGAGATCCCTGTCTGGCTAATACTGTGCTTCCCTAGGAGAAGAGATGCCTCCTTTGGGGCTTCTTGACTTCATATTCTCATCTCTTCTCAGTACCAGCATGGAGTCTCAGCTGCTTGTCTCCTCCACATTGTACTGCTGCTGCAATGTGCCCTGAATACTCACACATACATCCACACCTGACAGCTCCTAGCTGGAATCCCATGGTTGCTTCTTTCCTTTTGCACTACCCTCCTTGTCTCAGCCTTTGTGAGGTGCTTCCCTTGGGCAAGATGAGAACAGTGCTGTGCCTCTCTGCCTCTTCCCACCAGCCTCAAGAGTTTGTGGACAGGCTCAAGATTACAAGTACCTTGTAATCTATCCTCTTCTGTCCCCTACCACTACCTCACCCTGATTGCCTTTGCACTTTCCCCCTCCAGGTCAGCTCTTGAATCAGGATCTGTCTCTTCAAGTGGTCATAATTTTTCTTCCCCCCACTCATTTCCCTAACATGCAGTGTACATGCATTATTCCTATTCTGGATCCAGCGCTTGGATTGGGGCATCCAAGGAGATAAGTTTGCATAGAAGGTGCTATGTAAAATAATGCTGAAATTTACTTTGTCTCGATTATAGGGCAAACTTGTACAGCTCGGCTGACTTTGCTGGAGTTGCACTGCTTTAATTTAGGCAGTGAGCTGAGTCACCTGCCCTGAGCAGGTCAGTAATAAACCCATGGTACGTGTTCTTGCCTTTCCAGGAAGATGCTGTGCTTACCCTGCCATGCTGAGTTTTCTCTCCCTTGGTTAATCTTCCTTCGGTGGCTGCAGCAGTGGTACAGTCTTGACTTAGAGGAATGGTCTCCCTTCCCATAGCAGAAGATTTGACCAAATTGTCACTTAATAAAGAAGAAAAAAAAAAAATCCTTTCAATTTTCAGGCAAGGCAATGTGTATTTTAAAGCTAGATGATCTTACCCATTCACCCCTGTTCATGCCTGTTTTGAGGGCTGCAGTTTTTGGGGTCCTCCAGAGTGACCTCAACCATTGTCCGTATTTGTCACAGGGACTGTCTTGGAGCAAGTTCTTCAGTGTCTGAGACAGCTTTGTGCTTACCTAAAGAGCTTCTCCTGTGATGGACCATTTCTAGAGGTGATGGTGCCTTTGGTATCTCCTACAGCTGTGAAATAAATGCATTTTTTTCTAAATGGCTTAGAACCCCATTTTGTCCTGTATAGCCTATAGACACTGGTGATACAGAGGAAAGATTCATTACAAAAAATTTTTTCTATGGGTAGAAATATCAAGATGAGGCTTGAAGAATAGCACATATAGTGGGTAATTCTATTTACTGCATGATTGTTGTCTGCTAAGATGGAGCTGTTTATCTGAGAAGCAATTTTGAGGTGATGAGGCAACTCATTTGACATACTTTTCCCCACAGAAAGCAACAGCTAACTGTGATTGGATCTCAGCTTTAAATATCCACTTTAAAGCAAATGTAAGACTGGCTTTTCCAGTTTTATTCTTTTTTCCCCTCTTCCCAACTGTGAACAGCAGCAGATTTCTGCCCCCCCCCACCCCACCAAGTTCTTTAATGTTAAGTGTAATATTAAAGACACAACTGACTGATAGACCTAGGAAGAATGATTCCAACTCATTTGGGTTACCTGGAAAACCAGTGCCTGCTTTCTCTTCTGCAGTAATGTGTGAATGAAGAAATTCTGCAAAGGCCCCATTTCTCTGTAGAAGTTCTTGGTATGAACCAATTTCTGAGATCATTCCATCCACCAGATAAACAATGTTGTCTACTTGAGGCAAAATGTTGATTGTGTGAGTCACCAGGACACGAGTCTGCTTGAAATAAGAGGGCATAGTTAGAATTGTTTCAGTGTTTCCTTTCTTAGTTGAGCTGTTGCAGTCAGTTATCTTCTGAAGAAATATCCACTGAGTGTGAATGATGACTTTTACTAACTTGGAGATATTTTTCTTATTTATTTTATCACTTCTGACTGTCTCTTTTATGAAGTTTATCTTTGCAGCACAGCTTTATGCCCATTTTTAAAGTGCAGAACTCAGGAGCAGAAGGGTAAATAACTTGCTTTTTGTCACGCACAGTATAAAAGTAAGGAATGGGAACTGAGCCTGGAGTCCCAGGCTAGCACCCTGCATGTGGGAGGACCTTTTGTTTGGCTTACTGACCAGTTCTGTGCTGTTGGTTCCTCTCAGACTGAAGCTCTTAAGTAGAATGATGTTAATTGGTGGGTATGTCACATTTATTGTCACTGATGTCAATATTTCTGAATCAAATTTGTGCCTGAAAACGTCATCATCCTGAATGGAGTTGAGAGTGCAGCTCCTTTCATTTAAATTTCTGTGCATATTTGCACAGATAATTACATGTAGGATAATGAAGATAATAAATTGGCACGTTCTGTATTTCTAATATACAATCAAACCCTTTGGCTACTCTGTAAGACTAATGCATTCTTTCTTTGACAGTCTTTCTGTTTCAGTGCAAATACATTCTGATAGTTGCAACCAATCCACATGAAGGGAAAGGTATTTCTAATTGGATATGTCTGCTTTAATTGGACTTTCTAATGAAAGAAATTACCTATTTTCCTTCTACAATGTGAAATTGAATCAAGTATTTGTGGGCAATTTACACCATGAAGCAAATAAAGCTGCTACCATCCCTTCTCATGTAATCACATTTATTATCCAGATTGCTTGACAGCAGGGAAATACCAAGGAATAACAAAATGTGACCAATGCAAAAAATACAAGTGTTTAAGATGGATTTTAAAACTGAGGTTTCCAAGTAATGGATATTTGGATGATGAGAACTGTAAAGGTGCCACTGAACTATTCAGAAGAGATGGGATTAGACATTAGGAGAAGATACAATAAACTGGAAGGGATCAGACAGCTCTTCCTAACTATACTAGAAGTACCTCTCAAAAAGAAGAGAGAGAAGGATAATGTTGACAGAAGACCAAAGAACTATAAACTTGCTGTAACAGTAGGGCTGGAACTAGGCATGTGGTTTGCATGAGGATACAGTCAGCCTTTCAGGAGAACCTAACTTTTCAGTTTTCCCCCTCTTAGGTGAGATTCACTGCAAGACTTCCATGTGCTGTGTGAACTGCAGAGGTTACTCATTCCACTTCCACTGTTGCTAACAGTAGTACCTGCTGCCACTAGCAAAGAAGAATTTGGGAGCCTTTGATCAAGCAAGTAATCCACCTTTTACTGGAAATCCTTCAGGGGCCCTGATAATTAGATACATTTTGCAGTCTTTTATAGTTCAGGATTTGTAACACACCTTGTCCTTTAGTAAGCTGTTGGGTCCAAGAATGTGTTCAAAAATGTGCTGTCCAACATGGGCATCAACAGCTGAGAGGGGGTCATCAAGTAGGTAAATGGAAGCCTTCTGGTACACAGCACGAGCAAGGTTCACTCTTTGCTTCTGCCCTCCAGATATGTTTATTCCCTGTAAAAATGCATTGACACTGTTAATTCCAAAGCTACAGCGTATTTGCCAACTGTTGGCTCCATTTTACACTGTGGTTTTGTAACTTCCTTATTTTTAAATTGGTCCATCTCCCTCTCTTCCTTCAAACAGAGCTCTTGAGATGCAGAGGCAGATTCTCTTGAGCAACTCCGCTCTCCTGCAATAGAAGACCCAAGAATGACCTGCATTTGTTACTTTTTGTCTTAAGCATCTCTCATATCTCTGGTTAGGTTAACTGTCAGAAGATTTGCTTCAGACCCCGTTAAATCATGGCTGTACTTCTCAGAAACTACTGAGTACCTGCCTCCTGCAAGTTTATTCCTTTTGTAGGTGTTTTAAGCATGACACCCAAAGTTGTAGCTACTTGTGGATGCAAAAGTTAGCCAAAACAAAAACCTAAGCCAGTACCTTCTCTCCTATTTCACTCTTCCGCCCTGCAGGGAAGCTCTCCAAATCAGGTTGCAGTGCACAAGCATCTATCACTCTATTGAACCAAGTTTCATCCATTTCTTTCCCAAAGAGAATATTATCTTCCACTGAAGCATTTTGTATCCAAGCTTGCTGGGGGACGTAAGCTGTGGTGCCCTATAAAAATGGACATGGAAGAATGTTAAATCTTCTTCATAAGCTCACCTTGACATTGTAAGAACCTGTCTTTGGAGAAAAACTCTCCCAATTAGATTTTTAGAAATCTGGAATGATCATCACCATTGACAGGTCTCAGAGGGCTTTGCAAAATGTGAGTCTGCACTTTCATTATCTTACAGAGGAGGATGTAGTGGTGCAAGTACATGACACAATTTACAAGGATGCCGCTTCAGCTCAGTCAAGAGTGGGAAATGAACTGTATCTTTGAAGTCCTGTTCCAGTTCCCATTCCTGAGGGGTCTTCCAAGAGGTCTTAAGCATCTTCAGATAATTAAATGCAGTCTGCTACATACAGCCTTTGTTAAAATTCATCACTAAATGAATGAGTTTTCATCAAGTACCAGATGCCTTGGTTAACATCTTACTGTCCCTAAGAGAGCCTAATTAGAAGCAAATGCTCAGGGGAAATTTTACCTTCATGGTCACAGAGCCATCCATATTCTCCAGCTCACCAAGTAATGCTGACAGCAAGGAGGACTTTCCAGCACCCACCTGGCCAACTACAGCAAGCAAGGAGCCTCGGGGAACGGTAAGATCTATGCTGGAGAGAAAAGATTAGTCTCTTATCACCTTTTAGATTTGCTTTCTGAAAAGAAAATTCTCGCTATTGTAGTGATAAAAATATAACAACTAAACCCCTAAATTCATACTCGAGGGCTCAGTTGCACAGGGTCATTCTTCCCATCATGCTGACTTTTTGCAGCAGAACAGGAGTCATCCCTCCAAGGACACCTCCAACCAGAAAGTCTTCATCCACATTCCCATCTGAGTTTCAAACCTAGATCCAAGACCCAGGTCCCTGCTCTGGAGATAGACTACCCCACAGCACTGGATATAAAACATTCCTGAACATCAGAACTTTTCAACACTGTTCTTCTCTAAAATTACAATGCCCTTTGACATAGGGTGTAGTGGTGTCATATATACTATCTTCATACCCATCGATTCTACTTCTTTGACTTAAATTACTGTAATTTCATATTTGGACAAGAAAATTGTGTAAAGAAGGCAGTCTCCATGTATTTTTAAGATAATACCTGGATACAGGCACCTTCCCATTTATGTGCTCCCAAGCATAAGAGCAAGATTACATTTTGTCTGACTTGATAATTTTCAGAATTCCACACCTCTAGATATTCCACATTGGTTTCACTTGGGCCCTGAGGAATTAGTTCATTCAGCATCCACCCTGATCTATAGAATTGAGATGACCAAGGGTAAGTCTATACCTTCTAAGACAAGGAGAAGTTTCTTTGCTCCAGCAAAAAGTCCCATTTCTTATGGTGATACTTGCATGTACTAAAATATGAGGAGAAATAGAACACTTGTAAATTCAAAGGTAGGTACAGAAACTTCCCTATTTATGTGGCTTTATGTTCCAGTGTGTATTTACATTATAGAAAATTAACCTTAAGTATGAAAAGAAGGGGTTGATTACTAGATTAGATTTCATCATTGGAAACAAATAGGCCTGAGAGATAAAGGCACAGTAAGGGGCCAACATTCTTCTCTCTTGACTATGGTAGGCACTTTTAAGAGTGGAAGCTGAACAATGGAAGCTACTTCTTTTATAAGATAAAGCTAGCAGAAAAACTCACCACAGTCAGAAGTGTTTCTGCTCAAGCTCTCAGGATTCAGTTCTTCCAGATTCAGAAAAGCTGTTAATCGCTTTAAAGAAACTTTGGCCTGAAATAAAGCAACACACAAAAGAATGGATTTTGGCTCCCTTTCTTTCTATTCTAAATCTTAAAAGTGAAGACTGAACTTGAAGACCCACTTAAAATGTTGACTAGGGGCTATGTTGCAGTTGCTATGGGCTTGGATAGACAAATGCAGCTCTTCCTTATGTTAACTACCTTTATTTTCACTTAGCTTAGCAAAAGACCATACTCTTTCCTGTGTTTTTTCTTCTGTTCAATACAGTGAAATTGGTGCCTTTTTTTCTCCAATTTATCCCACAATCTTTTCAGTAACTGCTTCTGTTCGTGAAGAGCTGTAACAGTCTTGCAAGCAAGAAGTTAATTTCCCATTTTCTTACCAGACAATGATTTGCTTTTCTCTCTGGCCTGGGCTAGGAGGGTTCCCACTGATCTCCCATGGAGATTTTGCTCCATTTACTCTTGTTTAAAAACAGAACTGGAAGCACATCTAAGACGTAATAGTGCTTCTGATTGGCCCCAAAAGACTTAAGAGGTGTTCTTGGTGACTATTTTGTTAATATATGAAGCTATTTGAACATGAGCCAGCAGTGTGCTCAGGTGGCCTGGAAGGCCAATGGCATCCTGGCTTGTATCAGGAATAGTGTGGC
>WUAM01000103.1:1201643-1257406 GCA_024336885.1 Actenoides hombroni | reverse complement strand
TGGGAGGTGTCCCTGCCCATGGCAGGGGGGTTGGAACTAGATGATCTTTAAGGTCCCTTCCAACCCTGACAATTCTACGATTCTATGATTTGAAGTGATTGTTTTGAATAGCTTCAAAAGCAAAAACCTGCCAGAGTCAGGGCTTTGTGCAGTGAGCCTGGTTTTTTACACGTGGGTCCTGAGCTGTGTGCATGGTGTCAGTTAGGCCAGGAAACACGGGCACTGTGTGCCTGGCCAGAAAAGCTGGAGGTGGTGGTGGTGTTCAAAAACTGGAGGCTTTCAAAACCTGCCTGGATGCAATCTTGTGTAATGTGCTCTAGACAATCCAGCTTTAGCAGGGCGATCAGACTAGATGATCTTCAGAGATCCCTTCCAACTCCAACAATTCTGTGATTCTGTGAAAAACACTGTGGAAACTATCTTCTGAGGGACCAGGCTGGAAGAGGACTGCAGAAGACCTGCCAATGGCAGTTGCACTGCCTTGCTGCCCAGTGGCTTCCCAGAGCCAACCTGGTGTTCAGAGGATGCCACAGCAGTTACTGCACCGTTGATATCCACAGACGTCACCTTTACCTTTCTGCAGACCTCTCTCTCTTCCCACTTCTCTCCCATGTAGCCCTGGTTACCTCTTGTCTTCCAGGTGTGGTGTGGAGAGGGTTCCAGAGCTGCCACCACACACAAGCCAGGCAAAACTGGTACTTTGCTTCTGCAAGATGGTCAGCCTTACACATGGTGCCATGGTCCAGGATGAGCTGCTTTTCCTTGGGACAGTGGATGATCTGAGAAGCCAAACGACACTGCTTCTTATTCTCTGTTGGGAAGATGCTCCAGAAAACTGCCCCAAAAGCACAAGGCAGAGGTCAAGAGGGCTGCATACAGCCTGAGGTCTTGGGCGATATGCTGTGGCTTACGACAGCGTAGTAAAGCTACTGAGGCCATTTGAAATGGGACCTATATTTGGCTAAACCTGCCATCTGCGGAATTTTAACCTTTCTCTGACAGGGGGAAGGTGAAACTTTCAGTGCGAATCCCCCTGCACACAAACTTCTTACGGGATGCAGCGGGTGCCTGGTGCCAGGATGCCCCTGCTCCCTGGCCATGGGGCAGCACTGGCATCAGCTGCTTGCCACGCACCATGCTGGAGCGCGCATGAGTGCAGCCTCGCGCTCTTGGCAGTGATTTCCCAGCGGGCTAGGGTGGAAAAATGAAAAGTAAAATGAAATTGCAAAGCCGCGTCTGCTCTGTGGGAAACATTCAGGTAATATGAATAGCAACAGAGACGAGGCAACCCCCTACCTCTTTCTAAATAGAGCCAGCAAGCATATGCAGTACTAGTAAAACTAAAATGATCATCACCTTCTTCCTGAGGAATTCATATGCTTCTGAATTTATTTTCCTGAATGTAATATACTCTGTTAGTTTCTTCCTTTCTTTCCCCCCCCCCCCCCCAAATACAAGATCTTGTAACACCTTTATACAGCAGGACCTGAGGATCACAGTTTTACAAGAGATGGCAGCTTGACTGCAGCCAGTCAGCACCTAGATGCTGAAATCAATACAGCAGGCAGGGCCACAGGAAGGTCTCGTGGTAAGAAGCAGAAATGAAAAAGTCAGTGAAAAGAGAAAAGGTGATGAAAAAGTGGCTGGGGAAGGGTTGAGGGTGGCTGGGGGAAGTAGTTCCATGTGGGCAGCAACCTTTATGTCTGTTTATGCCCAGGCAGCCCCTGGGCTCACATAAGAGGCCTTTGGATGTGAGACCCTTAACACTTCCACTTCCCAAAGCCCCCTCACCCCTAATGCCCAGGGTTTACCTAGGCTGTGTTTCTGAAATAGCTTTCCTCTGGTGACATCTTCGTTGAATCATATGGACTTTGCAATACATGAGATGAGAAAAACTGAGTCATGTCTTTCTTTTCCTCCCTGAAATGGGAAACAGCCCAGGCCTAGAGGCAAAAGCAAGGTTTGCTTTCAGCTACCTGAAATAATCCTGTTGACTTCAGGCATTGCCTGTGGTGTTTTACGAAGCGCTTTATGCTGCTTTATGCCAGAGCAAAGATGGTATGAGGCCGTGAACCTATCACAGTGTTTCCCACCCATGCTGTCCTGGGAGGCAAAGCAGCAGGGAGAGGGGCCCACTGGAGTGCTCTAGGTGTGCAGGGCTGCTGCCCACACTTGCCACTGGCCATACTGGTAGTTGGGATGACCTTTGAGACCCCCAATGCTTAGCTGTGACTCAGGCATTGTGTATTGCTGAGGAGGGGGAAGCAACCCATCAACATGAACCACAGGCTCCCAGCACAGCTCAGAGGACCTCCTCCACCCCATAGACCATGGGGAAATCCAGGCACAAAGCCAGTTTAATTCAAGTCTCTCCAAAACGGCGGACGATCTCAGAAACTTTCTCTCCTTTTCTCAGTCCAGCTTGAAACTCCTGCCCTCACATAACCCTCCTTAACAAGTTGTTCCCTTTAGCTTTAGCTGCAGCGAAGAGTTCCCTCCTAAAGCCACTGTTTCTAACTTCCTAGAGGCAAACGTGACTGGACTTTTTTGCATGCTTTCTGGGAAACATTGGCTTTGGTTCAGCTCAGAAGGGCTCTGCAGTGCCTCAGCAGAGGGTCCCAAGGAGATGTAGCTCTCTGTAGGGTCCAATTAGGTTTTCTGCCTTTACATATTTATTTTCCTGATTGCAACATACCTTTATGGCCAAAAGGAATTGCAGGATGCTTTTAGATAGAAATAATTCTTTATTTTTATTGAAATATTTATTTATGCATGGCAATAATTAAGGATTAATTATGATGGTGACTTGCTTTCAACTTTTCATGCTCCTGTAACAACTTCTTTACACAGATGGATCTGTGTTGAAGCTCACTCTGAAAAGTACTGCAAAACAGTTATAGGATTTTTGATGTGCATTTTTGGGTGTCAGATCTGAACTGAGGGTGAGAAACAGAAATTCACTTTCATTGAAATATCTGTGAGTGCTGAGCCCTTTACAAACCATCCTGTCCACCTCTGTCTTTCCTATCATTTTCCTCTGTCTTTCCTATCATTTCATTTGTTCCTCTGTTTTTTTCTGGAATTTGCCCTGGGCACATGTAACAGAGTACTGTACAAAAACTAGTGCTTTCTGTGAGAAGGTGAGAAGCAAATACAGTAACAGAATCACAAAATGGTCGAGAATGGAAGGTGCTTCTAGAGGTCATCTGGTCCAGGTGTAGCCTGGCTGATAGACCAGAAGTGTGGTCCTGTTCCTGCTTGTGTCAATATAAATCTGAAGTTAACATTTCCTGTCAACTCTAGAGTGCAGACCCATTATTAAGCCAGAGTTGGTTTGTTATGGCGACGTGCTTGAACTTGAAGGCAAACCCCTGAATTCCCCAGAGGATCTCAGAAGTAAAGCTTCACCTATTCCCTGGGGATCTGGAGTTCTGACTAGGATGGTACTGATTTGCCTTGCAAAATATGAATCCTCATTTTGCACAGCAAGTACAGTATGACTGGCTTACAGAGAGAGAGAAGTGCTTGGGCTGGGAGGGGCTTCCGAAGCACATCTCCTCAACAAATTCCTCTCCATCCACAAGCTTGATGTGGGTGCAGGCCATTCACTTCTCCAGGCCACTGAAATATATCCAAAAGGAAGTTTACAGAAAGTGGGAAAACACCCGAGCATGGGCAGGAGGTCAATCTGAACTTAGGAGGTACATCAGTGCAGGGAAGGAGCAAACCGAAGCCAGGACCTGAGGTAAACACAGCCTGGCTGAGAGACCCCCCGTTACCTGCATACGGCAGCAGAACGCTTATCAATTGCCAGCAGCGGTGCCAAATCCTATTTTCCAGGTCATCAATCTTACCAGTCACTGGAAAACATTATATAACTCAGCTCTACTTGATATTCAGCCTGCATCACATCTCTGCAAGGCTGAAGCCAAAGATCTGAGCAGATTTTGCAAAATCAGATCCAGCCGTTAATGGGTACCTGATGGTTTTGTTGTTGTGGCTTAGTGCGTGCTGCTTCCCAGCCCTACAACACCATGCCTCGTTCACATGTGCTGTACAAGGACTGCCAGGCATCATCCCAAAAGCCTACTAAAGCATGCTGCCAAGCCTAATGTAGTCGGCTTCCAGTTAAATGTCTGTAAAAAAGCACATATATCCAGGTGAAAGGAACAAGTTACTCTGCTTTGCTGGAGTAGCTTTCTGTAGTGCTGAGCCCATGGCATGACTGGCACCAGCCTGCAGTGCCCTGGCCCTCCCCACCATCATCTGCTGATGGGAGAAATACACAGACCAGGGTGAGGGATAAACAGGGAGGATATGCCTGAAGGAGCTTATCGCTTTGAAACCCCCATATAAGGCTGTGAGCTGTGACAGTGCATTTCCCAGTGCAGCCCTTAGGGATGCCACACAGCCCATGAAATCGCTTTTTTGCTCTCTGCACCAGCTTTGCCAAAAGTATCAACTCACACCCATTCCTGGGTCCTTCCTGTGACCCACAGTCCTCAGCTCAATGTCATAGAACCATGGAGAGCTCTACAGTTCCCTGTATCTCTACTCCATGTTTTCCTATTTGGAATTTTTTCAAGAGGCAGAGAACAGTTTCAAGATGGGATAGTGAAAGAGGTAAGAAAACAAGGACAGCCTTACTGGGCCAGACCAAAGGTCCATCTAAGCAGGAATTCTGATGGTCTCTGGATGGAGGAGGAAGTCGACATGTAAGAAAGGGTTCAAGAGTGGGAGGACAGCATACCTGCCCCTTGTGCATCTTCCCAAAGGCAGAAGATTTACCCAGCTGGAGGCCATAATGAGCCTACTACAGCTAGTAACCACCTAAGAAGACCATAAAAGTAGAAAAAAAATCACAAATCTTCATACCCCTGTGTGCAAACCACATTTCCGCTTTTGGTTTTTTTCCCAACAGGCCATGTAGGTGTAACAACTAAAACTGAGAAAAATGTTGAAAGTAAATCCTTGACAAAAAATCACCACAGGACTGTTAATGCAGTTCTCTCCTGCAGGACCATCTGGGCAGGGGGACCAGCCACACCTGACAGATGTCAGTCGCTTTGCCAAGGCACCGATAGACGGCACTCAGATCTGGCGGAGATGAGGGTCACAGCCAGCCCTGCCTGAAATTCAGATGTGGCTCCTGTTAGCAAAACCTTTCCTGCCTGCTCTCCGCTAACATTTAATATCTGTGTAGTTCATGCTCACAAACTCTAAAGCCCTAGCCAGTCACCACAGGCTAACTGCATTTAAATATTTGGGGAGGACAAATCCCATGTTATCTGTTTGGGATAAGGAAAATCACTCTTTGCCTTCAGTTGGTTAGACGGACAACTAGCCGGTATGAATCACAAATGTTACAGTCCAGTACATAATTCCAGATTGCATGTGGTGTTATGGCACATGGTTATGTTCCCTGATTTGATGGCTTATTTAACTAATCAGCACAGCAGGAGCAGTTCATTTCAACTGTTCCGATAAATGAGAGCTCTGTAATTTGCACATGCAGCTGTAATAGTTGTAATGCTTCATTCCTGCTGCGCTGCTTAGTTACATAAACCATCTAGTCAGAATCAATACTTATTTACTGTACCTAATCAACACAGTTTGAATTACAAACATGCAGAATTTGCATATAAGCTGAGCTGCGAAGTTTTCCCTCAGGTACCAGTATCTGAGGATTTCTTAATCCGTTCAAAAGGGCAGGAGAAAAGGATGTAAAAAGCAGTGGAATAACAAACAGCCCACATGAAGGCTTTGTTAGCTCTTTTCATGGGAAATGCAGGGATTTGACATTCATAACAAGAGGCTGCTGGAAACCACGGAGGAAATCCACAAGAGCAGCCACTCCTCCGCTGCAGAAACTTTGGCTAGTAATTTCCAGGCAGCTTTCAATTACCAACGAATGGGCTGATGGGCTGGAGACAGAAGGAGCAGACGAAGGTCCGGATCTCATCACGAAGCCCTGTAGCATTCGCCAGCCTCCGGGACAGACAGGGACTGGTGAAAACCTCTGTGCCACATCAGAACTTGTATATCACAGCCAGCAAGCAGCAATCCCAGAGGAAGCCTGATTTAGAAACAATCGATCATGCTCATTTCCTACCTGATATCTAATAAACAGCAGCAGTACAGCATCCCTACCTAAAGCAGACAGGGCTTGCCATGTGTAACTGCTCCTCTTCATACATCCTCAAGCCTGTGCTCTCCCTGTTACTGGTGTTAGCAGTGAAAGACAGCTGAGGGGGAGGTTGACCATCTACTCCATAGCTGCTTCCAGCATCTTCCTTAAAATGCTGGCCACCATGTACTCTGGGTGCCGAGGGGGTGAACTGTGCTGGAGGGAGGGAGGTCTCCACTCTTATGGGCAGAGGGGTTACTGGGCCAGATGGGAGCCAGGGCTCTGATGGACAAGCCAAGGTGGCAGCCAGATTCTGCTTGGCTTCCCCTCACAATGCACACATTGAAAGATTAAAATAGTGCTTGTACTCTGTGTCCATTTGAAAAGGAACTGGACAATTCCGATTGCCAGATAATTTTCCCCTTGTATAGAAAGGAACAGAGGGTAGAGTGGGGAGGCTGGAAAGGAAAAGGAATTCATCCTCCAAAAGACATGTTTTTGTTCTTAAACAGGTTTTCCTTGTCATTTTTGGTTTCATTTTAATTCAAGATTTTTTTAGAAAAAAATATTTTCCTGGAGGACTGTACAGCCAGTTTGCCACAAACATGTTTAATCAGAGCAGATGGAAGACAAAAGTTGGTGGCTGCTGTGAGCTTATGTGTCTTCACATGGTACATCTAGGGTTGTCTTCTAGAGCTGACTCCAGGCTTTGCGGTGGCCTACACAAAATTGAATTTTGGTGCCCAAAGGAGGCAGATGAAATGGGCTTGCTTGGGGAGGAAGGTTTGGTGCCTCGGCTACCCTGGGCTGGGAGAAGAAGGTGTCTTTACCAAGGATTGCCTGGTGTCCCAGTATAGCCCCTGCCCCTTTGGGAACCACAAGGTGGGGAGCTCTGCTTTTGAAGATGCCTGATGCTTCTTAGGGTGCTCTAGTGCTGAACATCCCACTTACCCATCTGCACTAAATACAGGTAGTTAGTCCTGTTTGCAGTGCCCCAGAATGTCTAAGCTGTCTGCTTGGGACGGTAGAGGGGGCACAGGCCATGGAGCAGCAGCTAGGGGCAGGTCTGGTTCTTTGTAGCATCTCAAATTGCTCACCTGTTGAGCCCCAGCTTTTTAACCAGGGACAAAATAAGGACCTTCCCTGGCAGAGAAGTTGCTAGATGTTATTGTCCTGTATTAGGAAAGCACTAAGTTGTATGGAAGGAGCACGTGGCCTCAAAATATTGTATTAAATGTATTTGCTGTCTTACCCTCCCCAAAGCAGGGTACCTGCCCCCTGCTCTTGTTGCATCATAAAGCAAAGTGCCCCCATACCACAGCACCAAAATATCTTGCAAACTGCAACCCTCTGGGCATCAGCTTTCTTTATCAATCTCCATCTTGGTTTCCTCCAGCAGTGCTGAAGGAAATTACAGCAAACACGCCAGACTGCTCCCATAGGCTTAGCCCTAGGCAGGGTAAAATAGCAGAGCCCCAAAAGAAGATTAACATGGCAGGTCTGTATTAGGCATGAGGGCTTTAAATGGGAGCTATCACAGCAGAAAAAGGGCAGTGCCCCGCATATCAGGGTGGGGTTTGTCCCCAAGCTACTGAAAGACTTGAGAAGACAAAGGCATGGCCTCTGCACCATGTGCTTCTCTCAGTAAACTCCTGCCCATGACTGTAGAACATGGACACTGTTGGACATCTGCTCCAAAATCCAACAGAAAACCCTTCAAATCTTGCAGCAGTGTTAGCAATACTTGCACCGTGGCACTTGGTTGCAGGATGTTTTTCATAGCAGCCCATAATCTTGGACCTTGGCACTCTCTACAACTACCTGAAGAGAGGTTGTAGTCAGGTGGGGATCAGGCTCTTCTCCGAGGCAACTAGTGACAGGATAAGAGGACATGGCCTGAAGCTGCACCAGGGGAGGTTTCAGTTGGATATCAGGAAGCACTTCCTGACAGAGAGGGTGATCAGACATTGGAATGGACTGCCCAGGGAGGTGGTGGAGTCACTGTCCCTGGATGTGTTTAAAGAAAGGCTGGATGTGGCACTTCGAGCCATGGTCTAGTCAATGAGGTGGTGTTAGGTCATAGGCTGGATGTGATGATCTCAGAGGTCTTTTCCAGCCTCAGTAAGTCTGTGATTCTATTCTAAAAAAAAATAAATACTACAAAGTATGTTTAGCTGCAAGTCCTTGCTCTTCACTGTTTCACAATAGCCAGTAAATAGCTAGCCCTGCTGTTCAAAGCCCTCAGAAATCTCTGCCTTTACCTGTCAATGATGATATGCAAAAAAACCACTTATGAACAAAGTAAAAGGAACATAGCCTGCAATTAACCTGGACAGCAGCATTTATGGAGAATGGTAGGAAGGAGTGTGCAGTGTTGAGAATGTTGATCAGTGTTAAAGATACAAAGGCTTTCTGAGCATCCAGGGTGTGGGTGTTATCCACCAGGGTGTAGACAGCAAACATGACAAATGCAATCTGAAACAGAGCAAAGGAAAAGCAAACCATTTACTTCAGATAGGGAAGGGAATGGTTCAAGGGTGACATGGCCCTTCCTAAAGACTCTGGAAGACATTTATTTAAATTCAGGCTATTACTTGTACACATGGTACCCATCCTGCAAATACCATAGACAAAGGTATGGCACGTTGGTGACAAAACCAAATCTGATCATTTAACATTTGCTCTGCTTTAAGGAAGTTTTGGTGCTGCAACAATAGCTAGGTGAAAGCACAGCCATTTGCTATTGAAAACACATGTTGCTGAGCTACAACAAGTACAAAAATGGCTTGTGCAGCTTCTGAATGTACCATGAACTCTGTCTACTTTGGAGGTATCCATGGGGTTCTTGCAAAGAAGGCTCAGTCTGCTTGGAGCACATTGCCAGACCAGGTGATTTGTCCATGGAACTTTTAGGACGCTGTCAATGTCTGTGTGGCTGATTCCACTGGGGCTCAGCAACTCCTGTGAGCCCAGCTTCCCTGGGCAGATACTACCTTTAGCTGTCCCACAGGAAAAATCCGTCCAGACAGGAATACAAAGAGAAATGGAGGTAATAGTACATGGTTTATGTAGAAAGGTGCACCACTCACAAGGAAAGTTGATGAATGGAAGGAAACCAGAGATGCTGAGAAGAGAATCTGAGATCTTTTTAGGGCCTGAAGTTCTTGCCTCCGGACACCAAGCACTTTCTCCATGAAGGTTTTCTCCCAGCCATACAGTTTGATTATTTTCATGTCACTGAGAATGGCATTGGTGAGTTTGGCCCGCTCATCTTTATATTTCATCTGAATCTCCTATAATAAATGTTCAAGTTTTATCAGTTAATAGGTTGAATGTTTAACAGTGCAATTATTCTGAAAAAAACACCTTATTCCTGCCTATGAATCCTGAATAAATTTCCCGTAGTTGAGCTGTGTGTACTGTTTGGCTTAGGAATCTTCCAGGCTGGGAAATACTTTGCTTTTCATTTTCAGAGCTTTACTTTTACTGGCAATACATTAAAAAAAACCACAGAAAAGGTGGGCAAAAACGGAAGACTGAACATCCAAGACCCTACCCTAAACTTTAAGAAACTTTGCAGGCCTCAAGTCCTCTTATGTTCCTTCAGACAGGCATTGTAAGCATGGGCAATAAATATTAAGCCATCACTTGATGTCAAATGTATTCTAGTATAAATCAAGTAAGGAAACCACTTCATTTTTCTGAAACAAAATGTACCTGAAACTGACTCCTCTTCTTGGTGATCACAAAATTCAGAGGCAAAAGGAAAAGGAATACGGCAATCGAAGCCAATGCAGATGGCCCAAGAAGCTGCCAGGAGAGAAAATGAAAGAGAGAAAACCTCTGGTGACTACTTGAAATTACTGTTTTCCATTCCCCTTGCTCACCTTCCCTCTTATTTGAATTTATGCCTAACATCCCTCGTGGCTAAGGCTTTACTCTATCTTGCCTCTGCCTTTTCTGGGAATTGTGTTCCCTAAACCCTGTAGATTGTTAACTCTCCAGGGAGATTAACTCCTGTCATCATACTCTGCTGAATTTATTTGCTTCCCTTTTAGGAACTAGATGAGTGCTGAAAGCAATCCAGAAGCATGCTGGCAATTCAAGTTATTTGTTTCTTCCCATCTGCTCTTGGGTGTGTTAAGGAGGACATCTTGTGGCTGCAGAAGTAAGTGACCCAAAACAACACCAAGTTTTGTTTAAAAAAACCAAACATGAGCCCTCAACAAACTATTCTTGCAGCATAAATAACCCAGATTGTCTGAAAATTTACATCACCTAGTGAGATCAGATGGTGGCATTATACTGTGCCATGTACTCTTGGGACAGCTCTTGGATAGCAGGGTTCATAATGTCTTGTGTATCAAAACAAGGAGCTTTCTTCTCATAGTTTAGTTGCATCTCTCTACAGGTGGCTTACGTTAGAGAGGTGAGTGCTCGTATACACAGTGAAATAAAAGTATTCTCTACAGAAATGGTCTCTGAACACAAGCAATAACTATATACACAGTTTTTCCCCTAGAAGACACTGAATGCTGAATGCACAGGTGAGAACATGAAGCGTCAGGTAAGGATTCTATACCAATAAAGATACCTTCTAAAAAGAAAAGTGAATCCACCATGATTCACCAGAGCTAAGAAAAGTAGGGCCATTTCAGGTTATTCAAACCAGAAAACCTCTAAGCAGAATTTTGAAAACTCCTTTTCTCTTTGATACCTAGAACAGGAAGGCATTGATAAATACTGTCATATTTTACCTGCCACAAGAAGACAAAGCAGATGATAATACGAATAGGAGCAAGCCAGGTCCCATTAAAATAGATAATCAGATCCATTAGCTTTTGGGTATCAACAGATACCAGATTGACAATTTCACCTACTGTTGCTGCTTTTCTTGATGCGTTTGACATAGCTAGGATCTAGACAGGGTAGAGAAGAAAGGGAATGCATCATCAAACAACAGCTTTTATCCAAAAATCAAACAAGTTTCTTTTCCTTATAAAGAAAGAAAAAAAGAGGGAGGAAAAAATGTCAGATCCTAGGTATGTGTGACTTCCCTTTAAGATGAAGAATTTATTCCCTTCCCCAACCGTAATCTACAGCATAAGAAAGTTTATGCTGCTCCTTCCTTTTCTTGACTTCTCCCTCTGAGGTTAAGAGATGAAAAATAAATAGTAAATACCTCCCATATACTGTTCAGAGATTAATATAGACCAGTTACATCCCAAAAGTAGTTTCTAATAACGTATCCCCTGATATTAAGAACAATGTACCAACAATGTTGTAATTACTACTGTAACTGCCCTACTGCAGGGCTAGTAAAGCAAGAAGCTGAAAAGGAAGCTCCAGACTCACCTTCCTGTACACGAGCCCAGTTACCGCAGTTTTCAGTCTCAACCCTAGCACAAGACACATGTACATGTATCGTTGTTCAAACAGAGTCTGGAGACAAGCCAAGAGGAACATAGTGAAGGCATAGAAATAACCATGCCAGTTAGGTGCTTCTTGATCTTCAATGAACTCCAGGAAAAGGCTGCAAGACGGGAGCAAAATGCTGATGAATCCATGTAGAACTAATGAAACATCAGATACACAAAAATGCAGAACTGCAGGGGATTTTTCTGTATTCTCTCTGGCTGATGTCTATCAGTAAAATAGCAGAAGAGTTGGAAAAACTGCATTTTATATCTCATTATATCCTGATTTTTGACATTTAGCTCTGGTTCTGAAGCAATCTCTGATCTCAGTATCTTCTCAGGGGAGAGATCATTTTCAGTGTTAAGGACAGCTCCTGAATTTCACGGATTTGTCAGAAATATGCAAATTGGGAGCCATAATCTAAGGAAGTCATTGACATTTTCAGAACTTCTTTAATCTTAATGACTAAGAAGTGATTTTGCCCTTGAAAATACTAATGCAATGCAGGTTTGTGTTGTACCAACACAGTCCACAAAGCATTATGTCTACTGACTAAAGATACTGAAGATATGTAGGATGCACAGCTGTCCTCTTTATAATTAGTCAGGGAACACGGAGCCTTAAGACTACAGCAAGTGGCTGACAGCCTGTGCAAATGATGTGATATTTAGAACCATCAAATAACTCATTCCTGTTCTAATAAAGCTGTCAAAAGGCTTAGTGCAGCCTGTCCTTTCCACTGCTGGAAGACAACAGAGGGAAGTGTGCACAGCTTTAGGCAGAGGTTTGGCTTTTTTCCCACTCAGTGGGCTCAGCACAAATGATAATCCATCTCTTTTCAGCAGCAGCAGGAGATTTCAAAAGATAAGCGTGTGGCAGCCATGCACAGCTCTGTGAGCTCATGCACACAGCAATACCATACCTGGGATGGAAATACATTGTACGTATGCACATACCTCAGTAACTTTGGGATGGAGAACAAGAAGACATCACAGATAACTAAGCAGAGAGTGCTGAGAAGGAAATAGGTTCCAAACATGCTCCAAAACACTTTCAGTAAGGGCCTGCTCTGACTGGGCTGCGATTGCAGTAGAACCTCTGTCTCTTCAGTTTTTGCTGTACCGGTTTCACTCTTCTGACCCTTTTTAAATGTAGCAGACACCATTTTTCTAAAGAAAGACAATGTGAAAGGCAGCTGCAATTGGAGACAGTCTGGGGATCTTGTGCTTTCAAAAAACCAGTAAATATCTCACACTGGATCTCATGACATATGCAGTATAAATGCTGAGCAAAAAATGATCCCTCTCACAAGAATCTTAAGAGTTCTGGCCTTTCAGGAATGGAAGTGTTCTCCAGCAGATTTCAACACTTCAGATTTTGCACAAAGGAACTCACTCACTGAGCACTCACCCACTGAAAAGTAAAGACCACAGAATTTCTGTAGTGGGGCATTACTTGGACCATTTTGTGTACACTACCCTTTGTTTCTTGTTTAACGGACAAGTAATTCAGTGGGATAGAATCTTTAACCATTCTCTTGTGCAGATTATATAAGCTCTGCTAGGTGCTTCTTGAGAGGCTGAATATGTTCTGAAGCATTCTGTCTAACACTCTGTGGGGAGCAGAGGGGATTAAAACCTGTTCTGAGATGGCACACCAGCACCTGTTTATATAATCTATAGATAAGAGAGAAACTGCCCAGTTGAGTCCATGATACACTCTCTAGTTCAAGTACTCACTGCTGGGTTCTGCTGTGACACTTCTTCCACTGTCTTTCAGCCCAGGCAACAATTTCTTCAGAGGAGTCCTCTTTTCTCACTGCCCACAAGTCATCCACCCCCAAAGACTGCTGATAGCCTTTCCACGCAAGCCTGGAGAACACACAGACTGCCGTAAGGTATGCACAGAAGGATGTGTTTGTGCCTGTAGCATTTCCAAAAAAGATGAGCTTTAAGTTAGTGCACCACAGTGAGCACACAGGGACTTACATAAAAAACTACTCAGGCCTGTCCTTTCCCACAATAAATATGACTGTTCAGGAACAGCAGTTTCCCTTCAAATTCCTATGCTACCTTCTGTCAACACAATGATTTGCCAGTAAGCCCTAATTTGTAGTCCATAATGAGTGTTGGGTCTTGGGCAGTGAGGGACAAAGTTCAGTTTAACTTACTCTGTGTCTCAGTGAAACACAGATGAGGCATTACCATAGCGGACATGAGGCCCAAGGTATGTAATCATTTTACTTCTGAACACTAAGCAGCAGGCTGGGCCAATGTCCTCATTCACTATTTTCCCCTTGCTCAGCACTCGTTACAGGAAGGTCTGGCAGGTAGATAGGGCTGTGGTTAGTGTACAGTGATCTTTTGCAATTGCTGAGGTCTATTTCAAGATTGGGAGGGCACTGGAAGAGCATTTGGAAGGGCGAAGAGAATTATCTAGAATCACAAATTTGTGTTGTGAACTACTTTGAGAAAAGTAAGTTCGTTTTTTTATGATTTGCTCTTGTGAGAATACCTCAAGTCCCCAGAGAAATAATTTAAATCCTCACTGCATAAGCTAACTTAGGGGCTGAGATAATTCCTACTGGCTGTCATCTATGCTCTCATGCTACTCTTTTTTTCTGATACTTTAGCAAAACCACGTCTTTTTCTGTGTTTTCTTACCCAGAGAACCACCAGAATGTGATTTTGGAAAGAAAAGAGGTGCCAGCTTCTGGACACTGATTCTAATGGGAGGAAAAACATGGGTAATATTTATATATATAGAAAAGGGCATGTGTCAGAAGAGTATAATCTCCTTCTGTGCTTCCCCAGGAAAAGCAATCAAAAAGTTACACCCCCCACATTCATTGCCCCTGACAGTGTTAATGTGCTGTAAGGGATGCTAATGTATTGTAGGGGATCAATGGGATCGGGAGACTTTGGAGAATTAGGCTCTGAATAATGTCTCAGATGGAGGAACAAAGAATATCATTCTTCATACCCAAAGACATTTATTTTCTGAAGCACTGAGCTCTGCCATACTCTTACCTGAAATAGAGCATGGCTGCATAGGAGAGTGTGGAGAAGCAATGTTAGTCCTATCTACTGTCTTCAATGAAAATAAATATGAGTATGGATAGAAGAGGTTTCTAGTTTTTCAAAACATAGACAGAGTACTGTTATCCCAAATTCTGCTGCTAACCTTTAAAAACAACATCGGCCTTTATACAGAATGATGTATACAGATGATCTTACATCTCCCAGATACTTGTGTTCCTGTGCATCCCCATAAATTTAAATTCCTGTTTGAGCAATGAAGCAATGCATTATGAAAAGCTCTGTTATACTTACAGGATTGCTGACATCTTTAGAGAAGAAGGGAGGATGATCAACTAAGCAGAATAACACAAGTTCTCCTAGCACCAGGCTAGCATAAAGGTAAGTTGTAACATGATGGAAATGGTCTTCCAGGAAACCCTACAAAAAGGAATACTGTGAGAATGAGGTAAGACCCTTCACGTGAAAGCAGTGGAGAAAGATGGTTTCTCATGTTCTACCAGCCATAAGCTCTGAGTTTTGGTTCGAAGCATGAAGTGTATTTATTTAAACTTAGTTATGTAGAGCTACTTTAATACATAGTTCCTGAAACTGGAATATAAGAAAATGCTAAATAATGGACATAATTATTATTTATAGCAATGGTTTTATTGTCAGGCGTCATAGCGGTCCAGCCAAGTCAGATATTCACACTGCATCATTATTCAGGGAACTCTGAGTGTGCTGAGGGATTGAAGCTCCTTGCTCACCTAGTGGAATGAGTTGTTGATATAATAAAGCAGCTGAAAGGTTTTGTTATAATGATGTGTCTAAGGGGCTCCATGAAGGGTGCTCTAATTAATTTTGGGAACAAGAAAGAAAAAAACAAGGAAGGAGTCTTGAGTCTTTTTGGAACTGTATTTTGGTAGCAAGAAGTGGCAAAGTGTTATTTCTACAAGAGGCTTGGTATCTGTGTATCATTCAACACAGCAGGAACAAGCAAGTTCCCATCTGTCTTTTGTTTAGTGGCTGCATATTTTTCCTCTATTACTTAAACACACAGGTAACAAACTTTTGTTTATTTGTTGTATAGGTATAACCATTTGCCTGAGGAGAACAGACACTGACAGTAAGTCTCAGGTGTGTAAACCCAGCCAGCACTCCTCCACAAATAAACATTCACCAAAACCATCCAAATAATAAAAACATATAATATATCAACATATTTACACTGACACAAAATCTGGTGTAAGGCCAGTTTTTAGTGACAGTGTTTATATTGATTTTGCTTTTAGTCTGCCCAGCTCTCAGAAAACCTTACTCTGCCTACACTGAAAGGGATAACACGGATGGAGATGACAATTTTAATTAATTTGTTTCTCCACCTCACAATCAATGAGGCAAAAAAAAGCTCTGTTGTTTAGAAACTTCATACCCCTGCATGTTAAAAGATATGTGATTTCTCTTACTGTTTCCAGGGCTTGCTGGACTTTGGAACTAAACATCACAGCTGCAGCCATGAATGAGAGCAGCCAGTAAATCAACAGGACGCCTGAAGACTGGATGCCCATCATTCTTTCCACTTGGGTAAGGAACATGGCAAGGATCTGCAAGGACGTACAGATTTGTCCAAGTAACTAGAAGCTAATGGAATGCCAAACATTATCAAGTTAGTGGATACAATAGAAAAAAAAATCAGTTAGTTTTTACCCAAACATTTCAAGCTGTTCAGAGCTGCAGTATTGTTCCTAAAAGGCTAAAACTGAAAAAAAGCATTACGTGCAATTTTTTACTAAAGAATGTCTCTCCAGAAAGGGCAAGTAATAAAACTACAAGTGGGCCAAGAGTCTGGGAGGATCTAGGCTATTAAGACACAATGACAGAGAGGGAGGATAGGCATTTTGGGTGAACTGAAAACCCATTTCATTCTAAACCATACTAAATCACATGCTGTGGCTATGCAAACCTACATGTTGTCTTCTTTGAGATCTCTTCTAAATACTACCGCTACCATGGCTCTTTCAAAGTGTTCTCCGCCCACAAGGCTCTCTACCCTAGCTCTAGACCCCGTGATCTGCCCCAGCTCCAAACCACTGCTGCATCACACCGAAGAAACTGCCAAGGCACGTTTCCAGTCCTATATTCTCCATCAGCTACCTTTGTAATTCACAGATACTGAGAAACATGGGAAATACAAGATCTGCTCCAGGAGGGCTAGGCAGGGCCAGGGGCAGACAAAACAAAGGAAGAATTACCATTGTGACTCCCACCACAGCAGGGCTAATGAAGAATGCTGGAGCCCGTGGCATTCCTTGGCTTATTTCCCACAGTATGTAGATGACAGTAGAAAAACACAGTATTACCAGGATGAATCCAAGGGCCTGGAGGAGAGACAGCAAACACGTGTTGGAATGGACTGAAATGGTGATGGGAACATCTACCACACTGAATTCTCCAAGCAGGCTGGGCTGGAAGACTGGGGAGGTGAAAGAGCAGGTTAGGGACAGAGGGCATTACAGGGAGTAGCGGGGAACCAAATGGAAATACAGGGAAGATGATTTTATGACAGTTCTTCCTAAAACTTCATTTTATTTATACTGACCTGACTTTACCCGAATAAATGTCAAACTGAACATAGATATGGATCATTGGAGAAGAGTTAATGATGTAGAAAAAATAAGTTCCGCATCAACATTGTGATAATATTAGGTTCAAACCCCATCCTCCACCCTTACCATTTTGGTTTTGAAGATGTGGGACATCCTGATAAAGCCTTTGTTTTGGTGTCGAAGATACGAATAGTAGAAAGGAAAACTGATCCAAAGATAGGCACAAGGGATCCAAGCAATGACTGTCCTCTGAAAGCACCAGGTAAATCTTGGGGTGTTTGTGTACCATGTCTGGTTCCAGTCCTGTCACAGAACCAACACAGAAAGGAAGCAATAAAGCTAATGTATACACAATTGGTATGAAACAAGAAAGCTTATGGATGCAGAATTTCACTTGCTAATGCCCAAACTGAGATCTACTATAACTGATTTACAGTTTCAAATGTAAAAACCATTTGGCAACAGAGGGGCTGCTGGAGAATAAACAGTGAAGTGACAGAAGGGAGAGAGGGAGGACTCAGCAGGAGTGATTTGGAGGGAATGGAAGTAGAAAGGAAAAGAAAAAAAGTCTGGAAAAGTGAAAGATGCCAAAGAAAGGACATCTTGTATCACAACTAGGAAGGGAAGGAAAAAAAAAAAAAAAAAAAAGGAAAGGAAATGTAAGTTATTGAATGTGGAGTGAGAAAAAATAATTTGGGAATGAAAAAGATTATTGGTGTTTGGGAGCCCTCAGTCAGTAGGGAATGACTGGTGAAAGGGAGATGAGGAGGAAAGAAGTGTCCTAGTGTATCAGCTGCACTGCAACTGCATTTCCTCCACAGTATTTGTAATCCATTTGTATTATTTTTAACTGAGCAAATAGTTGTATCTCATCTACTAACATAATAATACTGAAATATAGCAACTGTAGATGAACAGGCAAGGGTATTTTTTTCTTCAGCACTTTGTGGATGTGGTTCGAGTCCTTTATGTGGAGGATATGATGCAAAGCAAGGCGAGGAAAAAGGAATCACTTGATGAAAAGAAGCAGCAGGTAACAGCTCACAAATTATTATGGGAGTTTATCAACCTTGAGGATAGAAATCCACCTGAGTCTGGACTGATCAACTCCTTAGAGCTTTTTCAAAGGTACTTCTGTAGTGGGTCATTCAACAGATACTTTCTGAACACAGCACAGGGACTAATTTCAATACCTTCCAGCAGCGCAGCCGGCCTGTGTGCTCCCGCACAACTCATCAAATTTACTGTAACAGGATAAAAACTCGGGCTGTTTTCTCATCCCTGAGAGGCAAAGCCCACAACACCAGCAACCCCCGATGGCACTGCGCGGGGGTGGCATCTGCCCCTCAGCTGCGGGACCCGCGGGTGGTGCCGCCGGGAAGAGCGGCCCCCCGGGACCCACACAGGAGGAACGCCCGCACCCCGCGGCCGGCCGCCGCCACTGCTCGCTCCGCTCCCTGGCACCGCGGGCTGCCCAGCCCGGGCCAGGCCGTGGCAGGGCCTCCGAAGGGGCGGCCCGGCAGCGGGACGGTGCAGCGGCGCTCGGTCGCTCACTCACCCAGAGCCCAGCGGGGCCCTCCCCGGAGCCGCACAGCACGCCCACCGCCGCCATGGCGTCGCGGCTCGGGTGGCGGCAGAGACGGGCTGCCTGCGGCTGCAGAGCCCCTCTCGGTGCTTCGGGACGCGCCTCGGCGCCGGCGGGGCAGGGTTTTCCTCACGGGGCAGCGCCCGAGAGCCCTGCTCCTGCCGGGTGTGGGGGGGACTGTCGGGAGCCTCGGAGCGCCCCGTCCGTTCCCGGCTGGGGGCGGCGGGAGATGCCGCGGGGACAGCGGGCAAAGTCCGGCCGGGAGCTCCTCGGGGACAGGTCTCTGAGCTTGTGCAGTCCGGGAGGCGGAGACTTGGGGGCGACGGGGAAGGGGGCCGGGGTCTATCAGGCGGGCAGCCAGCGGGGCGCGGGGCAGCGGCGAGTTAAAGCACCGTGGAGAGGCACGAACGAACTATGAGCGGACACCACGGAAGAGACCGACGAGGGTTTCGTAGCCCGCTGTGTGGAGCCGCCGTCGGAGGCGGGGCAGGCGGCGTCTGGGAGCGGGCCCGCAGCCCGCCGGGCCGACAGGGGGCAGCACCCCGCGCCCGGCCCGGCTCTTCCGGCAGCGCGGCGGGTGGCGCTGAGTCAGGGAGGCGGCAGCGGGATGCGGGCCTGGGTGGCGGCGGTGCTGCTCTCCGCGCTCTGCTGCGCCCCGGCGCGGGGCTCCGAGGACATCGTCGTGGGCTGCGGCGGCTTCGTCAAGTCCGACGTGGAGATCAACTACTCCCTGATCGAGGTGGGCGCCGCTCCCCCTCCCCTCGGCCGGCCGGAGCGGGAGGAGGGAGCCGGGCGACCCTCGCTCGGCCCGGGAGTCGGGCTGTGCGGCCTGACTTGAGCCTTTTTGCCCTGGCCGCTGTTGGAGTTGACCGTACTGCGGCGTGGTTCCGGCTGAAGTGCGGCAATTCTGGGGCGTTTTCTGCCGAACCCAGTTCTGAACTCTGCCGGTTTTGCCTGGCAGGTCGTGGTCTTCTTGCAATAAACTTTTTTCCCTGTTGCTCCCTGGGGACGCGCGGGTTGCCACTGTGTAAAAGCACTTGGTTAGAGAATGCCTGATTCCAGCTTTGCTCACGTTTTTTAAAACAGCTTTTTTGTCTTTCTTGTTTGTTTCTTCTAGATTAAGTTATATACAAAACATGGTACTCTGAAATACCAGACAGATTGTGCTCCAAACAATGGGTATTTTATGATTCCCCTCTATGATAAGGTAAGAAAACTGAAATATTGGTGCTGCCACTGTGCTGGAGGCAGCAGCTGCCTCCACGTTCTCATCTTGTGGCAGATTAAATGTCAGAACAGCACCCAGCCGTGAAACATTTAAATCAGAACATAGTTTAGTTGGGTTTGGATCAAAGTTTCAGCTCTTTCTTTTTGTAAAGCACCTATTTTGTTTCTCTGTGCTAAGTGGTATCATGAGGAGAGCCAGGTAACTTTAGCCATGGTGTTGTGTTTGTGCTATTTATCTAAATGACTGTGGCATTGGGAGCCTGACAACAACCAGGTGCTAGCAGCTGTACAAATACTACACAAAAAGTACAGGTTCTTACAGCTGCAGAGTGCAGATAAAGCTTTATATATCAATAGAAATTAAAATAAATTAGTGTTAGAATGTGTTTTGATATGAGTGAACTGAAAGTGACTTGAATGATTAATTGCAGATATTAAAAATGTCTTAAGAAAATAATGATACAGGAAGCTCAGAATGTATCAGAATTTTTATGTCTGTTTAGACTGGAAAGATGTTTACATTCAAATTAAACACATACTGCCCTCAGATAGTGTGGTTTTTCACTTTTAAAGAGCTAGTTAACTTGAGGATCAGAAACAGAATCATAGAATGGTTTGTGTCTGAAGGGACCTTTAGAGGTCGTCTAGTCCAACTGCCAAATAAATCCTTCCCTTCCCAATCTAAGAGTGTAAGATGCTTTCTGATCTCAGTGATTTCATTCTTAGATCCTTGAGCCTTTCCATGGCTGAACTTCAGAATGTATGTGACAGAACATATGTGGTGCCTGCTGATTTAAAGAGGATCTCTGTGTAGATTAGTGCCCTTTTGGTGCTGAGCTTTTAATAGGATTTAAACTTTGTTATCCCATGTTTGGGCAAAATGGTGGAAATACTAAAGGCTGATTTTGAGTACATCTGTAGGGACAGGTAGAGATTAATTTGAACACTTTGTCACGCTGAGCTGTTTGAACATAAGCCAGGTTTTGTCTGGAAGCAGTACTAACATGATGATACCTAATTTTTGCTTTTAGCTGTCTGGATATGAGCCTAGCATCCCAGCCTGCCTGGGTAGATATTGCTGCTTCTTTGAACAGAGTATCTTGGGTAGGAGGAAAGGAGAATGGGACACTTGAGTCTTGTGTTACTCTCTGCAGTATGATGCTTTTGTTCTGAGGGGGTTTTTTTATCCTTAAGGTAAATCAAATTTGGATCAGTGAAGACAGTTACTGCTTTTTTCTTTTTAGGGGGATTTCATTCTCAAAATTGAGCCTCCCCTAGGGTGGAGTTTTGGTAAGTGCTTCTGTGTCTTACATTAGGACAGCGTATCTGCAGTGTGGCACTTAACTATCTCTAACTTGCAGCTGGCAGGGAAAATCAGGTGCTTTTAAAAAGAGATAAGCCCTACTGTGTGGTTATAATGGCTAAAATCTACTTTTTGTACCAGAGAAAAATAAAGCTATAAGGTAGACACTGACAAAGTAACCCATGAACTGATTTGCAGGAATGTGGGGTTTTGACAGAAATGGCCGCAGTGGGAGGGGGAAAGAGGATTTTCAACATCAGTATTTGTGGGTGCTTTAACTTTGCTGAGGCAGGACTTTCAGACCTACACGTGTGTGCTGGAATTAATGCGCTTCTGTAAGAGTTTTGTAAAGCTAAAGCAGAATTGCCTCATGATTGCTCTCTCACTAACTACCATGCTGTTTCCTTGTTCTTCCCCTCCAGAACCAACCAGTGTAGACATCCATGTGGATGGCATTAATGACATATGCACAAAGGGAGGTGATATTAACTTTGTGTTCACAGGGTTTTCTGTGAACGGAAAGGTTAGACTCCTTTATCTTTATTTATTCCATCTTATGCTAATTCTACCTTCACAAAAACACTTCATCTCTGCAAGTTATTTTTATCCATTTATACTCTGGTTTGTTTTCATTTTGACAGGTTCTCAGCAAAGGTCAGACATTAGGTCCTGCTGGAGTCCAGGTTGTACTGAGAAATGCTGGCAGTGACATAAACATACAAGCAACTATTACACAATCTGGAGGAAAGTGAGTGTGGGTGGTGCATACTTAATTCATCTGTTCATGTACACAAGTTTATTTCGACTCTGCCATATTGACTGTGATAATAGTTGTTCTGATAATATATGTGCATGGAGTCTGAATTGTTTTTCTGTAAACAAATCTTTGTGACTGTTTCTGAAGAGATGTAACCCCTTTCTTGCCTTACAGGTTTGCTTTCTTTAAAGTGCTTCCCGGTGAATATGAAATCTTTGCATCTCATCCTACCTGGATGTTGAAAGAGGTTAGAGCCTACAGAAGTTCTGGTTTACCTGTTTAGTGAGGGTGGATCTGCTAGACCTTGTCTTGATCAACTCATGTGAGGAGGGGTTTTTGTGATTCAGTGAGGTTAATGGAATTTTCAGAAATTTAATTTAGGTAGTCAAGAAACTGCCTTGTGCAGGCTGAGTTTGGAGATAGTGGAGCCAGCCAGGGAAGGACTGGCAAATGAGTTCTTGTTTGCAATCTTCTAATCATATACATTTTGCAGGACCTTGAATATTGTAACAGATGCTCTAATCCTTCCCTCTCAGGCGGCTTCCTTTCTGAGGAGCTCTGAGATCCTGACCAATTCCTAAATCAGTAAAACAGGAAAAATACTGTTCTACAAAATATTTTTGCTTTAATGTCTTTTTGTTTTGAATAGCCTGTGGATCTTCTTTTAGTACTGCTGCTCTGGCCTCTGTTCTATTCTTGAATATACAGTTTCTGATTGTATTTAGGTGCTGGGAATGAGATCTAATGCCTACTTTTGATGAAAACATCTATGTTTCTGTATTTCAGTCAAACACAGTGGTACGGGTGACGAGTTCTAATGCCTATGCTGCTAGCCCACTGATTGTTGCAGGCTACAATGTTTCTGGGTCAGTAAGGAGTGATGGAGAACCAATGAAAGGGGTCATGTTCCTCCTTTTCTCTTCTTCAGTCACTAAAGAGGTAATGGTGTACCCATACCTTTTCAGTATGATTATGGACATAAATAAGCAGCAGCTGAATAGCTTCTAGGTTCACACTGCACTAATACTTATCTCTGTCCTTCATTGAGCTTGGCTTACAGAAAACATAAACTGTACAACCCCTCAAGATGTTTTTTTTTGTTCTTTTTTTTTTTTTTTTTTTTAGTTTATTGCTTTTTCCAAAAAGGCCCTTGTAATGCAGCATTTGTGTACATGCTGAGTTTTCACATGACCTCCATGGAAATTCCCAGATGTGTAACACAATAGCCATCTGTTTAAATGCTGGCAAAATTGAGATTTAGGGTCTACATATTTTTGGGATATAAGAAATAAGAAAATTCTTTTAATTTCAGCTCTTTTGAACTCTTCATTTTTGTTTTCAAACAACCAGGTTCCTCAATAATTAGGCTGTTTAGGGGCATAGAAAACTAAGACCTGAACTGAAGGAGGCAACAAGCACATGTTACTGATCTGTATATTCAGGGCTACAGTTTTAAGACAGTATTTTCCCAGTTAACACCTTTTTGCATGTTAAATGTTGGTTAGTAAACATGTTCCCTCATGAGGATGACACTTCTCCATGGTGGAAACCAGCTTTTGGCACAAGACACAAGATGTTGCCAGACGAATCCTGAAATTCACTGTACAGGAGCTGTAATTTGGTATGAGGTCTTAATTGCTCTTTGCCCTTTTTGATGTGAAGACAAAGTTCAGCAACTTGTATTGCCACCTTGAAAGTGTAATATGAAATGAGTGTGAAACATTTGGTTGTGTACTGTGATTTGTTCCATAAAGTAGAGCTCTGTTCTGTAATATTAGCCTTGTCCACAGAACTGAAGTCAGGTAATGTTAAGACATGCAGTGAAGTTCTGGGGTACTGGGAGATGTTGAATTTCTCAGTTTTCTGTCCTTGTTACCATAGAGCTGATTATTTTCATTTTACCTGTACATGAATTTTAAGCCATGCTATCAAAATTTGCCTCTAAAATGGTTTTGTACTTCTAATCCTTCACTCACGGTTTAGTATTTTGAATGCTTCTACATCCCCCCCTGAAATTATTTTCTTTGTTGTCCCATGAGAAAAAAGGTTGTATTGCATTTATTTCCACAGGATGTTGTGGGCTGCAATATTTCTCCTGTGGATGGTTTCCAGTCAAGAGATGAGTCTCTATCCTATTTGTGCAATGTTGTGTCAAAAGAAGATGGATCTTTCAGCTTTCTTTCTCTGCCAAGTGGGAAGTACACTGTGGTAGGTAGTTAGAAAGTTCATTGCCTGTCTGTTTGTTGGGTTGTTAACTTCCATTTAAAATACGTCATGCATAACTTTTATAGCTGTTAAAACACAAATAGTTGAAATATTTTTAATTGGATGAAATAATTTGAACAGAAACCTCCAAACTAAAGTATATGACAGTGAAGTAAGTTGCTGTGATAGGGCTCTGTGGTGTGGTTTCTGATGAAGGACTTATTTGCAAATGAGGCTCTGAATTACCTGAATACGTTGCCCGGTCACAGAACAACACCTACAGGCTGGTGGAGACAGAAACTTTCAGTTGCTATGGCCATCTTTAAGTTCTCTGTTTTCTTTTTTGTCCATTTCTCTTCTTGCTCATTCTCAGATAGTGTAGGAGCACAATTGTCTGTGCACTGCCTAGAGTGATGGTCCTGCATTCTCAGTCTGCATGCTCTAGAAGTGGGATTCAAACTTCTCCCTTTCCTTTAACCCTTCTAGCAATCGTATCATCTCCTCTCTGTAAGCTCTTGCACATCCAAGTACCTTTGCTATATTCTGAGCAGAGGGTTACGCTCTGTCTCTTTGGATAGTCTCATATGATTTCCATCAGTCTTGAAATATGGCCTTTTTTCTTGTCTCCATCCCTCTGAGTTATCTTTTTCAGGAAGCTTGGAGGCCATTTGACCCTTCATAGAGGTGTCTGATACTGATAAGGATGCGGGAAATAGTAAAGGAAAACCATTCTGTGATCATAGCTTCTTAGGAGTCAAAGCAATGTGTCTTCTTTCAGATACCATTCTACAGGGGAGAGAGAATTACCTTTGATGTTGCACCATCTAGATTGGACTTCCTTGTAGAGCATGACAGCTTACAGATTGAGGTAAGGCATTCAGAGGAAATGACCTTTTTGTGCCATTCATTCCTGTAAAAGCATAACTGATTTTAACAAAAGCTGTTATATTATGGGAAAAAACTTCTTTGTAAGAAGTTTGATCTGTTATGCATACCCTTTTGCACAGCACGTGGATGACTGTCTAGCATCCTGCTGTATTCCTACACTTCAGCCCCTTATACTAGGAAGAAGCAAAGTAGGGAAAAGCTATCTCCTGTGTTCAGTTTCATGTCCATGTTACTAACAGGCAGTAATGCTTCAAGTTGCTTAAATTTTCTCATTCATATTGCCAGGTTGCTGGAGAAGGGCCTGTAGGTTTGTCTGGTTTGCAGAGCACCTTATGATCTGGGCATTCTGAACTGTACTGATGCAGATAAATTGAGAATCTGTTCCTGTGCTGAGGGGAACAGTGTGCCTGGAGATTGATACGTACTTACATTGTGATTATCCTAGTACATTTTCCTCCTAAAGCTGGAAATAAATTTCCTTTACATGTGCGTGGGGGAAAAACAGTCGGTGTTGATTGCTGTAGGTGTGTGTTTGCTTTTACTGAGTAAAGATTAATGTTAGCTTTTTTCCCATTTTAGCCTGTTTTCCATGTGATGGGTTTCTCTGTCACAGGCAGAGTGTTGAATGGTCCTGAAGGAGAAGGGGTTGCCGATGCCACAGTGACTCTGAACAATCAGATTAAAGGTATGCAGTGGTCTTGGTCCCTGTTGCTACAGAGAAGCCTGTATTGAGGTCAAGTACAGGACCAGTGTATGAGATGGAATTAACCCTTTAGGATAATACACCATTTCTGTTGTAATTTATTAAATGAAATCTTAAAGTGTTTTTCATGCAGTTGATTAATTTGGTGTTTTCTGGCTAAGATGAGAGTATTAGGTGGTTTTTTTGTTTTGCTGTTGAAAATTTCCTGTTTTCTTTCAACCATATGCCAAATTGTCCTTTGAAATATAAAAATTAAGGTTAGCCTAGGAAGAAAGCATAATACTGCATCTTTGTTGTGCAGTGTGAATTGAAAATAGCCTTAAGCAGCGTATGCCCTCTGTCTCTTTTGACACATAAGGATAGACAGTCAACACATGCTCTGCTTTTTACCTCTTCTCATTATTTGTTACAGTAAAAACAAAATCCGATGGCTCTTTCCGCCTTGAGAACATAACAACAGGTACATACACAATTCATGCCAAGAAAGAGCATCTGTTCTTTGATACTATTACCGTGAAGATTGCACCAAATACACCTCAGCTAGCAAATATCATTGCGACAGGGTAAGTACTGGTGCTGTGGTGAAATTGTAATTTGATGTGTGGATAGGGTCTTGAAAATGGGTGGTCCTTTCCCATGTGATGCCCAGATTTGCATACAGTTGTCAGGAGCTAAATGTTGAGAAATTCAAGATAAATATGACAGCATGTGTGCAGGGTAATGTTTTGTCCTCTGTATTTTGCTCGATACTGGTTAAGTTTTAAAGCTCTCTCTTAATAACTTCTCCCTTGCAAAGGACAATGCTAAGACATGGGTATATTGAGCAATTTAGAATGGTATGTGAACGAGGAAAGGAACAGAGAGGCTTTCTGCCACTGATGCTGCACTTCAGATATCCTCCTTCTGTGCAAGAGTTGAGTTGCATAACTGTCTGGTACAGTGTTGTATCAAACCTCCAGTGTTGCTCACTCTTGAGTTCATAGTTGTCTTACATGAATTGGCTTTTTCTTGTGATTCTTTGACTGCCGGGCATAAGCCTGTGTAATGGTGACAGGATGATTTTGGGGGTGTAAAGCTGAGCAGTGGTAGCAGATACAGTGTGAGCTGAGGAAGACATGATTCTGTGTCCAAAAGCTTCGCCCGAGGAGGAGATAGCAGCAGCCTTCTAGAGAAGTGAAAACTAGGAATTTACAGGGGCAAATGGCAACTACTTCATGTAGACTTAGCTAGACAATTAGAAAAAAAACCAAACCATGTGCTGTTAAATGATCAGTTAGAGTTTTTTTCAGCCCCTAGATATATTGTGCTGTTGAAGGTGAAAAGTAAAACCTAACAGCTTCTAATTTGTCACCTTGTCTTGTGTTTTCACAAGCATAGGTATACTAGGGTTGTCTTCCAGTGAATCAACTATCATCTTTGAGGTCTTTGACATAAAAAATATCAAACTAAATTGTTTAGTGATTCTATGATTCTACCTGAGAATCATAGAATAGGGCTTTGGTTGGAAGGGACCTTAAAGATCATTCATTAGTTCCAGCCCCGCTGCCATGGGCAGGGATAACTCCCACTAGACCAGGCTCATGGCCCTGTCCAACCTGGTCTTGAACATTTCCAGGGAGGAAGCATCCACAATTTCCTTGTGCAACCTGTTCCAGTGTCTCACCACCCTCACTGTAAAGAATTTCTTTCTAATATCTAGTCTAAATCTACCCTCATCCAGTTTAAAGCTCTTGCCCCTCGTCCTATCACTACAAGCCCTTGTAAAAAGTCCGTCCCCAGCTGTCTTGTAGGTCCCCTTCAGGTACTGGAAGGATGGCAATCCTAAGGTAATTGCCTGCCTAGCCAAAAAAAAACAAACGCTTGGACTAGTGGTGGGGAAGAGCAAAGCAAGTTGTTCACAAATAAAAATATAACATCATGGTGACTTCATTGGAAAAGATCCCATTAATCATACGTGAGTTTGCACTTGCTCCTCTGTGTTTGCTTATGGTATCTCTTTGATATGAACACTTTCAGGAGAAATCCATTCCAATAGTGAGGTTTACTTCTTAAGATAGTTTTAACACAAGTGTTTTTTAATGACTTTATAAAATCAAGATAATTAATCTGATGGCTGGCTTTTATTTGACAGATTCAGTGTGTGTGGCCGGATCTCAGTAACTCGTTTCCCTGACACAGTCAAACAGATTAGTAAATACAAGGTAACAATGATGCCTCAAGACAAGGACAAAGCATCACTGGTTACAACAGAAACTGACCTTCATGGAGCATTTTGTTTTAAGGCAAAATCGGGTACATATGATGTTCAGGTAAGAATGAGCTTCCATTTCTGCATTATAGTGCTGTCATGAGGTTTTAAAAGATTTTAAACATTTAATTTCTAAAAACTGAAAAGTTGAATTTAGATTTCCCTGGTCTTTTTCTCCTGTTTACACTGTTTAAACAATGACAGTTACTTCCTTTTCTTTTTCTTTTGTTCTCTTAATAAGCTGAGATTCTCGTGTTCCTTGTGCTTTACACTTGTTAAAAGCAGATCAGACCATTGGGGTTCAAATTTCTTACTCCTCTCTTCTCTTAGTTGTGAGGTCCCTTAGGTCACTTCTTATTGTAATCTGTTATGTTGTGAGTGAGACATGTAATGTGTATCTTTCTCAGGTGCCTAAGTGGGTCTTGAGATTATAGGTCACAGCAGAACCTGTAGCACAACCACCATGAATTTTGCACTGTGTGAGGTAACACAGGCTGGAAGCTAAGGAAGTGCATAGTTCTGAGGCCTCTAACTGTCCTCACAGATAATGAATTAGCCTAATGTAGAAGCAACACTACATCCTGAAGTGAAATTCACTCAGACTTTAGAAACTGAGCTGTTTGGAGGATTTTTAGCACAGTTTTATTGAAGTTCTTTGATAATTTTAGCACAGAATTTTGAAAAGAGTATTTGAGAGGCTGGTTTTGCTTTGACTGGGATTTACAGCAAATTTCTAATTTCCACTAAGTGGATTGAATTCACCAGAGTGGGTATATTTGGTCTGGTATCTAAAAGCTAGTGATGTCTTGATGTCATATATTCCACAGGTAATAATTCCAGAGGCTGAGACCAGAGCAGGATTGGCTTTGAAACCCAAAATGTTCTCTGTTACTGTTACGGACAGACCAGTAATGGATGTGACCTTCTCTCAGTTTTTGGCATCTGTCTCAGGGAAGATCTCTTGTTTAGGTAAGCCAGTTTTGAAAGCAACGTGGGAATGGGAACAGTGGACTTTAGCACTGCATGTGTGAGTGAGTACTGTTTAGATCAAGACACTTGCTGTGGTTAGCCACATCAGCAGATAAGTAAATGTAACTTCCAGCACATAGGTAAAACAGCTCTTTTTTCAGAAGACCTTACAGCCTAATAAGGTACCTTAAACATGTCTGGAGTAAAATTATGTACCTATTTTTAATACATGCTAGAAAAAAAACAAGTATTCCTTCATAAGAAAGGTATCGAAACTCTTTGCCTTCCTCAGAAGATCATAGAATCATAGAATTGGTAGGGTTGGAAGGGGACCTTAAAGATCATCTAGTTCAAACCCCGCTGCCAATGGCAGGGACACCTCCCACTAGATCAGGTTGCTCAGAGTCCCATCCAGCCTGGGCTTAAAAACTTGCAAGGATGGGGCTTCCACCACTTCTATGGGCAACCTGTTCCAGTGTCTCACCACCCTCATGGGGAAGAAATTCTTCCTCATGTCTAACCTGAATCGACCTATCTCTAGTTTTAATCCATTCCCTCTAGTCCTAAGAGTAAGTTGTGGAAGGAAATGTTTTTGGCTGATGCTAGGGATACTGTACATCAGTCAGAGAAGTACTGGAGGTGAAAAAGACATTAAAAAAAAAAAAAAGTGCATGTAAAAACCTGTAGGATAGAAGCTCAGGCTGTTATCAGAAGCTTGCAATCTCTATTCTCTTTCATAAGCTTTTTGTATTTTAGTCTAATGTTCCTCTCTCCTGCTGTTTTCCTTATTACCCACTGATTTCAGCAGGTGATGACTGGAGCTTTACTTCTGTCATTTTTACCCCTTCCTTTTTCCTTTCTGAATCCTCTCTACTACTTTGTGTTCTCTCGGGTGTTTATTGGGTGCTGTAGTCTCCACAGAGTGAGGGGGACTCAGGGATTTGATGCTGGCCTCTGGTTGTTACTGGCCATTAGATGGAAGAGTATGATTAAGTCTCAGACTTCCTGAAGTACACAAAGAAGCACTGGTAAACGTGCTTGAGAAATAAGAGTTTTCATTGGTAACATTTTTTACTGGGAGAGAGTCATCATTTTATTTTAGTACACGTGAGGCTTGTTTGAAGTGAAGGCTATGGAGGCAAAGCCTGACAAGGTAGAAAGCAGTCTCATTTTCTGATGTCTTTTCTGTACAGATGCTTGTGGTGATCTGATGGTGACGTTACAGTCTGTGAGCCGCCAGGGTGAAAAACGCAACCTGCAGCTCTCTGGAAACGTGGACTCGGTGGCCTTCACGTTTGAAAATGTGCTTCCTGGCAAATACAAAGGTAGGATTATAGAGAACTGCTTGAAGTGTTACCTTAGTAGCTAAATTTGTGACTTAACGACATGGAACTAGTCCTGAAACTTGGGAGAATCTGGAAAAATACTATAGAACAGTGCATCAAGTTTTCTTGATCTTATATGTTTAACCCTTTTGTCAGCTTACAAGTAACAGCTCCCCTGAGTTTTAGGGTATGTGTGGCTGGTGTGTGGAAAAAGGGCTTTATCATGAACTGACTTGTCACAAGCCTAAGAACAGGGGTGCACCCCAGTTCCTCTGCTCCCAGAGTACCTCTCCTAAGAGCAATATGTGTTTTGGCCAGCCTGCCTTGGCCTACCATGAAAAGAAATTGTTTTCCAGGAAAAGGTGTAGGAGTATATACAGATGGCTCTTTTTATATGTGAGTCAGAACATCTTTCCACCAGGTGAAATTCGAGTTAGGTTCTGATGTCCTCTAGGCTTCTTTGACTATCACAATGGTAGCACACACTGCAGAACTTTCCAGGGTGACCAGACTTCATTACTCCATTTTATAATAGCTTTTCTGTTACAAGATGTGCTGGGTTCCTGGTGATGCTGCACTGCTGTGAGCCAGGTCTGTTACTACAGTCATTGTTGTATATCTGCCTTTGAAGGTTATTGTCAGGGAAGTTAGAGTGATACAAGTTTTTTTGTACCACAAACCTACCCTTATTCTTACACCTCTATGTTACTAATATGCTTTCCTTTGCACGGTGTGTATTCAAGTAAGCATTGCACATGAAGACTGGTGCTGGAAGAATAAGTCTTTGGAGTTGGAAGTCATGGAGGAAGATGTTTTGGGAGTAGAATTCAGGCAGACTGGATATATGCTGAGGTGTTCTCTTTCTCATGCAATTACACTGGTACGTAGGCAACAAATGTCCTTGTATTTTTTTAATGAACTTGTGTAGGTAGGTTGCATTATGCTTGGAATCAAGGCTTTCTCATGTCTCTAGGGACTCATATACCGCAGCAGTGTTGATGTTCAGAGTGCTTTGAGATTTGTCAGGTTTGGTAAAATGGTCTTGTGTTGTTAGTTGCTATAAAAGAGAAGCATTAATGTATCTGTAGGCAAATAGTGTTTTCATTTTGTCCTTTGGTAGTTACTAATAGTGAATTGTGTTTTGGCTTCACAGGAATTTTATCAGGATGGCAACGGACCAGAGAATGTTGGTGTTTATAACCTGTCCAAAGGAGTTAATAGATTCTGTCTTTCAAAGCCAGGTAACAACTCTAAAATGTTTGTTTAAAAAACAAAAAAAAAAAGAAACAGTCAACTAATACTGCTGCAAATTTAAAAAAACCCCAACCAAACAATGAACAAAACAACAACAAAAAAACTGTGTGATTTCTGAGAGGCATTGTTTTATTCCCATGTGTATAGAAATACTCTGTTCTAAGTTTTTAGAATTCTCCTAGTATTTAGTCCTTCACCTAACTGTAGATTCCAGAAGTAAAATTAATTTTTTTTTCTTTTTTGGACTTGGTGAAGGGCTTTGATCTTTGATGAATAAAGAACATGTTAAAATAATCTTATGACTCTAATTGTTCTGATGAATGTTATTCATTAGAATGTGACTGACAAATAGAAGTTTCATTTCAATACAGGATTCTTGAGGGATAGCTGTTAGAAGTACCACAGGGTTGCTTATAACAGGAAGAAAGAATGTTTAATTTTTAATTTTTTTTTCATTTTAATATCTTAAGAGATAATTATTATGGCCCCTTAGCAAAGGAGTTAACACGTGTATTTAGTTTTGATTCAGTTTTCAGCTTTGAACATTTCACCTATTAGAGCCAGCGGTGTCATTCGCAATACAATAATACAGTGGTTCTATAATCAGTCAAAGGTACCAGCTTGGGGACCATAACAGGTTACTTCTGAGCTTGTTTGGTTTGTTGTGTTTGTAATTATGTTTATCTGTAGTGATGCCTAATTGTGTTTCGTGTCCGTCTACATGAGAAACTCTGTGCAGCTTCCTACAGTGATCTGTGACAGAGCAAAAGTGAATTAATTTACAAGCGTCTGTGTGAAAGGCAATGTAGTCAAACTTTGTAATTGTTTCTATACCTCAGGTCTCACATGGTTTGAGATTTCAACCAACACAGCAAGCTTGATTTTTTCCAGTGGATCACTCTTTGACTTACTGTTTTCACAGGCGTGTATGAAGTGACCCCACGTTCCTGCCACCAGTTTGAACATGAGTATTACACTTACGACACGTAAGAGTGAAATCTGGTTTTGATCTCATGCCTATGAGTGTGCTTTCATAAAACTTCCTTCTGTGCAGCTGCTTGCTTCAGCAATTCAGGATGTGTTGCTGTGGCTGTTTCTAACCAACAGAGGGAAGCTTTAGCAAAGTGTACAAGATGTGTTCTTTTGCCCTTTCTAGTCTTAAAAAAACCAACCCCAAACAACTAATGATAGGCTTTAAAAATGGTTTTGCTATTTTAAAGAGATCATTTTGTTAGCCTTCTGTCTGTTTAGTGTTGGTTTTGCTTTGTAACAAAGGAGAGATACTGTAGTGGAAACTGTTGATCACCTTTGAAAGTTGACATGCAAAAGATAGGATAGTAAGTTTACCAAGAGGCATAATACCACCATTGTACATCCTTAGTGCCATGACTGTGTGGTGATTTAATTATGTTCACACCAGTTTCTGTAAGCTGAATAAATAATCACCCTAATCACAAGTAAGGTGATCTTCCTAAGCCAGCCATGTTTTACTAGCTATCTGTAGGTTATGGTCTGGCAATGTGTTTAATGGCTCTTGGCATCCTGAGAGAGGATTTCTGCTTCCAGATACTTCTTATTCATGTACATGGCAGAAAACAAATTCAGCATTAAAATTTGATTCTTTCCTGCTGGATTAATGAATTAAAAGTACTTCAAAGAGAGATAACACTAAACATGAAAGCCAGCACAAAGTGAGTGAATGAACAGAAGGAGAAATCCTCTCTTGGCAGCAAAGCACCATTAGACTTTGGGTTCTTGGTGAACTAGGTCTAATATGACAAACTTCTGAGTGTCCTTCTGCTGTGTGTACAGGAATTGTATGTATGAAATCAATCAAATCAGCTTTACCTTGAGAGGAAGCAGAAGGCACAAAGGAAGGAATTGATTTAGCCAACGTCATGCAGTGGTTTGGGGTTCAGAGCTGGACAACGCTCTCTTTCCAATATGCTATCATCTCAGCACTACAGCTTTGCTGAGTAATTTGTATATTGTCTTTTATAAGGCACTTCAGACTCATGGATGGGAGCCCAAACTTTGCTAAATAGGATTTGGCTGTTTTCTTTAGGAGGGGGACCTTGAATTCATCCCTTTCGTACTTTGATTTACAGGTCCTCTCCCAGTATCCTGACACTTACCGCAGTTCGACACCATGTCCTTGGCACGATTGTCACAGATAAACTGATGGATGTGACTGTTACCATTAAGTAAGACAAAGAAATCTTAGGGCTATAAAAAGTACAAGAATAAGATAACTCTCATAAAGTTTTACTCTGGTTTTAATACCACTGCTTTCTAAGGGGATGGCAGCCTACTCTAGACTGCAAGAGATTTTTATGCTAAGCTGTGCTTTGAGGTCTCTGTGGATAGATGAATAATTCCCAGCCCTCATTTTGAATATTGTCACTTCATTTCAATATAGCCCCTTTCTACTTCTGTGGCATGGTAAAAAGGAGTGATTTTTGTGAGATGTTACACACTTTTTAATGAACTGAAAATTCAAAATTGTTTTAGCTTAGGTTTGAGCTCTTTAGGACTGTGATCTCTTTTTTTCCATTTTTGTTTCCTCAGAATGAGAATCTGCTGCTTTAGAGCATTGTTACTGGTGTGAAGAGGGTTATAAAAGGAAAACCATGCAGAGTGATTGCCCACTAATGCATCAATTTATGTTTAGCTGAACAGACAGCTCACTAGGGAGCACTGATTTGTGAACAGCTTTAATTGTGTGAGGTGCCACATCTGCCTGGAAGTGTCTGATAATGATGAGTGCTGTATTAATGCTCTGATGATGCCCACTTGTTCTAGACTATGGGTTCTCAAACTTTTTTTGAGTGTAGAAAATATTTTTTTCACAGAAAAATCACCTGCAAAACATTGCCTTAAGTTTCCTGAGTTTAGTGAACCTATAGCTGCAACTACTGGGCAACTACAGCAGCTGGAAAAGAAGCAGAGAGCCATTAGGATTTTAAAAACAACTTAGTGAGGAAGTGAATATTATACTGATCTAGGCTGGTTGGGTTTTTTGAGAGTCTTGGGAAGGGCTTTGAAGGCACCTCAATTGCCACAGTCTCTGTTCAAGCCTGTCTGTAGCTTTTCAGCTAAAGCCCAATTTTTAAAATACCATCAACATAAAAGGAGCAGCTCTGGATTTAAAAGCAAGCCAGTTGTTTTCACAAGTCTATGTTTAATGTCCTGGTTTGAGTTAGAAGAGAACAGTTCTGTTCCATGATTTTACTTTTCAGCTCAGTCTCTTCTAATTAACTGCAGTTTCTGAAGTTAACATGTTTTTGTAGACAGTGTGAGATGCCAGATCCATGGCAGTGACCTGTTAACTTTCGGTTCATCAAAAAACCCCAAACAACCCCAACCAAAAATAAAGCTGATTCTTAAGAATTTTTGATGATGACTTATTATGTTTGAAAAATGAGGCCATAGTAATTTATTATTAATATTGTGAGACTCTGTGTGCGTCTGTACAGTTTTTTCATAGGTTTTAAGACAATTTTTTTAATGTATGTTTCTGTATTGTCTCTGAACTGCAGAGAAAGAATTTAAAGCCTTTATGAAACTTTGTGTGATAGACCAATAGTATCTGTTTCTCTTAGACAAAATAGAATATAGGTGAAGACTGAGGCAGGAGGCAGAACTATCCTGGTAATCTAAAGCAGTTGTAGGAAAAGTATTCATGATCATTTCAGTTCATTCCTCATAGAGAATTTTACAGTGCTCTGTAACAGTTCTCAGACTATTTTAGAAGAGACAGAAGATAAAATACAAAGGATGGTTGAAGACTAAAATAAACTGTGAGGAAAAAGAGGATGTAAGATCAAGGAAAGTGAAATGACACATTGTTCTGAGCGGATCTAAACAATTTGATTAAACTTACTGAGCGATTCGCTCAGTGGACAGTGACAAGATAGCTGGGTAGTTCAAATGTATAGGGAAGATAGGATAGAACAGATCTTTTCCTGGGAATTGCCAGCTATTGGAAGCATTTATTTGTGATAGAAGTCATTTTCTCCTTGTATACTCTACTCCTGAGAGGTAGGTTCTGAGGGAGAGTTCCTAGTACTGAAAAGAAAAGTGAGCTTACTAGTCTTTTTGTTTATTTGTATAACTCTTCTATATTAAACTTGTTCTGAGGTTTGGAATTTCAGCCTTCTTCACCTTTAGCTTAGGGCTTTGTTAAAGAAACGTTTGCAAACTGGTCTTTTTGCTAAGAATGTACCACTCCTGCTGGCTTGTCAGTGCTTCTGTGGGAGGTTAGTGCTCTTGAAGCAGAGCTGGTGTCCAGTACTTGGTGCAAAATCAAGACTCTACTTAGCAAAACCTAAGCTAAGCTAAGATGCTGGACTCTGCAAAATGTGTAGGCATGTGCCACTGGCTCTGCAGTGGGATCCTGAGGCACAGCAAGGGTGAGGAGGAGGCAACAGGGACGTAATTTCTTGAATGGATATAGCATGGGGCAGAATTAGTGAGAGTTGTAAGTAGGTTCTTTCCTGCTCGTTCAGGTAAGTTACCTGTAGTCCCTATGAACAAGCCTTTCTAGTAGTAACTGATTAATATGGAGATTAAAAGTTTTAGTTATACGTAGAATAAATAGCAGAATTAAAAAGGAATGGATTTAAAAGAAAAAAATCCCGGGACTTGTTTACTGTTGTATAAAGGCAGTGCTTAACAGATATAACAAGCTCTTGTCCCTCCATATGAAAGGAGATGATTTTCCTTTCTACTTCACATTTTCAGGTCATCCATTGACAGTGAACCTGCCTTAGTTTTAGGGCCCCTGAAATCTGTACAGGAGTTACGCAGGGAGCAGCAGCTGGCAGAAATTGAGGCTCGTCGACAGGAGAGAGAAAAGAAGGGTCAAGAGGAGGAAGGAACAAAGCCACCAGTGCAAGAAATGGTGGAAGAACTCCAAGGACCATTCTTATATGAATTTTCCTACTGGGCAAGGTAATACCAAGCTCCAGTGGACAAGGTGTATTCTTTGTACTGTTGTCTGGTGTTTCCACCAAATACAATAGTGATATATTCCATATAAGAAAGAGCTGCTCTGTGGGTGCTTGTGCCTGTTCTTGTCAACTGTCAACTAAATGGAAGCACATAATATGACTTCCTCTTAGGTTATTGTTGATACTTTTTCCTTGGGGTATTTAGATGGATTCTTGGATCAATATGCAGTGCTCTGTTCTACATGAGAGCTGCTAATTACATTTTTTTTTCTAATTGTATCTTATTTATGTTTTCCAGGTCTGGAGAGAAAATTACTGTGACACCATCATCAAAAGAGCTGCTTTTCTACCCACCTTATGTGGAAACAGTTGTTAGTGGAGGTAAATATAAATAAAATCTAGTCTGCAAGGAGTAGATTTTTAAGGTAGAAATGTATCCTTACAGATAAACATGAATTGCTCTTCGAAGGTAATGTTAGGAAAGTTTCAGTTGCAGCTGTTTCTTTGGGCTATCTCCACTCTGGAATTTGGAAGCATGGACGCTTAGTAGAGGGTGCAAGTACAGTTTTTATCAGCAGAGTATGCTTCCAAGTGCTGATAGAGCTCCTGGCACCAGGGGAAGGGCTGGATTTCTGGATATTACACCAGATTCTCAGAACTGTTCATATCACTCTCCTCTAGTAATGTAGTTGTGCAAAAGCAATGTTTGTGTTTTGAGTTTGTTTCCAAATTCACGTTTCTGTTAAGTTCTCTTTGTAGCAGATTACAATAATAAAAATATTTGCAAAAAAGTAAACTTCAGAATTGTCAGGGTTATCATCAGTCAGTTGATGCTACTTGGTAAGCCAGTGTCCATCTTGCTCTCAGGTTCTCAAGTGAATGTGCTTTGTTTGAAATGACTAGAAAATGTTAGGTACCCCTTTCTACGTGCCTCTTTGCTGTGCACATTTAAATACATTGGAGGGAGGGAAATAAAATTTTCCTTAGGTCACTAAAGATGACATATGCTTACCTGAATTTGAGCTCAAAAATATTTTTCAAAGTTCAGTGTAATATCAGCTAGAATGGAATATTGTTGCAATCTTCTCTGTGTGGCTGCAGTATGTTAAACTTAATGAATCCTCAAAGCAATTAGCAAATCCAGAGTGTTTGTTTTGGAGCTGTGATTATAGCTTTGGAATTTAGTTACTGATTTTGTGAACGTTCAGATATTTAAAGGTGTGTTGAGAGGCCGTATATTGTGTGGGTTGATCTCTTATTTTAAAGTGAAAGAGCATCAACTGATTGCTTTGGAAGTAGTTAAACTCTTGAACTAAGACAGAATGATGAGTGTATTTTTGACTTTTTTTTTTTGTCTTAAATCTCCTTTACCCAAGAGAGTTGTCCTGGCAAGCTGATAGAGATTCATGGCAAAGCAGGCTTATTTCTGGAAGGGCGAATTCATCCTGAATTGGAAGGTGTTGAGATTGTCATTGGTGAAAAGGGAGTGACTTCCCCACTCATCACAGTTTTCACTGATGACAAAGGTACTTACAGGTAATGAACAGATTTGATTTGATGTTTTGGATTCTTCAGTTAAAGCACAGTGGTGACTTACCATGTGTGTGGTATCCAAGTGCCTTTTTTAAAACAAGCTCTTTCCTTTTATTTTAAGTGTTGGGCCACTCCACAGTGACTTGGAGTATACAGTTACTGCTCAGAAAGAAGGGTTTGTTTTGACTGCAGTAGAAGGAACAGTTGGGGACTTCAAAGCTTTTGCTCTTGCTGGGGTGACGTTCGAGGTAATGTTCTAAACACCTGGGGTTTTAAATGAATAGTATGCACAGTTAGAGCTAGACAGGCAAAAAAGTTAACTCACATGTCCCAGCCAAACGCAAATAGGGTTGAGATTTGAGGATAATTTTGTCGTGAGAAAACAGATCTCGGTGGATGAGCTTAGTTGTACATCATGGCTTACCATGCAGATTTGCAATATTTTGCGAAGTTTATAGACTGAAAGCTAGAGCCTGCTGTCCAAAAGGGTGGCTTCATTTGCTTCCATAGAGTTGGACCTCAAGGTGATCTTTTATGTACAGTCTGGTCCAATTAGTGCCAGGTTCCAGTCTTTGGGATACTTTGTTCTGGCCTCCAGCATGTCCTATAGAACGACTGTCCTGGTGACACATGCTGTGTGTGGCTGTGACTGTCCCAGTGTTGACAGCACAAACTTCTGTAGCCCTGCAGTCTCACAGGAGGGGACACACTGCAGATGGAGCTCCTTTCCTTCTGCTTACAGTTGAGTGCTCAGAGCCAGCACATCTGTGCAGTCTGTAAGGAGCTTCTGAATTGAACCATTCTTTGTAAAGCAACCCTCACTTACACTTAAAACTATTGCTTTTTCAAAAATAGATCAAATCGGAGGATGACCAGGCTCTTGCTGGAGTTCTGTTGTCTCTCAGTGGAGGGGTATTTCGGTCCAACCTCCTTACACAGGATAATGGCATGCTGACTTTTTCCAATCTGGTAAGTTGAAATAATTCTGAATGTGGCTGCCTGTGCAACACCGTGTTATTTTGCCCTCCAAAGTAGGGATGCTGCTGGCTCTCTTCAATGTCAGGAGTATGTATGGTCTCCTTTGAAATTGTAATCCACAAGAGATATAGGTCCCTCGCTTAAGCATTTCAAATTTTAGCAAGTCAAAGATGTGAAATCTAGCCTGGCAAGAGATTTTTTCCCAACTGGTAGTAGGTGATATTGATTGATCTCGGTTACTAATTTGTAGTCTGTAAACATGAAACAAGCCAATTTGTTGATGATCATTTGAGAAAAGAAATCTAATTAGATTATTGACCTGTACATGTGTGTAGACGTGCCTGAGTAGTTTCATTGCAGACATCTTTATCCACTGGTCACTTTCCTGTCCTTGAGGTCTTGTGGTAAGGTTCAGGGCTGTAGTTTCCTTTCCCTCTTAAGGCTTTATCACCTAGTAGAGTTGCACTTGTTTCTTGTCCAATGTGCTCCCTGTTTTTCACTCCTCACGGTTTCTGACTGGGCTGGGACAGAGAACTTAAGCTCTTTAGGGAGCTCTTGCAGAAACACAATTGTTTGGAGTTGGTGAATTTCTATGTCACTGTCAGTAAACAGCTTGCTTTATGCTTCTTTGCAGAGCCCAGGGCAGTATTATTTTAAACCCATGATGAAAGAGTTTCGGTTTGAACCATCATCACAAATGATTGAAGTCCAGGAAGGACAGAATCTGAAAATTCGGATAACTGGTTACAGGACAGCTTACAGGTCAGTAGAGCTGAAATGCTGTGCAAAATGCTCCATACTGTATCCAGATACATTATGCAAAACATGTGTTTTCTCCTGATACACCTCTGTTCTGAAGGTTTGGAGGGTACTTTTGAAGGCACAATTTAACGTTATTATGCTGTAAGTTCTTTAGTCTTTTCTCATAGATGTGGATATATAGCTAAGCCCAGCTGGCAGGACTGTAGGAGAGACATTGCTAGGAAAGCACTGTGTTACTGACACTAGATGTGGCTTGTGCTACATCCAGTGGGAGAGGAGAGGACTAGTCGAGAGAAAGCAGACCGATCCTTTCTTTCCTTGCCCTCAGGGCTAAGTGCTGCTGTTTCTGGAGGTCAGGGAACTAGGATTCTTAAAGCTGTGCTTTGAATTACAACCAATCCTAATGCTTTAAGCAGTTTTACATACACATTGTAAATTCCCCTTTTCCTCTCCATCCTATGTTAAATATATCAAGTACTTTTTTCCCCATTAGTTATAAACAATAAATGCCTTTAAAATAAGCATTAAAACAGCATCTGCTCATCTGTAGCAATTGATTCTCTTTACACCCCTAGCTGTTATGGCACAGTTTCCTCCTTAAATGGAGAGCCTGAGCAGGGAGTCTCAGTAGAAGCTGTGGGGCAGAAGGATTGTAGCATCTATGGAGAAGACACGGTAACTGATGAAGAGGGCAAGTTCAGGCTACGTGGCCTTCTGGTAAGGATTACAACACTCTCTTGTCATTTACTTGAATGTTGGTGTGATAATGGAGCAATAAAATATATTCTATTAATTAGCTGCTGATTTCTGGTTTCCCATCACATTTGCTAGCTCAGATTCCCTTGAGTCTCTGTGTTAGGAAACAGTCATGTATTGAATGCTCACTCTAGGAAAGCGGGGAAAAACCCTTTTGGTATAAATCTGCAGAACTCAGTGCCAGCACACTGTGATGGCCTCCCAAAAATGACAACAGTTCCCATGATGTGACGTGAGCCCCTCATCTGGGTACTGAATTTGTCTAACAGGTGGTCAGCAGTGCTCACATCTTAGTCAAAAGAATTTGGGGAAGCGTGTAGTTTCTTTTGTGAAATACTGTGACAATGCATTTTTAGCAGAGTATTGGGTATATATATGATGTTGATTATACAGCATGTATGTGAAGTAAGCTGTTCTGCAGGAAATGTGGAAGCTGAATTTATGAGACCACTATGTATGGAGTATGCAATTTGCTGAAGTAGAAAACAGTATTTGATCAGGTTTTAATCCTGTTTAATGTATTTTCTTTCTAGCTAAAGCACTTCTCAGCAGATGATTTCTTTTAACACTGTAATGTAATAAACTAGTGAAAGGTTTTGTGATAGTCCTTTAGTATTTTCTGGCAGTAAACACCCCTAGTAGTATTATTGAATTAAATTTTCTATCTAGGATAAGGAAAACTTTTAACTGGATAGAGTTAGATCTGTTTGGGTGGTGTATTTTAAATGGAATGTTAGAAAGTTCTCTTAGTATTTTCTAAAGTGGACGTATTATTCTGTGTTGGGATTTATCATCTGAATGTTGCTTTTAGCCTGGTTGTGTGTATCATGTCCAACTCAAAGCTGAAGGCAACGATCACATTGAAAGAGCTTTACCACAGCATCGGGCAATTGAGGTATTTTTTTGTTTTGTTTTTTTAGTGTCACTTAAATATGAAATGCATCTGTCTAGGCATTATGTCTGTTCTATCAGCAAGCAATGTAGCTGAATGAGTTATGTTTAGACAAGTGGTTTTCAGCAAGCTGGCTTCCTAAATACAGGCCCCATATTGTGTGTCAGCACCATAGCTTAAATTGAAGTAAGATAAAGCCCAAACAGTAAACAAGTGAAAAAGATTCTTTCAGGGTTACAAAACCCATACATCAAGAAGCAGGAGAATAAATGTATAGAAAACCTTTCAGCATTTCTTTATGGTATGAAACAAAGCAGTACCAACTTGAGGATGTCATGAATTGTCATCTTATCCTATCTTTGTGTATAGTGATTGATTGATTGATAGATTTTGTTATGCTTTATTTGGTCCAAATCCTGCAGTCTCAGTGTAGGTGAAACTGTTATTCAGAATAGTAACTCTTTATAAAATGTAATAATAACTTTGAATAGAAGACTGATGAAATCTTGTTAAAAATTCCTCCATCCTTACAGATTCAGATTAGCTGCCTTGCTTTTATCTCTTGACATCCAGCAAAGGTTAATTAGCCTTTGCTAGTTGTCCAGAACTTTTCAGTGGGAGATGATTGTTATTCGAGCTCAGACACGTGCCTGACCAGGGTGCCTGACCAGGGTGCCCTCCTTTGCAGCAAATAGAAGAGCAGAAATCTTTAGATCCTTAGTGTCCTCCTGCCAAGAGCACTTGCTGTTTGTTAAGGGAAGGAGAATGGCAACCCAAATTCCAGAAAATCATTGAAGGTTACGTACTGCAAGCGACAGCTCTATGCAGTACCTTGTTCTAACAACATCCTGGCTAGCCTGCCATTTGCTCCAGGAGAGAGAAGTGTTTGAAAGACATCTGCAGGAAAAACGTACAGCCTCAGTGGCACCAGACTGTTGATATGGCACCTGGCCTGACTGTAACCTGTCTGTTACTGTAGTTATTATTTGAGTAAATGTCTTTACCTAACTCTGATTGGAGTTTGAATTTAGAAACACAAAAGTCCACTGTGTGTGGACTGTGCTGTGCACTCTGGAGGAAAAGTACTTGCAATAGAAAAGCCTTCAAATTTCCATGTGGTTAATACAGAACAAAATTCACTTCTTGTTTAAAATTATGAGCAATATTTGTGTTGTGCTAACTATCCTCTGTTAACTGTCCCTCTGTTGATAAAAACACGACCGTGTCTTATGTTGCAGGTTGGGAACAGCGACATTGATGATGTTAATATTATAGCATTCCGGCAAATTAATCAATTTGATTTAAGTGGAAATGTAATTACATCTTCTGAATATCTCTCCACATTATGTGTAAGTTCAAGCCTTTCATCTTTGTCAAATGTATTTGCCATTGATTTCCCCATATTTTTTTGCAGGGTCATTGGAAATTGTTCATTAGCCAGAGCACACATATAGTTCAGATTATGACTGATGCTTTAACAAAGGTGAATTTGAATTCAAGATAGAATTAAGATTCCAGTGTTCCTCACTGCTTTGCTTTAATGTTTCCATTTTCATGGGAGTGTGCTTAAGAAATACTTTCTCAGGTTGGGCTGTACATGTCTGGGTCTGCTTCCCTGGTTAGGAGTGCCCCGTCTGAAGGGAGAGTAAGACACCAGGGGTAAATTGAGACCTCTGTATCAGAGAACTGAATTAATTCCTGAAATACCTGCAATTTTTGACATGCACGTCTGCTGGCAAGAAGATACTTGAATGCAGTGATACCATAGGACACATAAACTTAAAAGTAAAGTTATGAGAGACGGTATGAGACAAATATGAGGTGGAATTTTCAAAATTCAACAGACTGCACTGTGATCTGAGAAAAACTTGCTCAACACCTGTGCTCCTTTTGTCTCAGGGTGCAAATGCTGGAAGCACCTGCAAGCAGTGTTAGTGTGGTAGGAGTTATATAGCACCAGTTCTCAGGTTTAAAATATTTTCTTGAAATGTTACTTACAATGCGTGGATTTCTTTCAAAGTAGTCTGTCATGTGTCTCACCTACCAAGATCTCATTCCTAAGCTCTTGGGTTTTTCTGGGAGACGTCCAAAGGATTGAACACTCAGAGCAGGTGTGAAGGGAAAATGTATCACCTTACTGAAGAGCACCTGAGCAAGCTTCCCATCTTTCTGGGGAAATTCAGACCCTTGTAGTTCAGCTCAAGAAAACAGGAATTGATGTCAAAATTTAATTATATGGAAGTTAATCAAGTCTATACCTGTTTCATATTAGGTTGTGTATGCGTTGCAGGTAATGCAGGAGTGCTGTTGATGGGTGCCTATCAGCACTCTGGCTTTCAAGGAAGAAATTGTTGTCTTTGAAAGATGTGCTAAGCTTTGATACAGACACAAACGAGTAGTTTCGTGACCTCAGTCTGGTGCCTGCTGGTTGTGTGGGCTTGATGAAACAACTGGAAATGCTCTGCTGAGCTGTAATAGGAGCTCCAACCATGATAGCACTGGGCAGAATCAGTGAGAATTTAGTAGGGCTGTGTCTGCAAGGAGGGCTGAATCTTGGCAAGTATCTGATCCAGAGGTTTACAAATGATGGTATTGATCCTAGAAGGCTCCTTCACAGTGGGCCACAAAAACCATCACTTTGCTTATTATGTCCTCCAGAGAAGCCACAGTGGCTGATAAATGTTTGTGTGTACAGGCAGCCTCATGTAAGGAGGTGCTGCTGCCCCTTCGAGCCTTATTCAGCTGTGGTACAACCTTCTTAATTATGTGAGTTTCTGAGAAAACTGTATTTGCTGAGGACTTCAGGCCTGTTCTGTAGCTTGAGGACATCTAGCTTGTCAAATAACTGTAGAGAAATTGAAGTCAAGCAAAACGAGCCTCTCCGAGAAGTAAAAACAGCCCCCAGCTGCAGATTCCAGTGAAACTGCTGGGATTATTTAAAAGAATTACTCACTTCTGGTTGAAGCACAGCACAGACTACTTTTAATACTCTAGATAGGTGAAAATGTCAGACTTCATTTTTTCCTGAATTATTTCAGCTTCCTTAAAAAACCTGTTTCTGTGACTTTTCACCTTCCAGATTAGAGCTATTTCAGGTGGTTTTACTTGACAACTTTTTGTTTATAAAACACATGATGATTTTTGAAGTGCTTTTATCCCTTCAGATGTGGGATGTCTGAAATATCTGTTGTGTTGCAGGCTCACAAATACCTGGTTTGTCCTTTCTTCTTCACAGGTGAAGCTCTACAGAAGTGAAAATCTTGACAACCCAATTCATACAGTCAATTTAGGCCTGTCCCTGTTTTTCCATTTCCCACCACTGCTCCGAGATGGAGAGGTAAGAACATTGATGAATAATTAGCTTAGCTCACTTAAATTCTTTTCCCTAAGGACACTCAAGTGTTATTTCTGGTGTGCCTGCAGTACTGTATTCATGCTGGAGTGACCAGTGTCTCAGAAGATTTGAAGCCTGTTAAATTGACTTTTGCCTTTAAATCTAATTTTGTCTCGGACAAAACTGCTGTAGACTGAGTGTATTTTTTACCCACAGAATTACATGGTGCTTCTGGACTCCACATTGTCTAAATCCCAGTATGACTACACCCTGCCTCAAGTTTCATTCACTGCTATTGGATATCATAAACACATTACACTGATCTTTAGTCCCACTGTAAGTACAAAATACTTAAATGTGCAAGTGTTCACCTTGAGAGCAATGTCTGGTACTATAGCCCGAATGTGTTTTATGGTCTTGGCCAAATTTTCTATTAATGTAAATATAAAAAGGTCTCTGAAAAGCACTAAAATGACAATTAATTTGGATTTGGCCACATTTAAGTCATCAGGCAGGGGTGTAATAACATGGTATATTATGGGAGGCAGGTAAGGAGTTTAAGAAGGAGTTGAGGCCATGATGCTAACTGAAAGGTTGCAGTAACTGGGGGATGAAGGAGAAAGATGGAATTATTGTCAGAATTCCTTCGAAGACTTCTGTATATATGAAAGAGGTGTCAGCAGGCCAAAAAGAGAGCTTTAGTTACTGCAGCAGAGCTAGAGGGTAAAGCGGAGGGATTTCAGGTAGCATCAGGGGAGAACGCCCCTGAGAGAGAAGTGTCTTTTTGTACTTCTGAACAGTGCAGTCAATTTGGTGAAGTGTTTGTTCTGTAATACCTAAATGGTTTAGTTCTATTCTGCATCACTGCATGTTCAGGTGCTGGCAAGAGATGAGGGAAACCTGAAATGGCAGTTGGAGATGAACGATGCGGGTGTGCCTGAAAGCTGCTGTGCTAGTATGGTTGCTGTAGTATTAGCATTGGGGTCACAGAGGCTTGGGCAGCATATGACAGGTCAATCAAAGCACACCAGGCTGACTGTAAAGTGGAGACTGAATCAGTGAATTAGCTTTAAAAAACAGCAAACCCCAGGAGGAAGATAACAGATGAATGAATCTGATCAAGGAGACTGCTTGGCAGTTGAAGTTAAAGTAAATCTTAGAGCAGCACTTAGAAGGAAGTCAGATGGGGAAGGCTGGACGTGCCACATGATCCTGTTGCTGACGTCGCTTAAAGCTGAGGCATTTCATAGTCAAGATGACTGTTTAAAAAAACCCCAACAAACCCAAAAAAACCACAGTCCTCACTGTTTTCAGAGAAAGCTGCCTGAACAAGATATTGCCCAAGGATCTTACATCGCCTTACCGCTGACTCTGCTTCTGTTGTTGGCTGGTTATAACCACGATAAGGTGGGTCATGGGGTTTTTTTTGTCTTATCTAAATATTATTGTCCTATCAGTGAATACTTTGTACTGTGTTAAGTGAGGGTTTGTTGTAGTGGTTATTCAGACAGAGATGCAGTCAGCAGTCGCCTTCTGTGACATATTTTAAGAAACGACGCAATGTAGCCAAGTTTTTGGACAATTACCTTCCTTTAAAAAAACTCAGGGTGAAGGTGAGTTCCTGTGCTGTTGCTGAGTTTTGTCATCTCATTTGATGGCTCTGGGGAAAAAAAAAACCCAATACAGCATCATTCAAATTCAGATAACCAGACTCAGTGATAATGGAATGAAAATATTTTATCAGGTTCAGGAACAGTCAGACTGGAAAAAATCTTGCAAGCCATTGAGTCTGGTCTCTTTAGCTTTACACCCTCCCTAGTGAAAAGGTCTCAAGAGCAATTTACCTACTATATAACCCCCTCTGTCTTTGTTAGTGAGCCATGCTCTCCTAGTCTTCTCTGATATGACTGGATTTCTGTTTTGCCAGTAACAGAAATTTGTCTGTGCAGTTTGATTTCCTCTCAACCATGGGTGGGACAGCACAGAACGTGGTATGCTCCAGGATTTTCTACAGTGTCACTGAAAGCGCCTCCAGTGAAAATAGTAATCATCTTCTAGACTTGGGACTCAAACTGCTGTTCTTGACTAGATGACTGCAGGGAAAAAAATTACTGACAATCACTTGAGTTTTTGATTATCAGAAATTCCCAGAAGTTTGGTCTGTTTCCTTCCCAAGATTTGCTGACATTTTATGATATGTTTGTATATGTGCCATTTATAGAATGTTTGGGGTGTACCTGAGTCTAAAGAACGTTATCGTTCAGACCGTACATTCCATTGCAATCACAAGCTGCTTCTCCTTTTTCCCCTTTTTTAATTTTTAAAAGTTTTAATTTTTTTTTCCCCCCAGCTTATTCCCTTATTGCTACAGCTCACAACTCGGCTGCAAGGAGTACGTGCTCTTGGACAGACAGGTTCTGACACAGGTGGCTCAGAGGATGCAAAGAGACAAACAAAAAAACAGAAGACGAGACGAACATGAATGAAAGGGGTGATTGCATGAAGTGGTGCTCTGTCAAACTGCAACCTGAGAAGGTGAAGCCACTAAAATGCATTTTTGTTGAATTTGTGGACTTCACATTTTTGTTGTTCCTACATGAGCGCTGATTGTCACACTAGCTCCAGTTTGGTTGTAAATTTTCTATGGAGTCTATAGATTTCCTTGTAAAGTAATGAAATGAATGCCTCTGTTGTCACTGTGAGTGCATCTCCTATACTTGAAGACAATTCATGAATTTATTTTTTTTTCCTCTTCGGTGGAACAGGTCGTGCTGTCTTCATTAATGATTTGTGAAAGCCGTGGTAATAGACAGCTTGACTTCGCTTTCCATCTCTAGATTTTGGGATCATTTTTCCTTACCTTTTGAAATGCTCACTTTACAAAAGCAGCACATAGGGATTTTACTAAAGCTGTGGTGCTTGAAACAACAAAGTGTTGGGGGACGTACATGAACTGGTGAGTTACATCTTTGGCACTTCCAGTTCAGCAGCTTGACTGAAGAGTCTGTCATCTTGCACAGCTGTGATTTCAGTTCCTATCCAATGATTGTGTTATCTTTGATTAAAATAAAGTTTTTGCCCAATGAAGACAAATTGTTAATGTCAGGTAAGGCGAGTTGTTAATGTCAGGTAAGTTTTGCTGATCCTACTGCAAAAGCAAAGTTTAAATTTCAGTTTCATATGCAGTGTGATCTCATTAAACTTACAGTATTCCTGGAGTAGCTCCAACTGGTTGTACTATACTTTCCAAAGCTGTACTGTGTTGTCAGTGATACGCAATTGCCTGTGTGGCTGTCACATCTACTGCTCATGTGCAGCCTTCTTGCCAATTGGTAATGGATTATTTTTTTTATTTTTTTTATTTTTTACTTTAAGAAATGTGAGCTTTTCGAAATATCCAACGTACACAGTCTCAGTAATGTAAGAAACAGTTATTTATTACAGGCTGTTTTTTGGTTCTTGTTTGAAGTAGACAGTTGGATATACACAGTTTAAATGTTAATGGGGCTTTTTATTGACAAATAATATAAAGGTTAATAGAGCTTTTGGAAGAGGCACACGAATGCCTACAAATACTGCAAAGACATTGGTACTGCCAGTAAGTGGCAATGTTTCTCTTTGACAGTACTTGAAATAAGGTCCCTTTACATTTAAATATTTCAGCTTACAAACCTTACCATTCTTAGAAATTTGGATGCTAAAGGTTTTATGCTATTTTTTTGGTATTTTTGCATTACTTTGGTCCTAAATAATTAAAACTTAATTTGGTGATCATTCTAATCTCTCTGAGGGAAATTCTATAAAGATCATAATAAAAATGAACAATGTTGAAAAAGCCTGTGTGTATAGAGTTTATGATGAAGCTCTAATAAACTGTCATGCTCTCTACTTAATGACCTTGAATTTTATATGTGGAAAAAACAAAGTGTTTTAAGACTTATAATAAATTGTACTTTTTCAATCTTTATTTTAAGCTGGTGAATGTTAAAGATATTGCTACTCTGGGGGAATGTATGAGGAAAAATGCACTTGAAGGAATACCAGATATTTGACCTCTGGACTGTAAGACTTGCTGATGAGTGACTTTAAACACTGGAAATGCTGTTAATAAAAAAAAAAAGTATTAATGCTTGCTAATTTAACACTTCCTTCTAAACCTAGGATTTCCCAAAGTCTCATCTCAAAATGTTCTTTTCTCTGCCTTCTGCAGCACACTGGTGGCCTACTTGCTTCTAGCCCTGTGTTTTGAGGTTTATTCTGCTTTTGAAGTGTTTGTTCCTAAGAAATACTATAGCTTGCTGTTTCTCTGCTGGCAGAGAATGTGTTTGTGGTGCTCTTTGAAAACACAGGGAGGACTATGCATGAGATAATTTTCTAAAGCAGAACTAAATGTCAAGAAATCTGTATCTCCTATTATACTTGGAAACCAGTAATCAGACAGAAGCAGAAAAATCAGCAGTGTGGGGACTCTGAAGTCCTCAGAGCCACGTGCCTAAAGCAAGGATAGGCTGAGGTCTGTGCGTGCTGACCATGAACTGGGGCACTGGGAGGGAATGTTTGTATGAACACAGAGGCCTGCATGGGCAAACTCCTCCTGCTGGACTCCAGCTGCTCAGCCCAGGTAGCCGGGTGGTTCCTGGTGCCTCTGCAGTCTTTGCAGCCCTTTACCCACAGACCTGGGGTGGTGAGAGCTCTGCCCTGTTGGTATGACAGAGCATGTAGCTCTAGTGGATCTCCTTTATACAGCGTAACTCTGTTCCAGTGCTTTTCAGTGCAGAAATGGCAGATTGAGTTCATTATTACCTTCTGTACTCTTCTGAGTTAAGTACTTAGGTATCATTTGCTTTGCATATCTAAGTTTTGCAATTTATTTTTTTCTCTAAAACTAAGAATTCGGTACCAGTTGGGAGTGGTCTTTTCAGTATTTCCTATGGAAAATGTCAGTTAAAGCTGCTTGTTGCATCTTTAATTTATGTTAACCCAGAGAATAGATGCAGAATGGGACTAACATTCAGATATTGACTCCTACTAGAAAACATTTGGCGCTCGATGTTTACTATTCTTTTTTGCAGGCACAAGAGTGAAAGAATGATTAATTCATTTGCTTGGTGAGTTAAATGCAGGTAAATGGCTGAATTCTGTTGGAAAAGAGAGTAAGGCCCTCCAGATGAAGATGGCATTATGTGTTACTTGATTTTTCTATCAAAATCAACAATGAATATTACATCTATTTGGTTGGCTCATCAGTGATGCACAGAACTCTATTGTTTAAGAATGAAATGGATCATTAGTAGCGAGTTTTACAATTTCTTTATAGATGGTTCAGCTTAGTTTCTAAAGCATCATCTTTATTAGATGGTTGTCAGATTGTGAGAACCAGTGTTTTTGCTGCATAAGCAACAAAGTTGTTAAATAAAGATACAGTACTTTAAAAAATAAATGTGCTTAAAAGCAAAACCCAAATACAACAGAGAAATGAGCATTCTTAGCAAGGGTGGAGAAGCACAGGTTTCTTCATGGTTAACAGTCTTTGTTGCATTTATTTTTTAAATCTTAAATTTCAATGTTTGCTGAGTGACACTATTTAATATAAGATGCCTAGTTATATTAATCACATTCTTGGGACCAAGTGTTCATTTGTTTTTCTTAATTAAGAACATAGAGGGGGAAAATGATAATGTAGTATGAGATTGGGTCTGTAGATCTCTTTGGGGCCAAGCAGGGGGTGATGTGCCCAACATGCCAGCCAGCTCAGTGCTTCCCTTCCTATGGAGGATAGGATTTCAAGAGGAAATCTCCAATATCAGCGTTACCACTTTATGTGCCAAGATACTGACAGAGGCTCCCCACCTCCTACCAGGTTACTTTTTACCCAGCAGAATAACCATGATCATTGCTGACTTCCCCAACTCACCAAAGAAAGAAAATAAAAGGATTTCAGTCGAGGCTGGCAGTAAACATGCATTTCTGATATGGCAGTTCAATACTATGGTGTTATCCTTCAATATTTTTGCTTTCTATTAGCAAATATGTCCATGCTGTGAATATAAGAAGGCAAGGCTGTGGGCCTTCAGCATTGCCCATCTGAGACTGCTACTTGATTGCTGCTGTTCTTCCTTGTGTGAATTTTATTCTTTCGATACTGAAAGTACAACTGTAGAATCAGCTGTCTTAATAAGTAATGAGCACTATTCTTAGCCCTGAGGAGCCTCATGTTCTGAGAAACATGGACTAAGCACTGAGGCTTTTGAAGGTAAGATAGCTTTGAAAATTCTGTGAGACATGCAAGTAACTGACATCCAGAAAAGCTGAGGCTGAATGTGGAAGTAAATGCTGAGATGATTGGTGTCTAATTTTCCTCCTATTCAGTATTCCTTACTTTGTATGGTATCTGTATTTCTATTTTTTCCAGTCTGAAAGTAATTTAAATTGGGCTTCTGGCAAAGGTAGGTGCAATAAAATGAATGGTGTAGAGAAAGCTTAAAAAGTAGCAAATTTCCTGAGCTGAGCACAGCAGCATTGGCTCAAATCACACCATGTGGTGGGTTCATGTTATGTGTGGCAAATCATATTTTTCTTGCACATAGATTGGTAGCTTTAGAAAATCTCTGAAAAGCCAGTAAATGTATTTCTGGTGCATTATCGACTGATGCCAGAACTCTGTAATTTTTCTTTTACTTTTAAAAAACCACCAGTGAGTTTAGTCTCTGTCATTCAGTCATTTATTCAAACCTGGAACAGGCCCATACGTCCTTGTACAACAGAAGAGCAGCTCTATGCTAATTAGCATTCTCTGAGCCTTCATGGATTATTATTAGCAAGTACAACTTTTTCCCCTTGAATGTTTTACACAGCTTTTCTGAGCTTTTTACATCAGCCAGCTTGTCCTTTCAGTTTTCTGTTATACCTTTTGTAATTTCTTTCTGTCTATATTTGATATGTCGTCGTTTTACTCCAGTAACTTACATTATCACTTTTAACTGCTGTTACTGGGATCCACATGATTGCATTATTTACTGTTTGCTTTAAATATCACTTTTTCCTTTTTCTGCCTACTCTCCCACCATCTTTCTGGGCATATTTGAGCTTAGTAACATGATGTTGTCTGAAGTGTTATTTGTAGCCAAAGACCATGATTACTTTAAGCCCAGTGATAGATTATCATAAAGCTCTAAATACCCACCGGACCATTATTGAATTTATCCTATCTAAGAGCTCAATAACAGTGAAAGATAAACCTGTTTTTTTATTGCCTGTGGAAGTCAGCAGGTGGATTCCTCCTTTAACTCTCATTTTTGTCAATACTAGAATAATTAAATCCCCATCACAAAGACTGTAGTTTTTTCACAGGTCTTTCATCACACTGAGTCTAGTAATTTTTTTTTTTTTTTTAAAGCATAGGGTTGTGGTAAACCACTAACAAATTCCCCCTCCAAGCCTCCCTACTACCAGGCACAGAAGAGGCTTAAAACACATGAAATGGAACTATTTTTTTTTCTGATATGAGGGAAGGAAAGACCAACTGAAACTCGTAAGCTCTGAAACAAGCTCTGTAATGATTGCAAGCTTGCATTAATAAGGATCCATGTGGCTGTGTGTGCTCATGCCAGGAAGATGGGGTGATTAATATCACCAGTACTGAATCTGATTTACACGTACATCACAAAACCCTACAGAAAAACACAAAAGATTTATCCTGTACTTCACAAAACATGAATATTCAATAAATTTAATTACTTAATCTTGAATGCAAGCATTTGTCCTTACTGATAGCTGAATTAGACACCTAGCTTATCATTATTTGCTCACATTTTCTTTTTTTTCATCTCATAAGAGAGTAAGTGTCTTCTAGAATAGGGTTAGCCCAGTGGTGATCATCAACTTCTCTGGATGCTCTGCTGTCCTACATTGACATTTTCCTAATCTTCCCTAAAATATAAGCAGCCTGCTTTCTCTGTAACTCAGCTTCTTGGAGCACTGAAGGCCAAGGTTTAGATATTTCTGTGCTTAAGAGAGGGACTTTCTAAAAGGGTTTAAGCAAGCAAGGCCATTATATCACTGTTTTAATAAAAGTTATAGAATTAAGTATTTCAAAACATCTAATAAACACCTCTTTGCATTTTCAGGTACCTAAATAAATCTCCTGACCCTCTGGTTCTGTTAAGCCCAGAGCTGTGGTGTCACACTGCTCTTTATACAGACTTCTTATGCCACTTTCATGTTTGCCCAAATCAGGGAAGTTTTGCCATGTATTGCAGTACGAGTTTCAGCATTCCTGAGTGCCAGCTCACAAAGCAAGGTGGAAGTCATTGTAAAGGCCCTCTGAGGGACTGGGATACTGTGACAGGATGTTCCTGCAGCACCCGCAGACACTGCAGCAGCAAGTCACCTCATTTGCCTCCTAATCTAGACAGAGCTACTTCTGAAAGTGGGAGTGGGGGGAATCTAGGCTTTGAAAATCAAGCAGTAGGAGTTACGATAAGAATATAATCCTCATTATAAAATGAAATCTTTGCTCCTAGTCCTTGAAACCTAGTACAAGCTCTCCCTGCTGTGTCTTAAATATATAGAATAGATGACTATTTCATACATGAGCTGTGGTTTTTCCTGCATCCACTGCCACACTGGTATTGAGTAGTCAAAATACCTATGAATACCAGGCTGCAAGCAAGATCTCTCCAGAAAACTGAGGCTATGACCCAGCAAAATGTTTGTTGTGTAGGTCCAGGCTCAGATGTGAACTTGTATGTAAATACAGCTTCAGTCAGGTATGTTTCTGTTGCACTTCAGCTATGTAGATGAATCTTCTACAGCAAAAAAATGCACAATACTGAAAAAGCTCAGCTTTTCAATAGAGAAGAGATGGCCTACACAATTAGAAGGCTTATTCTTTGTTATAATCTTCAGTCATTTAAATAGCAGCTGAATAAATATGGAAAGGAAGTGGCAGAGAAGATAATAGGTGAGGGCACAAACTTATTTGGCTATTTAGCTTTTATTCCTCCTTGTGCTGTGCAATGTTTCTTTCCTCCATCAAACTAATTGGTGAAAAACATCCATCCATAAAGCCCTGCCTGAGCTTACTGCTAGGTCAATGAGCTTATGTTCCTTCTGGTAGTAAATGCTCTCTGTGATTATTACATTCATTAATTTTTATATAGGAAATAATACCTCTGCCTTGATCTATATAAACACACAGATTTCTGTTCCAAATCAAACTACCTCCGTACCCTGTGCTGTTGCTGGGAGGGAAGCCGCGACCTAGTACAGCATCAAATGAAGTTAAAGAATGCAATTTCATAAAAATAACCAATGGCAGGTAGTGCTTGTTATATTACACAAGGTAAACTGAGGCAGACAAGTTGCATTAATACATATTGGATGATTTGTAACTCTGAAAACAAAACATTTACTATGTCCTAGACTACAGACATGGATGCGCTTTTAGATAACTGAACTCTCTACATATGCTCAAGATACAGCATCAGATAATGTTCACATTACCAAACTCCTATTACCACTTTTCAGAAAAAGGTCTTATCAAGAGCAAGGAACTTTTTAATCTTTTAATCAAGGACACTGGAAATTTGGGATATTTTTAGTGCTAAATGGCAAAGACATTGTTCCAAATTGTGATCTTTTATTTACTAGCTGAAGTGCAGAGGCTTTCTGAAAGCTGAGCTGAAGATTTAATGTCCCATCAGTCTACATACCTTGCCTATCCACATAGAACATGTCCCTACTTAAAGCCCAAAGGCCTTGGAGGCTAAATGGATCAGAGAAAAGATGGTAAGAAATTCAAGTGTGCATAGTCTATATGATAGCCACCGAGATCCAAAGAGGTCCAAACCCGTATCACAGTCACGGAACATTGCAGTGCTCTGTCCCCAGGTAGCTGCTCCCTGCTAGAGGATCCATACCCCCACATCACTTAGACTCCTGGTGGACAAAGCCTTTGGATGTACCTTCAGAAAACAGCATAGTGCTTCGGCGAACTGGAAAAAAGGGACTGAAAAAAACACAAGTATCACCACTGAAATCCTTAGTTTTGCATCTTCTTGTAAAGATAGGATGTCAATCTGTACTGATTTAAGGCATTGCAGAGAGAGTTGGTCTTTTAAAACCCGTGATACAGCTCTCCTGAGTGTTTGATGACTTACTTTCTCCCTTTCCTTTCTCCTTACTTGACCTCTTTTTAGGTGCATTGTATCAGCTTTGTTCTCCATATCACAAAAGGAGAAGAGCAACAGATGTGCTTCTCAGTTGTCTTCAGGGTCTTGCAAATCTTGCCTGGGGATATCTGTTAGTTTCTGTTTTCTTCTAATTTCCTTCTGTTTGGAAGAATAAGATATAACAGTGTGAATCCATCTGCATATTTGTACTTCTCAGATAATCATTATTTCACTTGCAATGAGCTTAATGGAATTCTGAAGAATCAGATTTGTTTATCATTTTAGGCAATAGGATGACATTTCTGCTTAAAAAATAATTACTAGAACATAGTACATTTGCAAGACCTTGCCTGGATTGAGAAAAAATTCCCACATTCTCAGGAGGGCTATAGGTCCTTTTGCCATTTGTTAAACCGACTCTCAAATGATGGCTTTAAGTGATTAAAGACTGAAAGAAAGAGGTATCAGAATAACCAATGGATTCTCCAGCATATGTTAATATGTTCTATCTGGAAAGGTTACTTCCATTTATATTCCAGATGAAAATACTTTGTGACTTTATGGCATGTAATCACATTTTTTAACTACAGAAGCTAAGTACTCTGGTTAACACTGGGAATAAGAATCTAAAAAAAAATTGTGATAGATTCATGAGGAAGTGTTGATTTCAATAAAACTACATTTTAAACAATTTGAAATAAACATACACATAGAGTCAATTTTTAATCTTATTATATCTTATATAGTAA